>CM064525.1:11611906-11636906 GCA_032716605.1 Paralithodes platypus | reverse complement strand
AGCGGCTTCGTGGGTTGGGGGGGGGGGGTTCGGTTGATTTGATGCAACACGGTTCTCATCATTCGAACAGGCATGGTCGAAAATCCCGTCCGACCCTCTGTAATTTCCACTCGTGTTGTCTCTCAAGTTATAACTGAAAAATACTCTTAACAGACATAAGCAAATCCCTTTATACTCGAGTTTTATGATAAATATTCTTAACAGACATAAGTAAATCCCTATATATTCGAGGTTTGTTCTCTGTGACTCAGGAGCGCTTTTTATGTAGCCAGTAAAGGAAAATAAATTTATATTATGAAGGGACTTTTAAGGGAAGGTTTCCACTGGAGGGATATTTTTCTTGACCCCTTTCTCCCTCATGTTTATCGCCACTGCTTTTGAGATTTTAAGATGTTCGCCCCATTAGTTATGTGATTTTAAGAAGTTTCGCCCCATGTTTGTAAATTTGTAGACCTTCCGTGCCATTTACGTGTCGATTTTTTCCTGGCAAGCGATAGCGAGCCTGTAATTTAATATATATGCCTACTGTATAATAACAGTATATATATATATTTTTTTTTTTTTTTTTTTTTTTTAATTTCAACCACTCCCTCTTCGGCATAGGCTAAGAGCCTGTACATTCAACCGTTACACATTGAACGGTGAAGCCCGTGAGGTCTCGTTCCAGTCTAGGGGATGAGACTCGTGAAGCACTTTTAGCTGCAACCAGCCCCTGCCATCTTGCCATCGCAGGATGCATACGGCTTAGTTGCCCACTCACGGCTCGAAGCAACCCCATCTATGAAGCTGCCTCGCTCCAGTGCTTCACTGTCTCAACTACTAGACTCGGACCCTCACTCTCAGAACGCCACCTATTGAGCATTGAACTAGCTAGGCATTGTCCCCCTGTAGCCTACAGTATTTTGAATATGAGAATATTTATGCAGTGCTATTTAATCAGGGAACAATGAGGGTATTTATTTGGCATCTCGGTGGGCTTTGTGGTAATGCACTGTGGTAATGTACAGCACAAATTCCATCCCAATACTATCTTCCCATTGACATATCTGGATTCGAACCTGGGTCCATTGGATTACCAGTCCAGTGGCAAGACCACTCCACTACACCATACACCACCACATATACATATACAGTATATATATATATATATATATATATATATATATATTACCAAATAATATTATCAGGCGGCTCCCAATAGACGGCGTAGGGGATACAGTGGTCGGGTTTTTCCTCTAGTCCAGCCAACCTTCCTTCCTTTTGTTTTAGGCCTGTTGCCTCGGATTTTATTTTATGTATGCGGGGGTCTTTTTTTGTGTAATGAGCTTTTACTTTTTTGTTTTAAGTTTATAATTTGATGTTTTGTTTTGCTTCATGTTCTGTAAAGTCTGTTTTTATCAGTGTTGGTGGACCACCAACAATGAGGTGCAATAATGGGGTTGGTTTTGTTTTATTCTCTCTCTCTCTCTCTCTCTCTCTCTCTCTCTCTCTCTCTCTCTCTCTCTCTCTCTCTCTCTTACCCGAGGGACAGTTTAATGGATACTAGATGATAATAATTAAAACTACTATGTCTGATATGAAAATAAACATGTTGTTCGCTGCCTCACTGGTCACATGGTTCCTCACAAGACTACGATTCCCTAAGGACACCTATCTCGAATCTACTATGTCTCTTAAATTATTAATGGCAGAGTTCCCGCCCCCTCTCCCTAGACCACCATCTACCTTAACAAAAATTACCCCTAACGCCCCCCCCCCCCCCCCTTCTTTGAGGTAAATGTATGCATTTTTTGGTAGAACACATTTCCTGACCGAAGGCTATCGCTCGCCAGGAAAAAAAATCGACACCTAAATGGCACGAAAGGTCTTAAAATTGACAAAAAAATGCGGCGAAAGGTCTTAGAATAGTTAAACTACTGTGATGAACGTCTTACAATCTCAAAACTAATGCGGCTGAGCATAAGGAAGTAGGGGCACCCCTCAAGGCCGAGTTATCATAATTAACAACTTATTTCACAACAATAATCTCAATAATAACTGAATGATCAATATGGAGAGATGCTAACTTAACTAAATAACAAATATAGATACAAAATCAGGCTATATTTGTTTTAATTCCTCTTAATTTGTTCAATTGGTCATCAATAACTAATGTTGTCCTTCTGTAGTAATGTTTTGTTGTTTGTTTCTCTCTTAAATACAGTTTTTATTCCACAAGTCTATTTGTTTTAAGCTGGGGGGAAATGGGCTTGGTCCCATTTTAACCCATTGAGGATCATGACATGACATGACATTGACATGAGGATTGACAGTTTATTCTGGCTATCGTTAGACGATTTTATACAGCTGAGGGTGAACTTGTGGGAAGTAAAGAGTTAATTGAGATAGTGTTTACCCCTTTAATTCTTAGATATCCTTCCTAAATTGCATGGAATCGTGTTTTGATAACCAAATTTAAATGGATAAATGCGTCTTATATTCGGGTGGATGGGACTCGTTAGCCTTGCTCGGCAACCCATCTAGGGGAGACAACCTTATAAAAATCCGGGTGGATGGGACTCGCCATCCTTGGTCGGCAACCTGTCTAGGGTAGTAAACTTGATACAAATCGGTACTGCTTACTTAAGGGTGAAGCAGGTTAGTGGATGGACTAGCCGAACACCAATGTAGAAAAATAGTGCTAAAAAGATACATAGAGGGCCTTGGGGTCGGACGGGCCCTAAATTGAGTGGTCAATCCTGTAAATCCTACAGTAAACTGGTATAGTCCATGAGCCAGGCCAGATATCGGTACCACCTGGGGTGACTAAACACTAATGGTACTAAAATGTTTATAGAGTGACTGTAAGTACATTAAGATATGATAGCCTTCTCGCACTGGTAGCTTAGTCTAATTTTTTTGATGCAATAGGGGCGCTACCCAAAAATAAAGATTTTTAGCGTGACGCTCGGCGTTTTCCTCATTTTCTTTAAAATCCATCACACAATCATCGCGAAACTTTGAACACCTATGTAGAATTATATTCTCTACCAGAGTTGTTCCTAGGTATTTTTCAAATTTCCTCATATTTCGGAATATACTCTATATTTTGGGTATTTTCCTCTAAATCTAGAATAATCCTTAAATATGGGGAACATTGAAAAATATATTCTAACAGCTCTTGTAGCTTATTTGATTCTCTACAAGAATTATTCCGATGTGTATTTCAAGTTTCTCCATATTTAGGGGTTTATTTCATATTTGGGGATTTTTTGTTATATTTTGGGGATAATTTATTATTGGAAGGAGCAAACATATGTAGAGTGGTTTCCATGTAATGTGTTTGTTTGTTCATGGTTTAATGGTGATATTTTTTGCAGGTGTGTGTCGACTGTTTGACGGCAGGATGGAACCATCTGCGAGGAAGAGAGCACGGATCGACTGTATCATCCACTGCTCTGATGATGACAGCGATGCTCTGGTGTCACCACAGGATTTGGACTCCTGGAACACATTGCTCAGGGCTGCAGAAATCAGGCAGCATGATCCAGTCCTGGAAGCAGCCAAGGGCCTTGAAGAAGGAGGAATACCACACATACATTATCACCGTAAATGTCGTAGTCTCTTTACAATGAAGAAGTCACTGGATTCTATCCTTGCCAAGGGTGTCAAGATAGAATCAGCAAGCGTCGACCCCAGGAGGAGGGCATCAAGGGATGCCCCTAGTACTAGCAGGGTGTATGCCAAAGTATGTATCTTCTGCGAGAAGTCAAGCAAGTACATAAAAAACAACAAAGACAAGGGAGCCACTCATACAGTGTGTTGAGCTACGAGCAGATGAGAAGATTCGCAGAGCAGCAATAAGGAAACTCAACCAGAGAATCCTTGGTTTAGTTAGCAGAGACCTTGTTGCTGCAGAGGGTCACTACCACAAGTCGTGCTACAAACTCTTCACAAAAGATGATTTCCCAGCGGCCGCCAGGTCGGGTGCAGGTGAAAATCAGGAAGAAAGCGAGGAAGCACGCTACGAAGAGGTTGAGACAGAAGCCCTCGAGGAACTCTGCTTGTATATAAGGACCAAATTATTCCCCAACCCAGAGGTACTGCCTATGACAAACCTCACATCTAGGCTTGAGAGATCCATGATGTCCCGTGGTATTATCCAACTGAAACCAGCGACAAAGAAACATGTTCGCCGAAAGATTGAAACCGAGTTTGGAGAATCACTACGCTTTGTCCCAGATGAGAAAGGAAAGCTTCTAATCTATCCACGCAGCCTCTCAATGGACGACCTTGCCCGGCAAGCACACAAAATGGCAAAAGACCTGCAAGAAGCAAGAGCAGCTAACTCTGAAGATGTCTTAACCAAAGCAGGAATGCAGCTGAGGAATGAGATCAATAAACAAGATGTGAGTCAGCCATGGCCTCCCGATACAGATCAGAATGTCATTCCTGCAGCAGTCACTCAATTCCTGCACACCCTGCTGACAGGAGAGTGTGAGTGTGAAACTCCCTCTGAAAGAGCTCAACGTCTTGCCACTTCCTTTGGCAGTGACTTGGTCTTTGCTGTTACCAGTGGCAAGACAAAACCACCCAAGCACGTACTGCTGACCAATGCTGTAAAGTCTTTGACAGGAAACACAGAACTGATCCGAACTCTGAATCGTCTTGGTCACTGTGTGTCCTTACTCAATGTTTGAGGAGATCGATACAGCCCTTTGTATCCAGAAGCTGGAATGCTCAAAGGATGACATTCCACTGCCAGCAAACATCTACCCTGGTGTGTTCACAACCCTGGCCTGGGATAACATTGACCGAC
This sequence comes from Paralithodes platypus, assembly GCA_032716605.1. Classification (NCBI taxonomy): domain Eukaryota; kingdom Metazoa; phylum Arthropoda; class Malacostraca; order Decapoda; family Lithodidae; genus Paralithodes; species Paralithodes platypus. The sequence goes on along the minus strand of CM064525.1, from coordinate 11,632,108 downwards.
TTGAAGAGACCCTAAGTGGAGCAGGTACTTCTCATAGAGTCAATGGCATTGCTGTCCAGTCCAAGGTTGCAGGCTCTGTGCCAGAGAAAGTCCTGCCAGAGATTACCAAGTCCAAGATAAGAAGCATCACTCAGACATCATCAATGCTGCCAATATACAATGTTGGGCGGCGGGCAGGGCCACCTAGGATTGAGACTGCGTATGTCGACACTACCAAGGAAGTCCAGGATTCAAAGACAAAGAACCATATCTGGCTTCTTACTCGAATGTCAGACCATGAGGACCAGTCCATCAGCAGTTGGACTGGGTTCAACATCAAAATGCGCAGAGACATTGCAGTAGTTCAGGACACTGTAAGCTACCTGCCCACTATCAATGCTCCCGCAACAGAAATGTCCACCGTTAATGAAATCTTGGAACAAACGCATGCTATCATGCAGTCCTTACAGCTTAACAAGATTGTGTGCGTGTTTTGATCAAGCACTCTATGCCAAAGCTGCCGAAGTTATCTGGAAACAAGAGAAGTTCAAGAACATTATCATCAGGATGGGCGTCTTCCACACAATCTGTAATCTCATCTCCACCATAGGAAAGAGGTTTCAAGATGCAGGTCTTAGAGATCTGTGTGTGGAATCAGGTATCATCGCAGAAGGATCAGTGTCAGGAGTGATGAACGACAACAGAGCAGTGAGACTACACAAGCTCGTGTATGAAGCACTGATGAGGCTTGCATGGAAAGGCTTCCTTTCATGGCTAGAAGAAAACCATTCAAGGGACATACACCATCTAGATGAAACACTGAAGGACATCAACAGCTTTCACAGCAATGTGTCTCAGGGACTCTTTCAAGAGCTGATGGAGAGTGAATCATGCACACATATCATGAAGCTTTTCCAAGTTTATCTTGAGACCCTCAGAGATGAACACAACCTCTCAGCATTCTGGATGTCATACCTGGACATGGTTGAGATCATGCTGGACTTAATTCGAGCCTCCAGAGAAGGCAACTGGATGCTCCACCTAGGAGCAATCCGACAGATGATACCGTGGTGTTTTGCCTATGACAAAGTGAACTATGCCCGGGTCCTAACCTACTACTATGCCTTGATGTCTCGACTGCCCATTGAACACCCAGAGGTCCATGAACACTTCATGCAAGGTGGCTTTTCGGTCCAGATCGGTAGCAAGAATCCCTTTGGACGGATCCCTGTGGACCAGACAATCGAAGAGACGATCAACAAAGACACCCAGACACCAGGGGGCACAAAAGGCTTCAGCCTGAAAGGCGGAGCTGTCGCCAGGTACTACCTGACATCGGAGTATCGCAGCAGGTACTTAAGGCAGCTCAGGACTATGGTAGTAGGCCAAAAGTATACTGACTTCAGGCCAGACCTACAGATGCCCAGGATTAGAAGAGATGAGGCCGATGTCCAATCTTTAGTTCAACTGATGGAGACCAGCTGGTTGAACCCCTTCAACGCAGAGCAAGAAGATCTTGTCAGTTTGTCAACTGCGACTATGGCACCACCAGAAGTTGTCAAAGACCTTCTAGGGGCCTACAGAATAGGAGAGGATGCATATCAAGCCTTCAAGGAAGAGCGCCTGGAGATCGATACGCCAACTATACAGTTTCATGACACGATGACGAAGACGAAACTGAGAACGTTCACTAACATCAGAATGAAGCCACGCTCACAAGACCATGCCAAGGAGGTTATCTTAAAGGCTGACAGGAACCTATTTGGCCAGATGATCCTTGTTGCCGAGAACAGAAAGCTCAAAATGAGTGATGTCTTGGCTCATCCCCTGGGGCCTTTGCCTTGGGCACTTGCCAGCGGTGATGGGTCTCTCCGCAAGACCAACAAGGCTGCCCTCGCAAAGGAGTTAGAGAGGAATGTTTCTCCTGCAGAAGTGATACCCGAGCCCTCTGCTACCATAATTGATGGGATGAGCCTGGTCCACAAACTGAAGGGAAACGACAAAACTTTTTCACAGCTTGCAGCTTGCAGGTGCTAAGAGCAGGCGCATTGATGTTGTGTTTGATATCTACAAGGAGACATCCATCAAGGATGCAGAACGAGCCAAAAGAAGTGCAGGCACAGGAATTCATTTCAAGAACATTCAACCTGGGCACAACATCCAGCAGTGGAGAAAGTTACTCGGTAGTTCCTCCAACAAGGCAAGTCTTATCAAGTTCTTGGTAGAAGAATGGAAGGCACCACAGCACAGGGAGAAGCTCAAGGACAAGGAGCTGTATGTCACATGTGAGCAGCGCTGCTTCAAGATCACCAAAGAGCAGTGGGAAGAGGCTCCTGAGCTTAAGTCAACTCAAGAAGAAGCAGACACACGCCTTCTTCTCCATGCACTTCATGCAGCAGAATCTGGGAACAAGTCTGTCATCATCACTGCAGAAGATACAGACGTCATGGTGTTGTGTCTTGGCATGTGCCACAAGATCCCATCCATCTGTTCCAGAAGTGCGGGACGAAGAACCGGACAAGATTCCTGGATATCACCACACTGAGCCGCACACTGGGAGGCAGCGTGTGTGATTCATTGATTTGTATGCATGCCTTTACAGGCTGTGATACCGTCAGTGCATTCGCTGGCCGAGGGAAGATGACGACACTCAAGCAGGTGAAGATGGACAAGACATACCAGCATGCTTTTCACGAACTTGGACGCTCATGGGAAGTGTCTCCTGAACTCTTTGAGAAGCTACAGGAAATCACCTGCCACATGTACCTACCATCTACCCACACAACTAAGGTAAACAAGCTTCGGTATGAGCTGTTCTGTGCAAGACGTGGAGAGGTAGAGTCAAGTCAACTCCCTCCTTGTGAGGACTGCCTCTTCATGCATGCACTGCGTGCAAACTACCAGGCTGCGATCTGGATGAGAAGTCTTCAGAGCCAGCCATTTGTTGCGAACCCAACAGACTGCGGTTGGATGACAGATGAGGACGGTAAGCTTGCCGTCAACTGGATGCGAGGCTCACCAGCACCAGATGCTGTTATGCAGCTACTGTCTTGCAAGTGTGTGCGGTCATGCGAACTCCCTAAGTGTACTTGCCTCAGCAATGGTCTAAAATGCACGGACATGTGCAGGTTACAGACATGTCAGAACAAGGCTATTGAAGAAGAGCCGGTGGCACAACAGTCAGATTCCGAGTCTGACGTAGATGATATTTAGGAGTAGTATTTCTCCATAATAGTATGTACAAGCCCATGGCATGCTTAGTGTGTATTTACAGGACTTGTATTAAATGTGACAATTACTATATGCATTTTGTTGACATTTAGGCATTCCTGTCCCCAAATTTGACATTTAAAAAAATTTCGGAATTTTCGGTAGGGTATGTCTATTCAAGAAGTGATAACGACCATTAAGCTACCAATGTGCAAGGGCTATCATATCAAAACATAAACTAGAGACATGTAGCAAGCTAAAAACACCTAAGAGAATTAGTCACCCCGGGTGGTACCGATATCCCAAAATTCGGGTCTTGGCTCATGGACTAGTATGGGTTGTCCCTCTTACAGGGGATATGTTCACTTGGGGCCTTCTGTGTATGGCCACCCTCATTAAGGGGAGTAAGGCATCCGGCAATAGATAGATAGATAGATATTGTCAAGGGGTTAATACAATGATGTAGAGACCTTACAGTTTCTTATGTTCCAATTAGTTTTCGAGAAAGGAGCTGTTAAGGTAGTACAATTTCCGCCAAGTTTAAAAAAAAAAAAAAAAAGTTTATAGTCGTTCGCGGTATTTATATATATGATTCAATTACTTATTTTCAAGTAATTAATGTTCGGTTTTTACTTCGTTGCTTGCATACATACATACATACATACATACATACATACATACATACATACCTACATACATCCTTACTTCCCAACCAATCAATCAACCTACCTCCCTCCCTCCCTCCCTACTAACCAACCAACCTATTACCCACCCTTCCTTGTTGTTTACATCTACAGTATAGGCCACCACCCACCAATAATTAGATTCATTAGGTATATTAGAACTATACCTACCTTGAAGCTTACTCATCTACCTACGATACCTACCACTCCTTTGTTACCTACCTACCTATCTACCAACCAACCTACCAACCAACCAACCAACCAACCTCCCAACCAACCACCCTCCCTTGTTGTGTACACCTATACGCCTCGACCCCAGTGCCACCACCCACCAATAATTGGATTCATTAGGTATTATTTTTATTAATCTCACCACCACACCCCCAATGAAATTAATTAAAGTATATATGATCCACCGGGATTCGAACCCGGGTTATCACACACATATTTTTGCCACCTTAACCATTACACCACCAGGACGGTTAAAGGTTTATGCACACGCCTACGACTTATTATCCATTCTCGAATACTGGATATTAATCTAATCATGTTCATATTCCCAACCGCACTATGGTAGCATACTGTTTAAGTGAGAGGAAAGAATATTCATGGGGCACAGATCATATAGACCGGCCTCTCGAAGAAATATCCCTAAACCTACTAATAATATTATTTTTATTAATCTCACCACCACACCCCCAATGAAATTAATTAAAGTATATATGATCCACCGGGATTCGAACCCGGGTTATCACACACATATTTTTGCCACCTTAACCATTACACCACCAGGACGGTTAAAGGTTTATGCACACGCCTACGACTTATTATCCATTCTCGAATACTGGATATTAATCTAATCATGTTCATATTCCCAACCGCACTATGGTAGCATACTGTTTAAGTGAGAGGAAAGAATTAGAACCATAGAACCATTAGAACCATTAGAACCATTAGAACCATACCTACCTTGAAACTTACCCATCTACCTACGATACCTACCACATATTTGTTACCTACCTCCCTATATTCTTACCTTCCTCCCTAGTTACCTATCAACCTCCATACTTACCTACCTCCTTACCTATATACCTACCTCCCTACCTCCCTGCATCCCTACCTACCTACCCTCTACCTCCCTCCCTCCCTTTCTTCCTCCTTCCCTACCTACCTACCTCCCTACCTACCAACCAACCACCCATCCTCCCTTGTTGTTTACACCTATACGCCTCCTCCCCAGTGCCATCACCCACCAATAATTAGATTCATTAGGTATATTAGAACCATACCTACCTTGAAACTTACCCATCTACCTTCCACTCCTTTGTTACCTACCTTTTTACTTACCTCCCTACCTCCCTCTCTCCCTACCTATCTCCCTTCATCCCTACCTATCTCCCTTCATCCCTACCTATCTCCCTTCCTCCCTCCTTCCCTTCCTTCCTACCTACCTACCTACTCATCTCCCCAACTCCCTCCCTTCCTCCCATCCCTCCTTACCGACCTATTCACCAACTAACCAACCAACCAATTCACCTACTCATCTCCCCATCTCCCTACCTACCCTTCTCCCACCCTACCTCCCTCCCTCCTTCCCTACCTACCCACCTCCCTCCCTTCCTACCTACCCATCTCCCTACCTATTTACCTACTCATCTCTCCACCTGCCTCCCTCCCTCCTTCCCTACCTATCTCCTTCCCTCCCTACCTACCTACCTACCTATTTACCACCCTCTTTACCAACCAACCAACCAACCAACCAATTCACCTACTCATCTCCCCACCTACCTACCTACCTCCCTACCTACCCACCTCCCTACCTACCCATCTCCCTACCTATTTACCTATAGTGGAGCAGATAACTGCACATTTCAGGAGAATCGTTCAAATGGTGATGCAAGCATGAAATTTGGTACATGTACCCTTCAAGGTCCATTCTTCTCAGAAATACCGCTGGCCACGCGAAAATCCAAGATGGCGGTCATTTTTCAAGATGGCTGCCGTGCCTGACCATATATTGCTTAATTTTTTTTTAATTATTACCTGGTGAACATTTTAAGAGAAAACTGTTTCTTGCTAACCAGATTAAAGAGAAGCACTGTTTTAGTCTTTATCATAGTCTATAATTGGAATATTAGAATGGCATCCAAGATGGCGTCCATTAATTTCATATGTTCATATCTAAGCAACTACTGAACATATATACATGATTTTTGGTGTGCACATACATTCTTTGGGTCAGATAATCCAATGGAGCCATTTTCACATTTGTTAGTAAGGACTGAGGCAGTGATGAGATCTTGCAAATATAATAGAGTGATGTCAACACACAACCAGGGCACACTGGTAACATCGCTGCTGTGCAACTCAGCATGGGGTTCAGTGTCAGCTTATTTTACTGTACTATACTATAAGTTGTAGTGTAGATTAATTTAGTGTCCCAAATGCTTTCTAACAGCCCCATATCAATTAGCTACTAGACAGTAGTTGGTAGTTAGTAGATAGAGTTAGATAGCCGCACCTGAATTGACAGGGTGTGCCAGGACGGGAGAGCCGAGCCAAGGGTAAGGGGGCTATACATGACTTGCTCATGTACTTACCTGGATGGTGTACAGATCACACGGGACTTAAATGGCACTGGATGAATGATCGGGCTAGGTGTAGGTCACCCGAACCTAGTTGTATCCCATAAAGTAGTGTGTGTGTAATTTCGTTAAGGTGGTAAAAGGATAAACCCTCGGCCTTAATCAGAAAGCAAAATGGCAGATTCAAAATCCATTTTTCCCATAAGACAAACTGACTGGTCAAAGCCGTCATGGTCAAGGCAAATGATACAGATGTTGTGGTCATTGCAGTGAGTGCCTTTCCAGCCCTTCAGAGTTTGGGGCTAGAGCAGTTATGGGTGGCATTTGGTCACGGTCAAAGCCGGCGCTGGATCAGTGTGCATGGCCTGTATCGCTGTATGGGGCAGGAGAAGGCTAAGGGCATGTTATTCTGTCATGCCTTCACAGGGTGTGACACTGTTTCAGCCTTCCGTAACAAGGGAAAGAAAACTGCCTGGCAGACATGGGATGTTTGTCCAGAGGCCTCCCCTGTCTTCTCCAAGCTGAGCCAGTACCCTCTTACAGTGGAAGATGGTGACCTGGAGATACTGGAGAGGTTTGTCATACTGATGTATGACAGGTCCAGCACTGCTACCACTGTGGATGAGGCCAGGCTTGACATGTTTGCCAGAAAACAGAGGCCTTATGAGGCCATTCCACCAACAAGAGCAGCTCTGCTTCAGCACACTAGACGAGCTGCCTTCCAGGCTGGTTGTGTTTGGGCCCAAGCAACCCAGTGTCAACCAGAAGCAGAGAGTCCTGCTGACTGGGGATGGCAGAAGGTTGGTGAAGAATGGCACGTCTTCTGGACAGCCAACTCCCCCATAGCCAAGAGTTGCGAACAGCTGACCAAATGTGGCTGTAAATCAGACTGTCGTGGCAGGTGCAAGTGCTACAGGCTGGGTCTCTCCTGTACAGCTCTGTGCACTTGCAAATGTGAGGTGTGAGTCTTTGATTCTATGGTATTTTTACTAATGTTATTTGTACTCAATGGATATGTATAAATGGTGTGAATTAGGCCGTTTCCTACGATATAATCTTCCTTCACTTTGTCTAGTTACTTATGACCCTGATGAGTTAATAATGTGACAAGTCTTTCTAATTCTCTGACCTCAAAAATGTAGGATTAGACGAAAAAATCATTTGTCTCGCTCTACTAATAGCCAAGATATCACAACAAAATTCTTTAACCCCAGAAGGCCGATACACTACTCAAATAGCACAGCTTTAAATAGCCTTTAAATAGCCTGCTGATGGCTGCTAGTTACTTGTATGACGTCACGGTACTTTTGCGGTAATTTTCATCGAGTTCCAATATCACCGAAACTACCGTGATGTCAACACAATGGGTTTAAGGAAATTTCACTAGGGCAAAGGTGCGTAAACACGGAAAATCACGGAAAAGTTACCTCACGAAAACAAGCAATATCTCAGTAACTACTGGGCCTATGGAGCTGAATTTTTTTACGAGACAAAAGCTGAAAGTGACCTCTCTCACGTGGTTTATGACTCATTTCTCTATCTTTATTCTTTGATTAGCTATTAAGCCATAAACACTACCGAAAATCGTCAAAAAAATCCGGCCTCCTCGGGTTAATGGCGGCCATCTTGGACGCCATCTTAGTTAAAGTCTAATATGCAACTGCTTTGGACAAAATTACCTTCACTTACCACGTTAGAGCCAAAAAAAAAATGGATTGGACAGTATTCATGTTTTGTTTTTCTTTCAATTAACTGACCCATAACAGTAGGGCTCAGTCAGATGTGTCGGCCATCTTGAAAAATTGTCGCCATATTGAATTTTTGCGTGGCCAGCGGTATATGCTTTGAAAGTGAGCTTTGAAGAATACCTTTTACAAATTTCATGCTTGCATCACCATTTGAACGATTGTTTCACTTATCTGCTTCACTACTACTCATCTCTCAACCTCCGTCCCTCCCTCCCTCCCTACCTATCTCCCTCCCTACCTATCCATCTCCCTACCTATTTACCTACTCATCTCTCCACCTTCCTCCCTCCCTACCTACCCATCTCCCTACCTATTTACCTACTCATCTCTCCACCTCCCTCCCTCCCTACCTACCCATCTCCCTACCTATTTACCTACTCATCTCTCCACCTCCCTCCCTCCCCTCCCTTCCTCCCCTCGCTGTTGACATCTATACGCCTCCACCCTGGGCCACCAATAATTAGATTCATTAGGGAAATTAGGACCCTAGCCCCCCCCCCCCCCCCCCCCCCCCGCTCTCCCTTCACTATTTCCCGGGAATAATATACTGCACAGGCGAAAACAAAAGCTTGGGACTACCTTTGTAGTACCAACCCACCAATTAACTTACAAATAAACCTAAGTAATGAAATCTATGAAACTAATTAATACATGTGGTACTCCAAGGATTCGAACCTAGGATACTCACACCGAAATTCCAGCACTAACTATTACGCTATTAAGACAGTTAAAGGCACAAGCCTACGATACAATATCCATTCTCGAATACTGGATATTAATATATAGCATCTACATATACCTAACTGTGCTATGATAGCCTAATGATTACATGAAGGGCAGATTCATGACCGTTGAATGCTTGAACGCCTACTGTAAGCAACTATATCTCTCCTTGATAAATACACTCTGAAAATTTGACCGAATGAAAATATACGTCATGTGAGGAGCTGTTACCAGTGCTATTAATTCCATGTTTATTATTACCATTATGACTATCGTGGTTATTGTTGTTCATTCTCAAGGGGAGGTGTGGTGGAGTGGTCTTGCCACTGGACTGGTAATCCAATAGACCCGGGTTCGAATCCCGATATGTCAATGGGAAAATATTATAGGGATGGAATTTGTCATTGTACCTAGTATCAGTGCATCAAAGCCCACCGAAACGCCAAATAAATACCCTCATTGTTCCCTGATTAAATAGCGCTGTTTGAATATTCCCATATTAAAAATAGGCTACAGGGGGACAATGCCTAGTGAGTTCATTGCTCAATAGGTGGCGTTCTGAGAGTGAAGGTCCGAGTCTAGGAGATGAGACAGTGAAGCACTGGAGCGAGGCAGCTTCAGAGATGGGGCAACTAAGCCCCATGCATCCTGCGATGGCAAGATGGCAGGGGCTGGTTGCAGCTAAAAGTGCTTCACATGTCTCACCCCCCTATACTGGAACGAGACCTCACGGGCTTCACCGTTCAAAGTATAATGGGTGAATGTAGCCTACAGGCTCTCAGCCTTTGCTTAAAACCTATTTGGCACCCCATTAGTATGCTTGTCAAGTATGGGTCTCCATCTTGAAAACTGAGGGAGTTGAGGGCTACATCCCCCCCCCCCCCCTCCCCCGGGAGAGGAAAAAAAAATTAAACCCTATTATGGCACCTCCATAGTATGCATGCCAAGTATAGGCTCTCCATCTTGAAATCTTAAAAACTGAGGGAGTCCTCCCCCCCCCCCTGAGGGGCTTAAAACCTATTCTGGCACCCCCTTAGCATGCATGCCAGGTATGGGTTCTCCATCTTGAAAAGTGAGGGAGTAGTTCGGGAACAGACAGAATGTGCCCTTTATATAGTACATATAATTTACACACCTTTTTTGTTCCAGGCAAATTGTTCCACCGCGCCATCCTGATGAGCGGTTCGTCCCTGGCGCCATGGTCCCTGGTGAACGACCCCATCAAGTACACCCGCCAGTTGTCAGAAGCCGTCAACTGCTCCCACGCGCCGCTGGGGGACACGCTTAAGAAGTGTCTGCGCTCAAAGTCACTCCACAGCATCATGACGGCACAAGTGGAGGTTAGTTGTTGTACATGAATTGAGACTAAAGGTATATATTTTGAAAGAGATGAGGTTACCGATTTTGGCCTTCGTTTGGAAGATCATTGCAAGATTACCAGATGTCATACAGGAATGATTCAGCTGTCATTGGAAAGCTCTATCATTGTGGGCCTACTTTCACGGATATATACTTGTATTACACTCTGGCTCTTGCTTATGCATGAAAAAGAGCATGGAATGAAGGTAATTTAGGGCAATTATGCCCGCAGCGTGACTGTTAAAGGCCATCAATTGTTCCCACGCGCCGCTGAGGGACGTGCTCAAGTAGTGTCTGCGCTCAAAGTCACTCCACAGCATCATGATGGTGTTGGTGGAGGTTAATTGTACATGGATGGAGACTTAAGGGGAAAGTAGTTGCCTTTTGTGGACCCCCCTTCTTCCTCATGTTTAGCATATATGTTTTGAGATTATTAGAATTTCGTTACATTTTGTTTGGCGATTTTGAGACCTTTCACCCAATTTCTTTGTCAAATTAAGACCTTTCGTGCAATTTAGGTATCGATTTTTTCCTGGCAAGCGATAGCGAGCCTGTAATTTAGGAGGAACCGGCTTTCGGCCGGGACATTTTTCTACCAAAAAATGTACAAATTTATCTTGAAAGTGGTTCTAGGGGGTGGTTTTTTTAAAGCTTGATGGAGGTCTAGTGAGGAAACTAAGAAATATATAAACCAAAAAATATACCCCTACCTCCTTAATGGTGTGGCGTGTGAAGCCTGTCTATGTACTGTATATATATGTGTACAATCCAACCCACTTGACAGTATCAGAACGTCGCAGGTTGAGGTTAGTTGTGCAGGGTTTGAGATATAAAAGCATGTTAGAGGTATAATTTATATAACTATATGAGGAGTTAAATATGCCATTATGTCAGAGGCCATCGGCATACCCATTATATAAACATCTCTACCCTGGGGTGAGGGCTGGTCCTATCCAGAGTGAAGTTTGGTATCCTCTAGCCAACCTTTGCCGTTTCTGTCTGTCTCTTTTCCTGTACTACTTTTCCTTCTAGGTGCTGGCTAGATCGCCCAATTGGGTGGCACTGCAAGGGGGGCTGCGGACGGTGGGAGCATTGACCCGGGGGTGCAAGCCCATGGGCTGTTGATCCCTTCCCCCGTTGCCTTCTCATAGACAGATCTCATCTCACCCTGGCCCCGTTGAGGGCCCGAGCATCTAGATGGCTTCGGTCTACAGGACTCGGGACTGCTCGGCCAGACAGTCTGGGGAACTACAACAACAACATCTCTACCCCTCCACCCACCCCTAACACCTTTTTTTTTTTCAGTTAAAAAAAAAAAAAAAAAAAAATAGAAGGTCCCACCCCTTTCCCATTCTTAAGTAAGCTATTTTAGATTTACAGAAGAGTGACCATTACTTGCATTACTGCATGTCCACAAACATTTCAGTAATGTAAGCATGTTTCCTTCTATTTTTTTTTCCTTCTTTTTTTTTTTTTAATTAAGGTGACAGTTACAAAGTGGTGTACAATCTATCTTATTCTAGTTACATTGTAGTTTATCTTATTGTACCAGTACCTCCCTACAATCAACCTAGTTGTTCCCCAATTCGTCCCTCCGCCACGACCATTTCAAAGTCCAAGTCTCTCACTCTTGTCCTCTGTAGCGGGGAGGACCTTGTACCCCTGAGACATAGGAGTGCAGACCTGAGAAGAGAGAAAGAGAGCCGGCATCTCATCCAAGTTATGACTTGGCTTCTATGCTGGCGCTTTTTCTCCGATATTTGTTCAGCTAATCTGGCATAGAAGACACTTGCAGAAGGTCCCATACCTCCCGACGATGAGAAGACCAGAGGAGTAAAGCTTCCTTGATCCCTGTTCAAAATTCTTTCTTCATAAGCGCGTTTTTTTCGTTTCTCAAGTATGCCGCCTTGTGTCCTCGCTCACGATATGTTTGTGCTCTTGGGTTGAAGATTCTGATGTCGAAAAAAGCCCGTTGTCCCCTCGTCCAAAAACTTGAGCACTTACGTCCACTCTTGCTTCATTTGAAGTATTTGCAGTATTGTGGGCCAAGCGCTGTCCGTCCATAGGCAGAAGTTCCGGTTCGATTCTGACATCATGGCACACCTCGTCCAGCATTTGTGCAGTGATGTCTCGTACTTCATCATGCCGGATACAGATGAATCCTCCTTTCTTACAGGTCATACAGTGGTCTGGGTTGTTTATTTCACCGCATGCACATTTCAGCGGCAGGTTCGAAACTGGCCACCCATACCTCAAGGCTATGGCATCATTGAATTCTTGTTTATTTAAGCTGAAGCCTTTCTCCTTTATTGGTAATGATGTGAGCCCATTTGAAGCCCCCGTGTCTTGTGCCATCTCAACTCTCATTTTCAGTTCTTCCCTACATCTGGTCTTAATTTGTTCTAGGCTATGTTTCTGTCTCTCTTCTCTGCTCTTTGTAATTTCCTGTCTTGCATTTCGTTGTTCCTCTTCGTCCACCTCATCATTTTCATTTTGCTCCCGTATTTTTTTCTGTCAGAGACGTAGTAAGTTTAAGGGAATTTTGGTACTCATGTGGTGCCGCCTCCACTGGGTTTATGATCCCCATACCTCCGAACCTTGGCGGAAGAGCTAATAGATCTCTTAGCTCTTGCGTGATGCCTTCCATCTCTGTTAAGGCCGGTATGAATGTTCCTCTGATTGCTTCTTCCAGCGGTTGGAGCATCTGTCTAATGTCAGGCACTGTTCTCATAAGAAAGGTCCATCTGTGCTTAACACCATATGTGAAGGCAGTATATGCAGCATGTGGTTCAGATTTCGCAATGTCTGCCAGGGTTTTCACTTCCTTTACCCACTCCGCTACCTTTTTTCGCACATAGTCTCTTGCATTCTTCTGTGCCTATTACTGCTCCCAAATGGCATTGACCCTCCTTTGTAATCTTCACTCCTGTCCCATCAAAAGTCTGCACCGCTTCTTCATACTTGTTTTCTTTCACTATTAGTACAGATTTACTAGCATTCGGATGGTACCCAATGACTTCGCCTACCGATTGTACTCTCCGCCACCATTCTTTGAGATCCCCTATTTTTCCTGCACCTGTGAGGTCATCTGCATACGCCACTTGTTTCACTCGGGTTACCTCATGTTTTATTTTCTGCTGCAAAATTGATAGTGCCATTGCGTACATTGCCATTGCCACTGGATCTCCTTGCGTTGTTCCTTCATTTGATTTGAGAATTTTCATTTCTTCCTTCTTTGTGCTTCCAACTATATACAGGTTAGCTGGCTCCTTATAAGTATTTTCTATGTACTTTGCGATGCTCGGGCATTTGACCTTGATGTTGTGAATAGCTGCCTCCCTATTAATGGTGTTAAAGGCATTTGTTGCATCCACTAGCAGTACCACTTCACAATCTTCCTCATGATACACCTTCCCCATTGCATGTATTGCTGCTTCTCCTCCGGCTTGCTGTCCTGCACATACTTGTAAGTTGCCCACTGCTCTTTGTACATCTTTTCCAAATACAGACATGATTGCTTTTCCTATAATCCTTCTAAGAACTTCCCCAACGCTTACTGGTCTAATTCCTGGATTCTTATTTAAAGGTATCAGGCGACATGCTGTCAGAGCTTCTATGTTCACGCATGGTGATGATGCAAGTTTCTTTGCCAGCATTGCTATTGCTTCACAAAGGTCACCCGCGGCTGAACCAAACTTGTTTTGACTTAGGAAGATCCTCCAAGTCTTAGCATCTACTCCTGATGGACCTGCTCCTCCCTGTGTTTTCAGCGCCTTTCTCCATATGAGGTCTCCAGTTATATTCTCATATATCACCGGGTCTGGAGGAACATATTCCCCGTCCAGTTTGGCCTCATCACTTGCTGGTTTTGCTTCTGGGTGTTTCTCCTTCAGCTGGTCCAAGATGCGTCGATTCACTTCGTGCACCCCACTTGAGGCTTCCCCAGTGACCATTCTGACTGCCTGTGCCACTTTACCAATCCTCATGCTATTTCCCACTGATCGTGCCATATCATCTGGCTTCCTCTTTCTTCGTTGTTTTGTTTTCAGTCTTTGCTGGATTGCTCGTACTTGGCTAAGAATTTTGTCTAACTCTCCATTTTTCCACCACTCCATTCTCTGTTTCAGCGCTTTAATGTTCTCATTCAGTTTTCCCTTTGGTCTTTTTCTTTGAAGGAACAACTGAGGAATGAAAGAAGCTATCTTGATTGCCACGTGCGCCAAAGGGGCAGCCTGAACATACTTTAGGATCATATGTCTGAGTTCCCCCAGCATGTCTTTTGCGGCTTCACAAATCGGTAGTTCAAACTTATTATGTTGCCATTGTATCACTTCTGTATAGATTTCATTCACTAATGTTGTGAGTCCGTCACCAGAATGTCCCATCCATTCTCCACCATTCATGTTTACGTTACGAGGTCGTTCGTTCTGTTCACGATTTTCGATTATTTCTCTCTCATTATCTTCGTTTACTATTCTCATTATTTTATTCCACACCTCTGTTGTCTTGCGAATTATTGATTCCTGCGTTTTCTTCTGCGGGCTGCAGTTGTTGATTGTTATTTTCTGCATTTTCTCTAACAGGGTTTGCTTGTACATCTCCATTAACTACATTGTCTGTTTCACGGTTCATTTGTACTGCATCTCTCACTGCGTTTTGTCTGTCATCAGGATTATTCCTCGACTGGGACCGAGTTAATATCATCTTGTCTTATTATCATAATTTCCTACCTATTCCCTAATACTGAGTCTATCTATCATTTCTTCCTAAGGGACGAGCCTCTGCCCGATAAAGGTGAAAATGTAAACATCCTATGAGTAGCGTTAGAGATAGAAAGAGTAAGATAAGTTATTTAACTCACCTAGTATGATGCAAGGCTACAGAAGATCAGGCTATATTACAAGACAGTGAGTGCAAAAGAAAATAGAAAAATACAGTAAAATAAAAGTAGTGTTTAAAAATACGCACAAAGAATAAACAGGGAAAAAAAAAAAAAATATATATATATATATATATATATATATATATATATATATATATATATATATAATACAAAACGATTATTGTAGTGAGAAAGGAAATACACTAATTAAGAGAGAAAAATGATTAAACAGACAAGTGTCAAAATAGTGCTAAGGATTAAAGAAGGATGTTAGAAATCTACTATTAGTTTGAGAAAAAGGTCCTGGTTATCAGTATGCACATAATATATCAGCGAATTATACCTTATTTTAAATAGTATACTTAGTTACTAGTTCGTTAGAGATAACTCTCACATGAAATATACCACTTCAAGTCTGATTTCCTGACTCGGCCATAAATCATATATAACCTTACCTAATATAATCGGCCTGTTTCCTCAAAGCTAAATGACTCTATACAAAGCTAAAGAAACCTTGGCAATTTGAGCCGCTTTACATTCTAAATATGCCTAACTTTAAATGGAAACCAGCCAATTATGTCCTAAGATTTAATTATTTTCAAGACAAAAATATGTACAAAATATTACATTATGTTACTCATGTAATAGTAGCATGAGGGACATTGAGGAAAGTGGAAGGAAGAGGGAAGGAGGGAAGAGGGAAGGAGAGGGGAGGGAAGTGAATGTGTGGGTAAGGATGGGGGGGGGGGGAGGGGGGGGTTGAATACTTGTTGTCACTGTGTTTCTCTCTCTCTATTATACAGTAGCTTACTACTACTCTTACACAAACACACATTTATTTTTAAGCTGCATTGCATCAAAAACTACCACTGACATTTTGTTTTCAATACAAATCTCCCCCATGGATTTAGATAAGAACCATACTTAAATACACTTTTGTTTGCCTTTATACTGTCAGGTATCATATTACTTTAAGCGAGGGGAGGAGAGGTAGAGAGGGGGGGGGGGGGGAGTGTTGTGGTCAGCGAGGTTTATGGCTCCTTCCTCTATTCCCTTACTCCGCCTTTTTGCCTCTGCTGTACTTCGCTGTCTCTCTCCTGCATACTTCCCCCTGCTGCAGTCGTCCTCTCAGCATTAGCGCCATGCAGAATATTTCGGTCCACTTTCACACGACCAGCTTCTCCATGCACTGGCGCGATGACAGATGGGATGTGGGTGGGGAGGGGTGGGGGGGGGGGGGGGGGTGGGGGGAGCACACCCTAGGGTGAGTGGTGTTGGCTGGAGACAGTCAAGGAGGGAGGGTATTTTGCCTGGTATCGGCTTGCCCCTCGTCCGTACGCCTCCCTCGCTGCCTGGCACAGCACTCTTCAATTTTCCGTCTCTTCTTTCACATGTTGTTTGATTTTGGTTAGATAGAACTCCAGAGTTTCACCCAATATCAAATCACCGTAATTTCCCACTCACCCTGTTGTATATTTCACAATTCCATCACCACCCCTTCCCTCACTAACTTGCTGTTCACCACGGAGAGAAAAATCCATACGTCCTCTCCCTTCAAAGGCTATACCACCACCCTCCCCTAACACACACACACACACAGACACACACACCATGATAATTATGTCCCTGCCAGTTGATGGGCCCGGCAGACAGTTAATAATGATGACGAGGCTAACTCTGAAACAATCCCGCTCCGCCGTCCAACAGTTCACAAATGAGCGCCCCGGTAGTTAGCTTCAGTTAGGGCAAGATAATTAGGTTACCTCATCATCTATTAATTCATCGATTGGCAGGCAGGCTCGTTCCAGGCACAGGCGCTTGTCAAATTTATGCTACCACCTATATATATATACAGGTATATATACAGTACAGTATATATATTTTTTTTTATTTTTTTTTTTATTTTTATGTGTATGAAAGAGACAAATGGCAGGATGCCTGTAACGAGTGTCTCCTCCAAAGCCAAAAGAGTGACGAGAGCCAAATTCAAGGGACAATGGAGTCAGAATGCCTGGACACACGAAGTTTAAAGCAGTCTAAGTCATAACATGAAGGAAAGATTGATTGAGGGAGAGCCTATGTGGAAGATGAGGCTTGTGATTTGCTGCCACCTATGTGGAAGTTGAGGATCATGATTTATCAAATTTGTTGTTTTTCTTCTTTTGGATTATTGACGATCATTTTGTTTTGTTACCCTATGTGTTGAAATACCTTGCTCAAATATGCACTACAGGTACAGTTGCCCACATAAGTTCTATTCCTCTACGTGATCCTATACATAAAAACATAATGCGCATGATTGAATTACGAGTGTAGTTTTTTGTTATGCAGTGGTTAACTCATCGGATTAGTCAGCTGATAATTGAAAGAAACCACACTTGCAATTAATTCCTACTATTATACCACAGAACTTATTTGGCCGACTGTACATATGGCCTATTAGATGCCTCACGTCACTCGAGAGCCAAAACTACTCACCCATCTCCGAGAAATCCATGATATTCTGTGGATAAAAAGGAAAAGATAATTGAGGCCGTAACTGTTAACATATTGAATCGAATTTTGGCAGCAATATAGATAGGACCCATAGTTGTTATTATAGGTGACAACTAGACTGATGATTGGTTATTATAGGTGACAACTAGACTGATGATTGGTTATTATAGGTGACAACTAGACTGATGATTGGTTATTAAAGGTGACAACTAGACTGATGATTGGTTATTAAAGGTGACAACTAGACTGATGATTGGTTATTATAGGTGACAACTAGACTGATGATTGGTTATTATAGGTGACAACTAGACTGATGATTGGTTATTAAAGGTGACAACTAGACTGATGATTGGTTATTAAAGGTGACAACTAGACTGATGATTGGTTATTATAGGTGACAACTAGACTGATGATTGGTTATTATAGGTGACAACTAGACTGATGATTGGTTATTATAGGTGACAACTAGACTGATGATTGGTTATTATAGGTGACAACTAGACTGATGATTGGTTATTATAGGTGACAACTAGACTGATGATTGGTTATTATAGGTGACAACTAGACTGATAATTGGTTATTATAGGTGACAACTAGACTGATGATTGGTTATTATAGGTGACAACTAGACTGATGATTGGTTATTATAGGTGACAACTAGACTGATGATTGGTTATTATAGGTGACAACTAGACTGATGATTGGTTATTATAGGTGACAACTAGACTGATGATTGGTTATTATAGGTGACAACTAGACTGATAATTGGTTATTATAGGTGACAACTAGACTGATGATTGGTTATTATAGGTGACAACTAGACTGATGATTGGTTATTATAGGTGACAACTAGACTGATGATTGGTTATTATAGGTGACAACTAGACTGATGATTGGTTATTATAGGTGACAACTAGACTGATGATTGGTTATTATAGGTGACAACTAGACTGATGATTGGTTATTATAGGTGACAACTAGACAGATGATTGGTTATTATAGGTGACAACTAAACTGATGATTGGTTATTATAGGTGACAACTAGACTGATGATTGGGTATTATTGGTGACAACTAGACTCATGATTGGTTATTATAGGTGACAACTAGACTGATGATTGGTTATTATAGGTGACAACTAGACTGATGATTGGTTATTATAGGTGACAGCTAGACTGATGATTGATTATTATAGGTGACAACTAGACTGATGATTGGTTATTATAGGTGACAACTAGACTGATGATTGGTTATTATAGGTGACAACTAGACTGATGATTGGTTATTATAGGTGGCAACTAGACTGATGATTGGTTATTATAGGTGACAACTAGACTGATGATTGGTTATTATAGGTGACAACTAGACTGATGATTGGTTATTATAGGTGACAACTAGACTGATGATTGGTTATTATAGGTGACAACTAGACTGATGATTGGTTATTATAGGTGACAACTAGACTGATGATTGGTTATTATAGGTGACAACTAGACTGATGATTGGTTATTATAGGTGACAACTAGACTGATGATTGGTTATTATAGGTGACAACTAGACTGATGATTGATTATTATAGGTGACAACTAGACTGATGATTGGTTATTATTGGTGACAACTAGACTGATGATTGGTTATTATAGGTGACAACTAAACTGATGATTGGTTATTATAGGTGACAACTAGACTGATGATTGGTTATTATAGGTGACAACTAGACTGATGATTGGTTATTATAGGTGACAACTAGACTGATGATTGGTTATTATAGGTGACAACTAGACTGAAGATAGATTAGTGTAGGTGACAACTAGACTGATGATTGGTTATTATAGGTGACAACTAGACTGATGATTGATTATTATAGGTGACAACTAGACTGATGATTGGTTATTATTGGTGACAACTAGACTGATGATTGGTTATTATAGGTGACAACTATACTGATGATTGGTTATTATAGGTGACAACTAGACTGATGATTGGTTATTATAGGTGACAACTAGACTGATGATTGGTTATTATAGGTGACAACTAGACTGATGATTGGTTATTATAGGTGACAACTAGACTGAAGATAGATTAGTGTAGGTGACAACTAGACTGATGATTGGTTATTATAGGTGACACCTAGACTGATGATTGGTTATTATAGGTGACACCTAGACTGATGATTGGTTATTATAGGTGACAACTAGACTGAAGATAGATTAGTGTAGGTGACAACTAGACTGATGATTGGTTATTAAAGGTGACAACTAGACTGAAGATAGATTAGTGTAGGTAGTAACTAGACTAAAATATAGATTATTATAGATGGTAACTCTCTCTCTCTCTCTCATATATAATATATATATACAGTATATACGTGTGTTTGTGTGTATACAGTATATACACACTAACACGACTATATGAGCTAAATACTCCACCTTTTCCACCGAGGGTTTAAGTACACCATCCTCCGCTAACGGGGCGAAAAGACGGTAAATTCTCCACCTTTTCAGCCCTAGTGGACTCGCTCGGGGAAATTACCTGAAA
>CM064525.1:11446906-11606906 GCA_032716605.1 Paralithodes platypus | reverse complement strand
TGCAAGATAAATTTGTAAATTGTTCAGTAGAAATATGTCCCGGCTGTTGGCCGGTTACTCTTAAATTTACAGGCTCGCTGTCGCTCGCCAGGAGTAAATTGACACCTAAACGGCACAAAAGGTCTTAATATTGACAAAGAAATGGGGCGTACAGTCTTAAAATCGCCAAACTAATGAGCTGAATGTCATAAAATCTGAAAACAAATGGGGCAAAGCACGAGGAAGAAGGGGGGGACAGAATAACCGGCCCATCCCCCCTTAACCCTTCCAGTTTAGGATGACATTCTTTCATGGTATTCATTTATTTTATTTTATTATAATTTATTTTATTTTATTTTATTGTATTTATTATTATTTTATTTCATTTTATTTACTCAGTTTAGGAAGAGTTTCTGTGTGTCAAGAGTTAATTGAGATAGAATTAACCTTGTTTATTGCCATAGAGCCTTCTGAATCTGCATAAAATTGACTAATGATAGCTAGATCGATAAGGAAAAAGTCACATATCTACTAGGTTGCTATTGTTTTAAGTCTCAAAACACTATTAATCACATTCCCGGTACCTATTTTTTTTTGTAACCTGGTTCCCGAATAGGGGAGGCTGACCTATTTCCAACTCACCCTGTATAAGAGATTTTGTTTCAGGTATTATATCATTTTAATACCAATGGAAATGCTAAGACTCGCTGAAAAATTCATCACTATGTGCGCGCGCGCACACGCGAATTTCATCGCATATATAAAAATTATAAAAAACATCGAAGAATTCTTCAAATTTCGCGCATTTTTTTTATGGCGTATGCTACAATCATCACCTACAACGTGCTCGCTTTCCTATATTGAATAATACAAGGTGCTGATATATATAAATCAAATATACATACGGTATACGTTTGTGGCGCAATATTCGACATACAATATGTCGATTCAGGGAAAATAACAGGAGCGGCCAGTTTGAACACGATAAACAGGTGCCGTATAGTCCCATAGTGTGTAGAAGGTTAACGAAGCATAGCAATATATATTTCAGTAGTTACTCTTTGAAGTTACCAATATATGATTTCTGGAAATCGCGGACAAAAGAATAATTTATAAAAAGTTTAAAAAAAAATCGAAAAATGGCATAGATACTCTTGAAGACGCGTTTTCTAACATTTAGGTAAAAGAGAAACGATAGTGAGGCGAAATTTTATGGTATACTATAATAGACATTATATTTATCACATGCGTAATGGTAAGGTATATTGGAGTGGCTTTGTTGTGTGTACAGACTAGACACACATAACAAAGCCACTCCAACAGCTTCCTCTCTCTCCAATACCACTTTTCCCCTCTCTACACTCTTTCAATAAAAAAAACACATACAAAAGCTGTCCAAACGCTAATAACGCCTGTGCAAATATCTGAAGATTCCTACTCTGTGTGCATTGCACATCACAACCCTAAGAACAACATATTATTGTTTTATTGTATTTGTACATATTATATAGCAATTAGTGATGCCAGATAGCAGCTATATCTTCTTGAACTTGATGTACTATCTTGTATTGAACTTGATGTAGGCTACTATCTTGTAAGAAGGAATTTAGAAAATAAATTCAAGATAAAACATTATAGGCCTATGTTGAAAGAAGCATTTTAGACCAAAAAAAAATCGTGAAATTTTGGCATGGGGGTCAACTAAAGGGTCAGCCTCCCCTTATGCTGCTGTTATTATTATTATTATTATCATTATTATTATCATTATTATTATCATTATTATTATTATTATTACTATTACTATTATTAGTATTATCTGTCTTGAGTCGGCCACCCCCAAAAAAGAAAAAAAAAACAGGAAAAGAGGGGGAAAAATGGAAAAGTGGGGATTGGGCCTGAGTATATAGAATAGAATTATCCAGGTTCTCCTATAGGTCTACTACTACATACATAGTTATTCTTTCAAGTTATCCTTATAATATACAGTTTGCCGCACATATTCTATTTCTCAACCATCCAAGCAAATCGTAACTTGGCACAGCCGCACCAACTTCCCCAACCCCCTCCCTTACTCCACCTCCTACCAATAGGTGGAAGGTAGGAGGTGGCGCGAGGGAGGGGGGTTGGGGAAGGGGGTGCAGCGCTGCCTAATCAAGACCACAACGTAATAGAATGTGTGCGGCAAACTGTACCACTAGGCATATAGCTATTATTTCAGTATCTGGATACTACTCTACTATTTTATCCTAGGAATATTACTATGCTGCTAATTTATCTTATGAATACGCCTATGCTGCTAATTTATCCTATACTTACTACTATTCTACTATTTGATCCTACAAATAATACTATGCTACTATTTTGTCCTATAAATACTACTATGCTGTTCTGTTATCCTATGAATACTACTATGCTACTATTTTATCCTATGAATACTACTATGCTGTTATTTTATCCTATGAATACTACTATGCTACTATTTTATCCTATGAATGCTTTTAACTATGCTGTTATTTTATCCTATGAATACTACTATGCTACTATCTTGTCCTATGAATACAGTACTACTATGCTACTATTTTGTTTATGAATACTACTACAGTATAGTGTTATTTTATCCTTTGCTATTTTTCCAGGTACCGGAATACTACTACGCCTTCGGTCCAACAGTTGACGGGGTGGTGATTGACACGGACTTCGACACTGATCGGCAGTCGTACATCAACCGCCTGGGATCCTACGACCTGATCATCGGCGTTACCCCATCAGACGCCTTCTTTACCTTCAATGAGGACGACGTCAAGTTTGGCTTTGAGACAGACAAAAGAAATAAGATACTGAGAACTTTTATAAGGAATACTTACAAGTAGGTGTTCAAGTCTAGCTCATGTCTAGTATAATTTAATAGGTTATTTATTTAACTATATTTTGTCAATTTTAAATTAAGTTACCTGAGAAGTACATTTGATAAATTGGAGTGCAGCATGGACTTTGTTGCTGAGACGAGTGGAATTATAGTTTTTCACCAACCAACTTCACTTCTAAACTCAACTCTCTCACTTAAACAGTAGGCTACCATAGCGCGGTTGGGAATATGAACATGATTAGATTAATATCCAGTATTCGAGAATGGATAATAAGTCGTAGGCGTCTGCATAAACCTTTAACCGTCCTGGTGGTGTAATGGTTAAGGTGGCAAACATTTGTGTGTGATAACCCAGGTTCGAATCCCGGTGGATCATATATACTTTAATTAATTTCATTTGGGGGTGTTTGGTGTTGTGGTGAAATTAATAAAAATAAAGATTAATTAAATCAACAAATACATGCGACACTCCAAGGACTCGAACCTAGGACACTCACACCGAAATTCCGCGCACTTATGCATTACACTATTAAGACACTGGAATGATTTACTTGTGAAGTGCATGTGGCATCACAAGGAGAAAGAGACACAGACAGATGAGGAAGTACGAAAGCAAAGTGGTGTGGATGTGCTGGAACATGTGAAGAGGAACACCTTGAGATGATTCATCATGTGGAGTATATGGAGTGTGAGAGAATGACTAAGAGTGTTTATGAGAGTGAGGTGGAAGGGCAAGGGAGAGACTGGGAATGAGATAGGGTGGATTTCAGAGAGATTTTTTTTTTTTGTTTTTTTTTTTTTGTTTTTTTTAAAGAGACAATGAACGGAGGAAGGAAAAACACAGATAAAACAAAAAGGTCGATGTGCCTAAAGGCATCCTCCATTCATAAAATGTTTGTAACAACTGGATTTAAACTGTTGTAGATTGTAAGTTTGTGGAAAGCAACTCGAGGGAAGTGAATTCAGTAGTTCTGGGGATAAATGAATTTTGATAAGCAGAAGTTCTGCATTGTGGAGGAGAAAGTGTAAATTCATGGGCGCTCTCAGCTGCCCTAGTTCTACGGGGAAAGATGTGGAGAGGCGGCACAATTGAAGCAAGTTCTTCGGAACAATTGCTGTGAAAATATCTGTAGAATAATGCAAGGGATGCAACGTTTCTTCGTATGGATAATGTAGGAAGGTCCTGTGTGATTGCAGGGTTATTGATTAATCTAATAGCTTTATTTTGAATTTTGTCCAACTGCCTCAATGCAACCACTTCACTTCCACTCCACAGAGGTGAACAGTAATCCATCTGAGAACGCACATGACTTTTATATATTACGGCCAACTGCTCGTCAGTGAAGAATTCTCGAACTCTGTACAGGAGTCCCAGTTTTTTAGAGGCATTCTTAGCAATGCTTCTAACATAATGTGTCCAGCTCAAGTTAGTAGTTAATGTTACACCGAGAATGTCAATACTAGGGGAAGTGGGAATATTTACATCATTACAAAATATATGGGAGTCAGTGAGATTCTGTCGGTTAGAAAATTGAATGTACAGTACTTGGTTTTCTGTGCATAATTAAAGGAAACTAGATTCTTAAATTAATAAAAGTGGTGGTGGGTGGGATGAGGGACGCCAGCTAACGTATGATGGAGGAGAATATGAGGTGATTCATTTGTGTCCACCACCTTAGGGATCAAGACATCTGGCAATAGATAGATAGATATAATTCAATTCCAGCCAAAACAATTAATAGTTCATATCCAAGGCAGGAGGTTTCCCCCAATAAATATTGACTGGATCTGTTTTGTAAACCACAAAAAGTTAATCATTATTTTCAAAGGCTTAGGAACATGTGTGCACATACAGGCCTTTTTCACCCCATGGTGGCAATCTTGGTGTCAGTGCTAGAGAGGGGATTCCCCAATTACCACATATCAGTTATGTGACAACCCCTGGCTCCCATGTTTATAAGTGTGTATGGAAACTTAAAACTAATTCATATATCTCTCGAAACTCGACAGTATTAAGATCCAATTCTTACAATTTAGTTACCCATTTAATTACGTTTTCTATTGCATCAGGTTACTCCATTTTATATTGTAACCATCCAGTTATATTAAATATATACATATAATATGTATAATAGAAGTCGATAATTATCGCGAATAGACTCGCAGCGTTATTATACATAATTTATTAGGGAAAGTGAAGCTCTATGGAATCCTTATAATATACTCACATAGATTCCGTTGTGGTAGAATAGTTTTGATAAGTTTTGTAATTCGATTTTGTCGATATAAATAGTCCCGCGCGTAAACAAACTCAGTCCCGCAATCTTGAGACCTCTGCTACGGACGTGTTCATGTTTACAAAAGGTGTTCGAAATGGAGTACACTCGCTACGGTAAAGTGTTATGTTCTACAAAGATGTTATTGTATGTCTAATATATGAACCCACAGTAGCTGGCATGCAACTTGCAAGGGTTAATGTTGTATCCCACGTACTGGGTCTAGGGCACTCTAGGGTTAGGTTAGGTTAGTATGTTTGGTTAGGTTAATATACTAGGTCTCGGAAACAAGATTCGTAGTTGGGGTAGTATTTACATCAAAACTATAGTTAACTATCAAAACTATTCTTCCACAGTGGAATCTATGTGAGTATATTATAAGGATTCCATAGAGCTTCACTTTCCCTAATAAATTATATATAATAACGCTGCGAGTCTTTTCAAAAAAATTACCTAGACGTCTGTTTAAATTATATACTCTATTTGTGTTAGTTATAATATATCTGATCAATGTATTTCCCTAATATCATAATAGGAGTAACCCCGCGGTCATTCCCTCACAAGTAAACAAACGGGAAAGAGCTGTGGTGGTCGAGTGGTGAGCACACTCACGTGTGAATCTGCAAGACCCGGGATCGAATCCCTGCCACGGCGGACATTTAGTGGGTGTGGTAGTACGTCCTAGCATGTTTCACATGCTCGCACCCAGTCAGGGAACATCCTGACGACGTATAGGCCTACAGACTAAAAACACACATAACAAAGCCACTCCAACAGCTTCCTCTCTCTCCAACACCCCTTCTCCCCTCTCTACACGCTTCAGAAAAATAGGAAAAGTAGAATGTAAATAAGAGGTGCCGTTGCAAAGGCTTATCCCTCAATACTTCATCTGATCTGATCTGAAAGAAGTCCGTCCGTCAATAGATCAAATCAATCATCTATTATCACCGCCATCCAGCCTTTTAGCCTATAAGAGTCTCTCCTCCGTCCTCTACCTAACAGCTAAGATTCTCATGTAGTTTAAATACTGGGCCCATATTATTTATGTAAGATCAAATAGGCCTAGTGTGAGGTGAAGCTGAACGGTCAGGCTATGGAGATCGTCAACTCTTTTAAGTATCTGGGCAGTGTGTTGAGTAAAGATGGGACTATGGATGAAGAAGTGCGGGAGAGGGTACAACAGGGGAAGAGGGTTGTAGGAACTCTAAAAGCAGTAACAAGAAATAGGGTGGTCAGTATGGAAGTGAAGAAGTCCTTGCATGACAGTGTGGTAATCCCGACACTGACTTACGGAAGCGAAGCATGGACGTTGGTTGAGAGACTCAGACCAAGAGTGAGAACAGTGGAAATGAATTACTTAAGGAGTGCGTGCGGAGTTACATGGAGGGATAGACAGACTAATGAGGAAGTAAGAAGGAGGTGTGGTGTGGAGGTAGATGTGCTGGAAAGTGTGAAAAGGAACAACTTGAGATGGTTCGGCCATATGGAACGTATGGAAAGCGAGAGAATGACTAAGGGTGTACGAGAGCGAGGTGGAGGGACAGAGAGGGAGAGGTAGACCGAATATGAGGTGGAAGGATGGAGTGAGGAACTACATCAACGAAGGCGGTGCTGGTTGGGGGGAGGGGCGTCGACTGACTGGGGACAGAGGTGCATGGGGGCGGTTCGTTCGTGGCCACCCCTTCGGGGATCACGGCATCAGGCAATTGATAGATAGAAAAAAAAAAAAAAAAAATAGAAATAGGCCTAGGCTATACCATGAAATTACCATCGGATGAAATGGTAAATTTCAGGTATTCATTCTGCTCTATTTTATTATTATAGCCTATTCAATATTGATTGTTGTAACAGTCCCAACAAGCATTATATAAGTTTACTTCAACAACTGCTCACTCCTAATTGTCTCCACTTGCCTTAGCTACCATCAGTCAAAAATACTTGGAGAACAAGAAGGTTTAGGCTAGTAGCCTATAACTATTTTAGGCTAATGTCACAAATTTTTTTGACATAGGTCTAGGCCTAGGCTATTTGAAGACAGATAGCCTATGGTATCTATATGCTCTAAACATCATACTAAAATTAGTTTCAACCCTCGGCAAAACCTATTAAAAAAACGGTAACATGTCTACCAATAATGTCTGCCTACCACGGTTGTCAATAGCCTATTCTAGTCTCTTATAGACGGCACGGCTTTCAGCGACGTAATTTTTTTACCCAACAAGCGGGGGTGTGTCCGTGTGGGGGCGGCGCCGCGGCAGCCCCCACCCATAATACTAGGATAGGTTAGGTAAGGTTGTTAGATTAGGCTAGCCTAATGTCTCCTCAAAGTTGACTCTAGTTTTATAACGTAGGCAATTACCCACTCAACCCCGTGAAATCCAAGCCAACTTTTATTTACAAATGCAATTGGCCTAAGCTATATTTGCTTTAGCCTATACGCTTAATAGCCCTTCCCACTATCGGGGGCCGTGTTTTTAGATTCTTGGATAGGCCTAATGGGTAAATACTAATTTTGGGTAGAATGTAGAATTCGGGCGTACCGCCAGCCTTGTTTACACTGCGCGGAGCGGCGGCGGCGCAGCGCCGCAGCGGACTTTTGCCATCATGTTTCTGTCTATTTTGACTGCCTTTGGATACAATAATATGGGTAAAAATTGAAGAGACCCCGGACAGCCTTTTTACTAGCCTAGTTAATTTTATTTTTTTGTTTATTTTTCTTTGATATACAGTGTTGTTTTTTTTTTTTTTTTTTTTTTTTTTTTAAGAGACAATGAAGTTTAATACCGAGGACCATCGCATTTTAGTATTTTCAACATTAGCCTAACCTAACCTAACCGACGGTCTAAACCCAGCTCATGTTCCGGGTGGATGGGACTCGTTAGCCTTGGTCGGCAACTCATCTAGGGGAGACAACCTTATACAAATCCGGGTGGATGGGACTCGTCAGCCTTGGTTGGCAACCTGTCTAGGGGAGTAAACCTGATACAAATCCGTACTGCTTACCTAAGGGTAAGGCAGGTTTGTGGATGGATTAGCCGAACACCAATGTAGAAAAATAGTGCTAACAAGATACACAGAGGGCCTCTGAGTCGGACGGATCAAAAATTGAGTGGTCAATCCTGTAAGTCCTTCACTAAACTGGCTCGGGTTCTCCCTCTCACAGGGAATAGGTCCGCTTGGGGGCATTCTGTGTATGGCCAGCCTCGTAAGGGGAGTAAGGCATCCGGCAATAGATAGATAGAGATAGATGTTCCGTTTATCGGTGAACAATTCAACAGTTTCTCGTATTTCACTTATAGTGAATTTGCGACGGTAATTACATGTACACCAACATAGTATCGTCCATGAAACTTCTAGAACACTGATAATTATCGATGGGGCTTGTATCCGGGTTGTCTTCAATTTTAACCATAATATGTTGAGAGGGGCTTTTCCCCCTCTCACCCCCCCGTGACATATTGTCATCATCATATATATTGCCAGCAGGGGGCAAATAACCGAGAAAAAAATCGCCGTCAAAATAGACGCGAACTTAACCACAGCGATCGGCAAATGTTAACATGACGGCGGCGTCGGACGCTTGCAGTTATGTTCCCATCTATTTTGAATGCCATTGGATACAATAATATGTTGAGGGGAGGCTTTGCCCCCCCCCCTCCCCCCCCCTCCCCCCCATGACATATTGTCATCATCATAGGCTATATAGCCTAAGCAGGGGGCAAATAACCGAAAAAATCGCTGTCAAAATAGACGCGAAGTTAACCGCGGCGATCGCCCTATGTAAACATGACGACCGTATGCCCGGAAACTACATTGATCCCCTAATTTCCATGAAATTATTTTATTATAGAAAGGTTATAGCCTAAACCATAAAAATAACAAATCCAAAAAATAAAAAATAGGCCTAAACCACCTTGAAAATAGCTGTGGTGTGTCTCTTAAATATTGACCGTTAGGTTAATGACAAGGGATCAGGTGGCAGGTATGTAATAAAGTAAGTAGGCTTGATATGAAGTTGAACAGTAAACCCTCGCTATCTCGGACTAATTGGGGGGGGGGGGAGACCACTTCCGAGAAGCTCGATTTTCCGAGATGTCCGAAGTCCGACTTATGTCCGACTTAAGAGAGGGAAAAGTCCGAATTAGAAGAGGAAAGTCCGCGTTACCAGAAAAAATTGCGATCACTATTTTTATTTTTTTTTTACATATGAAATTCATCATATTAATGACAAATACGACCCTTATTATGTTTTCAGGGACAGTACAGTACATAGTAATTAATAATAACACAATAATTAAAAGGCACAGGCTTCAATTCATCCTAAAATCACTTAAAACCGAGTGAGAGAACATTGTAAACAGGACACAAATCCCGTCCAACTCGGAAATTTCCGAGATATACTGGGACATTTCCGAGAGGCCGATGCCATTCCGAGATGTGCGGGTTTCCGAGTAAAAAGAGTCCGAAATATCTGGGGTTTACTGTATATTATATACCTGGTAGGTAAGGGTTCGTGTTGTATCCCACGTACTAGGTACTACGGACACGTAGGTGTTAGGTGAGGTTTAGTCTTGTATCCAATGTATAGTAGTAGGTCTAGGCTACTAGGTATTTATGATTTCCAAAACCGCTACGTTTTCGTTAAATTGGGTTTTATGGGTTTACAGTTTGGGAAAAACCTGACCCAATTTTCCAAATTACGTTACTCTCTTTTTTTCCACTCATTAAACTCGCAACATCCCAGCCAACTTTGCCAAAACTTGGGTCGGGTTTTTTAAAAATCGGGTTTTATGGGTTTCTAAATCAAGACAACCCGACCAAAATATCGAAATAACGTCACTGTCGTTTTGTACTCTAAAAAGTTGCAAAATCCGAGCCAACTTTTGCCAAAACTTTGCTCGTGTTTTGGAAAAATTGGGTGTTATGGGTTTGTAAATCAAGAAACTCCGAGCCAATTAATAGAAACTCGCAGAATCCAAGCCAACTTTTGCCAAAACTTGGCTCGGGTTTTATGGGTTTGTAAATCGTGAAAACCCGAGTCACATTTCGAAATTAGGTTAGTGTCTTTTTCAACTATGAAAAATCGCAAAATCCGAGCCAACTTTTGCCTAAACTTGGCTACGGTTTTCGATTTCTTGGGTTTTATGCCTTTCCAAAACCTTAAAGGGCATAGCGCATGTGGTCAGCTATGATGAGCTATCCTCATTATCATAAATGTGAGTGTACAGTATACCTCTTATGTGCAATAATAGTAGTCCGAGTTTCTTATAAATGTAAATATAAATAAATTAGTGTTTTGGACGGTGGTGGCGAGAGGCATTTCCAAGCCCATCGTGACGTATATGAAGTTATTGGGGTACCCATAGAATAACAGAATAGGTCAAAGAGTTTCAGGGGTCAGGTCAATGGCCACCATTTTGATTCTCAGTATCTCTGTTAACCTAAGAAGTGCGCATGGGGTAATTAGAAACGTCCGCCTGTGCTGACGTATTTGAGCTGTTTCCATCACTAAAATATTCATGTTACCATAAATAGCATTAATACTTATCCATACACGCCTATTATGGGTTGATTTTAAAGGTATTAACCTGAAACAACAATAAAACGAGTGAAAACAGCGTTTGGATGGTCAAAATCGGAGATACAGGCCGCGAGTTATATAATGTATGGGTGAGGCAACCTGCTTTCCCGCCAATTTCCCCCAAGGCCACTGAGACACAGTCGATCGATACTCTCTCTCTCTCTCTTGCACTCGCTTGCTAACAGAGATGACAATGCCCTGCTTGCAACTCGCTAATGTTAGCACGAAAATATACCTCAGAATAAGGGAATAACAGGGAAAATAGGTGATAACTGAAGGAGGGGAGGAAAGTGGGGAAGGAGGGGAGGTAGAGGAGTGATATTTGCATGGCCCAGGGGCAAAAAAAAAAAAAAAAAAAAAAAATCGATGTTTAACCCTCTCACCACGGAAGGGATCTTGAACGCCCATAAAAAAACATATAACAGGTACCCGGAAGGGCTCTTGAACGCCCAGTGGTTGAAAGCCTGTGAGCTTCTTGTGCGAGGCGTCGGTCCGACGCATGTAAACAACAGCCGGCTGGACCGACGCCCCGCATCTCCGGCCACAAGAAGGAGAGCGTCGCTTGTTCGTGTGTGCCTGTATGTTGTTGTTAAGTATCGAAAAGTAGTGTAAAGTGGCTGTTTTTGCCATAAAGTTATCTCCAATGAAATCATCATCACAAATCAACCAGTTGACTTAGAGAGCTCTACTTAACGCCATTCTACAGGTAAATAACACAGCTACGCTTGGGAATGCGGGAAGCAGTCAGATTAACAAATATACGGCAGCCTAGCCTAGACGTTTTTCGGCCAAAACACCCGGGTTTCGGGGAATATATATATATAATACATAGCCGGGGCTGGAGGGTTAAAGTTGATTTTTTTTTTCTCTGACTCTTAAGAGTCTTCCCGCAGTCCGCCGGGGGAACTCTTAAGAGTCTTCCCGCAGTTCCCGGGTTAAGTACTCCATGCTGTGAAAACAGTTACAAAGATGGACAGATATTTAATAGAGGGGTATGATAAATTGCATGAGCAGCATAGGCTTAACCCGGGAACTGCCGGAAGACTCTTAAGAGTTCCCCCGGCGGACTGCGGGAAGACTCTTAAGAGTCAGGGGGAAAAAAATCAATTTAAAACACCGATTTTTTTTTTTTTTGCCCCTGGGCCATGCCAAATATCACTCCTCCACCTCCCCTCCTTCCCCAGTTTCCTCCCCTCCTTCAGTTATCACCTATTTTCCCTGTTATTCCCTTTTCCTGTGGTCTATTTTTGTGCTAACATTAGCGAGTTGGTAGCAGGGTGTTGTCATCACTGTTAGCAAGCGAGTGCAAGAGAGAGAGAGAGAGAGAGTATCGATCGACAGTCTCTCTCCAGAGGTGGAGGAAAGTGGTGGGCTGGGAGGTTGCCTCAGCCATACATTGTGTATCTCCCGGCCTGTATCGCCGATTTTGACCATCCAAACGCTGTTTCCACTTGTTTTAGTGTTGTAACAGGTTAATACCTTTATAATCAACCTATAATAGGCGCATATGGATAAGTATTAATGCTATTTATGGTAAAATAAATATTTTAGTGATGGGAACAGCTCAAATACGTCAGCACAGGAGTGTGGTGTCTCATACCCCCCATGCGTACTTCAGAGGTTAATAATGAAATTTAGAAATAATGGCAAGCTATCGAATAATGCACTGTGAAAGTGAAAATCAAGATGGAAACGTTGGCCGTATGCTCTTGTGCTAGAGTACCTGTGTATACCGTTAGGGCAAGACCTCCTTTACTATTGGTGTTGCCATATGGATAGAGCTGCCAATACGTATTTATTTATGATTAACGAGACCAAACTATGAATAATTGCATTGATAGATACTTAAGGATAGACAAATTTTACACTCACGTGATATACTGTATATATCAAATACTGCCTTCACATTACTTCATCATGTATAAAATATATCTGGGTAGACTAAAGGCAATATGAAAACATATTCGAAATTCGCGGGCTAATTCCGTTATCATTAACACAAGAGAGAGGCGACAGGGGTTGCCATCAACTTTCTAAGCTTAAAATATCTTACATGGCTTTGTTTACTATTTTCGATAAAAATGTGTGGTAAACCAAGACAACTGTGCAGTAGGGCGGGTGCCCAACCCCGAAAAGGGTTGAAATAGGGGAGCTATCCCCCCGCCAAAGGCGGCTTTCTAGGGCCTTTCCTAGCTGATGCTGAGAGGATTGGGTTCTAGTCATGTGGTGATGGGCTGGTCTATCAGAGTGAGAACTGAGCGATCTCTGCCATACCCATAGCTTACTCTGACTGTTCCTTTTACTTATATATTTTCTAGATCTCAAGTGACGGCGTCTCTTGCGTGGATTGACCTCCTAATCTACCAAGATTGGAAGCCAAAGCGTCACATCTTTCCTTTGCCCCTCAACTTTCTCTTCATAATTGCTGAGGGGCACAGGGCCCTGGGTGGGGCTTTGGTTTCCCGGGCGTTTCCGCACCCTCCTCAACTCCCCGCCATGGAGTGGCTTCGGTCACCCAGGCTTTATTGTGGTCGGCAGGGAGGGTTCTGTGGGGGCGCTCAGTTATGGCCTTGGCCTTGCTCGGGGCCTTGGGGCTGTTCGGCCAGGCAGCTTGGGGAAAAACAACAACAACAGCAACAACTGTGCAGTATCAATCATTCTGTATCATGCTTTAGACAGTGATAAAATGGAATGGGATATATCATGAGCTATGCCCTTTAAAACCCGAGCCAAGTTTTTGTTAAAATACAGTAGGCTACGCTATTATCGCCATTTTACGCATTTAACCCCTCATTTTCCCTGAACTTCATAGCCCTCCCCACTATCGGGCGGCGTGTCTTAACCCTTGTCTAGCGGGGTGTTTTGGGCTCATTTGGGCATATTCAGGCCCTCCTGAATGATCAGTCAAGTATCTGCATGAACAGAAATGTATTCAGCAAAAAAAAAACTAGGCACTAAAAGCTTCAAAATGAGACCAGAACGAGCTACGTAGCACTCGTGGTTCTCTTGCAGTGGTGCCACGAACATGGGAGTTTAGCGTATAGCGGTATATTTTTCCCAGCTATGCTCACTACTGGCTACACTGCCGGCCTCTCGAGAACACAGGGAACATGAGTTAATGGGCGGCGGTAAGCCCTGGGAGTCGGCTGTCTTGCCCGCTGCACTCCCGGCCATTTGCACTCGATTTTAACCCTTTAAAAGCCTTAATAATGCTCCTAACTTGCTGCAAATTGGTGCACGACTTAAGTCGAGCGCCGCCAATAAGGGGTTAAGATCGTTGGATAATGGTGAAAATGTTTTTTCCAAGGTTTATTATTAAATACAAACACTATATACAGTATTAATGAAAAGTAGCGGATTCCAAAACAAAAATCCATTGACAAATTTGTGACATTAAAATGGAGTTTTTCCAGAAGGTTTTCTTTATTCCCACTGTCAAAGCTGATGTGCAAAGTTTATGTTCAAGTTTATCTTCAACAATCCTAATCTGCTCCACCTTCTGCAGCTACCACCTGACGGAGATAATGGCCACGGTGATCAACGAGTACACGGACTGGGAGCGCCCCGTGAGACACCCCATCAGCACCCGCGACGAGACCTTGGCCCTGCTCTCTGATGCCCTGTACGCCGCACCCGTCATGCACTCCGGCAACCTCCATGCCCTCGCCTCACGCAACACCTACCTCTATGTCTTTGATCATCAGACCAGGAGTGGCGATTTTGATCATGTGAGGTCAATTCTTGTGATGCAATGCTTGACCTTCCTTTGTAAACTTGCCTGAACAAGTAGCTGGTAGACTTTTTTGTGATAGATTCGAGACAGTGAACAATGAATGAGAGAAAACACTGATTTGGTTATGTGTTCAAAGGGAGTATTTTTTTATAAATCAAACATGCCAGAGTTGTTAAAAATTTGTACCATTTTCACTGCAAGCAATTGTAGTGATATTTCTTATTTCTCCTGGCTATAAAACTGTTCTACCCTTCCTCTATGATCTTTCTTTATTTTCCACTCACCTGTTCTGTACATCAATGATCAACAGATGATAAGTTGATTTTTTAAACATGGGAAGTTAACACTTGTGATTTCTTTCCATTCTCTAACGAAATTGCTGATGTACCGGTATCTATCATTTTACTTGCTTTCTCTGAATCTCTTACATCTCTCAATTTTCCATCAATCTTTGCATTTTTTATTCTTCAAACTAGAATTTGATATTTTGAACATGTGAAGTTAGATCATATGATGACTTGTCTAATATCTATTTATCTTCTCTGATCTCTCTTCTGGTCCAGTGGGTTAAAAAAAAAAACATTCTCCCTTTATAATGTAAAACTTGCAAAACAAACAAACCAAAACTGGGACGACACAAGATAAATGCAAAAGAACTAATCAAAATCGCTATGTGGAAACAACGCTTAATAAAATAAAAAATAAAAAATAAAAGAACACATCTACCACATAAGAGTGCACACAACCACATGATCTATCACAATGCTCCACCTACATATATCCTTTCGATCACCAGATGAGAAGTGGTGATTATATATGTGTGAAATTAGTGCTTGTAATGTCTCCCCATTTTCCACTGCAACTTATGTCTAATCAGTTAATTCTATTTGTCTTCTCTTTTGATATGTTAGCATTCTCTATTGAAATTTTAGATATCTTTCAAACTACTCTTGACATCGAAATATTGCAGTTTGCAGACATTTGTTATAGAGCTAGGGTGTCTTGCCGAAGTATTACGGTAGGTTATTGTGTTCTGAACATCTATCACAGAGCTATAGTGTTTGAAAGTACTGTACTGTAGTATTTAATGGTCTACTATGCGAATAGTTATTATAGCCTAGTGTTCTTATTTTTTAAAGCGGTATTTTCTAGTACGTTACAGTTAATTTGACAAAATTTGCTAGTACAGGTACATTGATGTAGTGACTTGACAAAAGTGGTAACTTACGGTGTCCTATAGTTAATTTTTCAAATATAACTTTAGCTGAGGGGAGAGAAATGGAATATTTGTGGGCAGGCCTTGTCTGGCTCTTGACTCGAACCTAGGCCTAAAGTGAGTTGCACTGACTTTTGAACAGTGCTCTAATTCAAAGGATCTTCATTGGATCAGTAGTGTAGTTGTCAAATTGTACTGTACATTCCCGCACTACAGTGCCTGATCCCATTCTCCCTCTTAACAGCAGCGACTGGGATGTGTCCACGGTGAGGAGCTGCCATATGTGTGGGGGGCGCCGCTGGTCGAGTCTCTGGCTCACTTCCCCAACAACTACACCCAACTGGAGGTCAAGTTATCCGAGACGGTGCTAACCTACTGGACTAACTTTGCTAGAACGGGGTATGTCAAATTAAATTTTTGTGCACATCTGCATGCACGCATGTTTCTAAGCCTATTAGGATGTATAATTATTTATTTATTTATACACTATATATATTTTTTGTGTGGACTTTATTACTGATGTTAGCTACAGATAGCATTAATACAGTCTTGAGTAGATGAAGGGAGGTATGGTGGAGTGGTCTTGCTGCTGGACTGGTAACCTAAAGGTCCTTGGTTCGAATCCCGAGGGTTAAATGGAAGATATTGGTATGCAATTTGTGCTGTACAGTACAGTGGGGCCGCGCGGGTAGCGAATGTATTAGACTGGCGAAATGACCGCTATCCGCGAAATCGCTATCCGCTGGGCAAACTTCTTACCTAAATAAATCGAATTAGTCTAAGACTTTTTCAAAAGTCCCCTTTTTTCGTCTCTAAACCACATTTATCAAGTAAGATTGCAACATCAATACAATAATCTTGTATTAGGCATGCAAGGTGGATAGTAAAACTTACTTTATATTAATTGTTGGTGTTGTTTATTGAAGCTGGATGCGTATGTACCGGTACGCTGCTGGTCGAACTATCGCTTCTAGGCCTATCCCGCATATATTCTCTTGCCTGTTTCACTCGTTTCACACCTACTTTTCCTGACCGTTTCTCTTCACCCCCACCACCATCTTCCCCACTGCTGGGACCTGTGCCAGAAGTCGAGGCCACAAAAAAGTAATAATGGAAGGTAGTGGCGTGCTGCGAGGCTGCCACAAGTGACGGTCCGAATCCTAGACGATTCGCCACCAGGACGATTTGCCCAAGGTTCAATTCGCCCTACTGGATGGATACGAGATTATTGGAGGCTTTTATATAAATATATGTCGTTCCAATGATACCTAACAACCTGTCTGATAACCTTTTACAACGACAACACTAGCTTAACTGAGGTTATTCTCGTAAGGTTAGGCCTATTATTTTTCGTGATGCTAATGCAGGGCTCTCTCAATTCCACCCTGATTATTTTCCTGCTTTCCCTGCCTTCCTTTTGTCTAGATGGCAAGCCATGTAATAAACTCGCAGTCTTCGCCATTGGTAGACTAGGATAGGTCATACCAGGCGCCAGGGTCAGTTTGGCAAGGTAATTAATGAAGATTGGTCAGTGTCAATGCGTAAGTGTTAGGGTGACATGAATAGGCATATGAATATACTTTATACTGTAATAGGATAAGTAAATAAAACCATTATTTCATTGACATTTACAATTATTACGGGAAAAGTCTTGCAGTAGGGGCGAATAGTCTACACCAAGAGAGACGAAAAATCAAGCCTATACGGGGGCGAATCGTCCATATGCCGACGTTGGCATTGCAAACTCAAATCAGAGTTGCCAAGGTCCCGACGCTGGGCTAGCCGCTGCTGCCCGATATCGGCTATGCGGCTTTTCGCTACCCGCGGTTCCAGCTCGCTATGAGATCGTTTCTATCCTGTCGCTATCCGCGAAATCGCTATGCTTAATTACGCTATCCGCGCGGCCCTAATGTACTTAGTTTGAATGCATAGCTATAAAGCCTACCCGCACACCACAAAAAATACCCTTGCTGTTTCTAGTAAATTTTTATTGTATGAATATTCCCATATTCAAAATACGCTATGGGAGCAGTGTCTAGTGAGTAAACAGCTCAATAGGTGGTGTTTGAGAGAGAGAGAGCGAGGGTCCAAGACTGTAAGACGAGACTGCAGGACAGAATCGATGCAGCTTCGAGGAGTTGGAGCTTGCACCGGGCCATAAGGAGACAACCAGGCGTCGATTGCAACACTCAAACTCTCTATGTCTACCTCACAGTCTGGTCTGGAATAAGACCTCCTGGCTTCACCTTGTTGAGTGGTTGAATCTACAGGCTTCATGCCTATGTCCAGAGGCTGAAGTTGGAATATACAGTAAAAGAAAACAAATGGTTTGAGCAATTGGAGAATGGAATGGACCTTGCTGTGAAAGAAGGTCCATTTTCTTTCAAGAAATCTTTAATAAACTAAATAAAATTATCTAGTGGCAGATGGACTTTTTGCTTGTCATTATTTTGTTCAAGACCCTATGGTACTGTGTATTTTTTTGTATACGAAGACTGTAACCTTTAGGATCTTTGAATAACTACATATTGTGAGTGCAATTGAATGCAATGATGTGTAGAACTGGCACTTAAGGCTATTATATACTGTATTTTATTATTATTATTGTGGGTTGCTGTTGCAGGAACCCGAGGCCCAGTGAGACAGCCAGTGGAACCTCTCTGACAGAGCGTGGCCCGGAGAAAACCAGGAGCCGTATACCTGAGTGGCCCGCCTTTGACACCATGCACCGCAAGTACATTGATATTGGTAAGTATAGATGATTAAGTTCATATAGTAGGTTGGATACACAGTGGGATGGTTAAAGAAATAATATGTGGGGGTTGTATATGAGAGAAAAGGGTTTCTTTTAAGTTTCTAAATCCACACAAGGTGGGCTGCTCATGCTTAGCATAGTATTCTAATATAATTAATAATAATAATTCTAAATGTGCGCAGCTTATAGAGCTTCAAATCCATGTAATCCTGTAAATGAAATTGGCTAAACAAGCCCTCTCATTATTTTATCAGGCATAGTTCGTAGACAAATAATTAATGGCTTTGAAGGAACTTCTGAAATGTTAACCTATTCAGCACACAGTACTATGACTCACTCTAGCATTATCCTGGTATTATATGATTATTTTATTAAATTTAGGAAGGACCTGTGGGATTCAATGGGTTAATTGAGATCAACTTTGATTGGTAGAGGTCCTTCCTAAGCCTTATCAAGTCTTTGAATGATATCTAGAATAAAAGGGAAAAAGATATGTTACTAAGTAGGGTTGGGTTATGGTCTATACTCCATGGGTTTTAAGCTGGTAAGTATTAGAGATTGATTGTAATTAACTAATGAAGGATTGTGAGGTAACTGGTTAAGGATTGTGAGGTAGCTGGATAAGGATTCTGAAGTAACTGGGGGTGAAGTAAGGTTGCTCTCCAGTTGGTTAATGAAAAGCTTTTCCAAACCAATCCTAAAACACTTCCTAATTTGTATCCATTCTTAACCCGGGAACTGCGGGAAGACTCTTAAGAGTTCCCCCGGCGGACTGCGGGAAGACCCTTAAGAGTCAGGGGGGATAAAAATCAATTTAAAACACCGAAAACAATTTTTTTTTTTTTTTTTTTTTTTTTTTTTCTTTTTTGCCCCTGGGCCATGCCAAATATCACTCCTCTACCTCCCCTCCTTCCCCACTTTCCTCCCCTCCTTCAGTTATCACCTATTTTCCCTGTTATTCCCTTATTCTGTGGTATATTTTTGTGCTAACATTAGCGAGTTGCAAGCAGGGCATTGTCATCACTGTTAGCAAGCGAGTGCAAGAGAGAGAGAGAGAGTATCGATCGACAGTGTCTCTCCAGACTTGGGGAAAAGTGGCGGGAAAGGAGGTTGCCTCAGCCATACATTATGTAACTCCCGGCCTGTATCGCCGATTTTGACCATCCAAACACTGTTTCCACTTGTTTTATTGTTGTAACAGGTTAATACCTTTATAATCAACTTATAATAGGCGCATATGGAGAAGTATTAATGCTATTTATGGTAAAATAAATATTTTAGTGATGGAAACAGCTCAAATACGTGAGCACAGGCAGAGGTGTCTCATACCCCCCATGCGCAGCCGAGAGGTTAATAAATTAAAATGTAAAACTTGCAAACTAAACAAACCAAAATTGGGACAAGGACAATATAAAGTCAAATTAAATTATCAAAATCGCTATGTGGAAACAACGCTTACTAAAATGAAAATTATTAAATAAAAGAACACAATCCACCACATAGGGTGTACATTACTACATGAGCAAGTTAATCTGTTTCCCAAGCAAACTAATCGCACATATAACAACGCACTATCGTCACGTTAAAGGAAGTAGTC
Source organism: Paralithodes platypus (assembly GCA_032716605.1). Lineage (NCBI taxonomy): Eukaryota > Metazoa > Arthropoda > Malacostraca > Decapoda > Lithodidae > Paralithodes > Paralithodes platypus. The sequence goes on along the minus strand of CM064525.1, from coordinate 11,586,903 downwards.
AAGTTTGGGAAGTCCGGGACGTTCTGGCAAATTTTACTAAACTCTGCATGAATAAAGAAACTACATGTTAAATGTCAAAATATTATTTAAAATCAAATTTGCAACATGACAAGACATTAACAATAGTACAAAATACAAATATTGATAAGATATCTATTATTACAAAATAATATATAAAATACAGTACAGCACTCACTAACGATAGTGCTATCGGGTAGGTACCTGTAAGCATAGCATGCCTCAAGTGACCCCTATCAATAACTACCCTACAAATAACCTACATTTATAGCACAAATAAACTAAGGAAATCGCAAAAGTAAGCAATTGATACTATCGACAATGAATACATATAATATAAAGACAAATAATTGCAAAATATGAAGTAACAACAGATTTAAACAAAGAGTACTCTTTTAACAAGAACAATACATTTTAAAAATCATCAATATTAATATTAATAATAGAAAAAGAAAAAGATAAACAATAAATACAGACAAAAAGTAAGCAGAGAAAAGAAACTTCAAGTTAAAAATGCTTGATTAAAATTATTGATGTCAAATTTTAGAATACAGTCACAATAATTGACCCTAAAAAGATTAAATTTATGGAACAATTTACTTGCCTCAAAAGCTCTGTCCACTAAGAGTCTGTATAGTAACCTAGCTCTAGCCCAAAAGTCATCTACTTTAGTGCAGATTTTACAAAATCTTATTAATTGGGAATAAAAACAATTATAAGTTATTTTACTATCGATATTACTACTAGGGAAAGGAAAGTTTATTACGTTAAAATTAAAATCATCAACTTTGTGATATACTTTAAGTATGCACTGTTCATTAACAATCTCTATATTTATATCAAGAAAATTTTCAACTTTATAATTTACGTTACATTGTGTGAGGGGAATAGAATTAGGGTAAATAAGTTTAGCAACTTGATTAAAATTTAACAAATTGCAAACGAGAATATCATCAATATATCTACTATTATTACTTAACAATTTAGCAAGTGCTAATTTTTCTGGGATTTTATTTTTCTTGCTACTGTCAACTAAGTCTTTTATATATTTAAATTCTAAAGCAAGCAAGAATAAGTCTGCAATTAAAGGGCTAGCATTTCCACCCATAGGAATTCCTAATATTTGTTTGAAAATGTACGGCCCGAATCTAACATAAGCATTGAAAAGGAGGAATTTAAGGGCATCTTTAAGTTTAGTTCTATCAACATATACAGAACTAGTGGGAGTAGAGCTAAGTGATGCATTATTAAAATATGTATAAACATTTATGAAATAATTACCATTCCTAACGAACCTGTCAAAGTGCAAATCTATAATAAAGCAAAGCTCTGAATATACTAAATCTAAAGGCAAATTGGTATACAAAGTCGAAAAGTCGAAGCTATGTACCGAGGTAACTTTCGGCATGGTATTTATTTTATCAATAACTTCTAACGAATTGTCAACACTCCAATAATAGTTAATGCCAGTTCTTCTCATGATGGTATATTAATGTATTTTAAGCAATTTACGACTTGTTCTGATAGAGTTTTAGTGGTAGCAAATTTTGCTCCGGCAATAAAGCGATATTTATAAGGTCTTTTATGATATTTAGGTAACATGTATAATTTTGCAATGCACTTGTTCTTATCAGAAAGTTTAATATCAAATGTTATATTTTTCTTGGTATGTTCATCGATTAAGTTATCAATATTCAGATTATTTTGAATTTCATAAACAGAATTACCGCAAATATTTTTACGTAATATGTTACCCTTAATACTTTAAAAGTTGTTGGAAACAATAAAATGGCCAAAGCAATGCAGTTTCATGTAAATTTCCCATATTCTCTCTCATATTTTTCTGGTCTTAAAACCAAATTGTCCTGATTTTACACTTTTTTGCTCTTGTTGCAGATATCAAGCCACGAATGAAGACCCACTATCGTTCACACCAACTGAGCTTCTGGCTGCAGCTGGTGCCGCAGTTACACCAGGCGGGGAAGGACGCACCCGACGATCACCACCAGCTAGAAAATCACAATGACTGGGCCTCTTATAGGGGCTACGTTAGGTCACAGCCGGTCACTAGGTAACCCATAATATTTTTCATACAGTAACATAATTTATATTTTATTCTGGCTATCATTACACAAATTAACATAAGATTTCCTGATATCAGCATCAAGTTATCTGCATAAAATAGCTGTATATACAGTATCTCTCTCTCTCTCTATATATATATATATATATATATATATATATATATATATATATATATATATATATATATATATATATATATATATACCGGTATATATATACTGTACAATACTTTCTACAACAGTATGTACGGTATACTTATAACACGAAAATACAGGTGTTCTATATTAATGTACTGTATAGGTCAGAAATTGTGGCAATAGCCTAAACGGAAGACACGATATGGAAATATTATTATGATTTTTACACCAACCAACTTCACATCTAAACTCAATTAATGAAATCAACAAATACATGTGGCACTCCGAGGACTCGAACCCAGGATACTCACATTGAAATTCCGCGCACTATGCATTACGCTATCAAGACAGTACTTGAGCCGACCAGGCTAAGAGGGATATCTCTCTTGGTCTGACTAATAGAGTGCTCGCCTGTGGTGTGAGGGGACCCGGGTTCAATACCCGACCCTGGATAGCTTCTCGTGAAAGATTTTTCTGAGGCAAATTTCCGCATCTTAACGAAGTTTAGCTGCTTTGGTAACATTGTCAAGTGTAGTGTAAATATACTTGTGTTTAAACAAGCAGGTTTCAATCCCGTTTCATAACAAGTTCCTTTTCAAGGGTGTGAAGTTGCACTTTCTAACCATGTGAAAGAATATGCCCTGCAGTCCTATAACAATTACACCAAATACCAGCATATATATAATAATAATGAAATACAGTGGAGCCCCCATCTTAACTCCTAATCGGTTCCGCAGAAATCGAGCTAAGATTGAAACAGCCAAAATCGGGGCACTGTTCTTATGGGGAAAATTCTATTCGGTTCCGTGCTCATTCTAAAAGTTGCATTTTTTTCCAGTGTTAGCCTATGAAAACATGTTTTTTGTCTACATAAAGTAGGCTTAAATCTTATGCATTGTAAATAATGATGTAGACATGGCTAAATAACAGTCTTAACCATAAAACTTAGGTGTATTATAAATACTGTAGATTGGGGCATTGTTTCTATCATGGATTTTTTTTTAGGCCTAGGCTAGGCCTAGGTTCTAAATTCGTCTAGTCACCCCTCAAGTACCGTACCCATTTTGCCCCAAATACATCCAATAAATACATATTATGAGGAAAATGCGTATAAATACATATTATGAGAAGATTACTTACCACACAGTTAGTTATGTAGAGCAGATTAACCAGACCACTGAGCTCCATACGGAACTCTCATATATCTGAAATTACCACACAGACTTTATTTTTAATCATTGTCTTATTTAGCCTAGTCTAACAATCTAACATCGTCTAGGCATTTCCACATCTTTCGTCCGACATGGACTGGCCTTTGCTCTGTGTTTTGAGCATGAATTTCCTTCATTGCTACCACCAGGCCCACTATCCCTATCACCAGATGTACTATAGGTTATAATAAACGCGAGAGATAAGGGGTTCAGGCACAAAAAAGCTTGCAAACGGTTGTTTTGTCAACACAGATACGAGTGCACTGTAAGCGTCTGCTTAGTGATGACGTCATACAAAGATAGCGGTATCTTGCGCATTTGACGATCGGATCTCGGATTCACTCGGATTTCGTCTCTAAGCGGCAAACACCTGGCAGATTCTTTTAGTTATGTTACACTTTTGTATTATTTTTGTTTGTTTTCTAGTTTTATGTCGAGTTTTTCATTATTTTTGCTCTTTTTCGGGTTTCGAATGGGATTTTTGTGCGAAGATTGAAGCTTTTTGAGCGAAAATGGAAATTGGGACTATTTGGTGTGTGCCGCTAAGACTGCTGTGGCGAAAATGGGAGCTCCACTGTACATATATTATCTTCTATTAGCATTACAACGTTTAATCAAAGTTTTCTCTTCTATTATTCTAGTAGTAATAAGAGTACTTTGTCCTCAGAGTGATCCTGCCTCCTGAAACAACTACGGAGGCCACGACCACCCGGCAGTATAATGTATCGGCCGTGCTACAGTCCACACCCGTCAGTCCAGATGGCAGCAATGGCACTGGCAGGAGTGCTTCTCTCAGTGACGGCTTTGCTGCATACTCCACTGCGCTCTCTGTTACAATTGCTATAGGCTGCTCATTGCTTATCCTCAATGTTCTTATATTTGCGGGGGTCTACTACCAAAGAGATAAGTCACGTTTGGAAGCCAAAAAAGTAGCTGAAAATGGTGGACTTCTGCCAGCACACAGCATCAGTGGTGACGTACGCACACCATCAACACCAAGTCTTTCTGTCAAGGCCGAGGTGGTTACTAGGATGAGCTCTGGAGGAATGAAGCCTCCTCCATCCACACCCATGAGCCAAACCACCCACATGCCGCCACCAGAGTTTGCAGATTACCCCACCCAATCCCCGCACTACGGCACCGCTCATGGTGTCTCTCATCTGCACACACTTCCCCGCAAGACCATCACATGTGAGAGCCAGCAGGGAGGCGGTAGTCTGACGCTCTCTGTGCCTCGTGCTCCACCACCACCTCAAGTTCCCTGCCAAGGTACAGAATCCCAGCCACTGCTAAAACAGACGTCCTTCTCTCTTACTTCTCCAAATACTTCTAACCCCTCCAAGAGTCCTACAAAAGACTCCAATATGGGAGAGTTACGAGTATAGCGTCAATAAGTCAACCTTAACGCCTCCCCTTACCCCTTCCCACGCTCAGCTGCGTCCATACTCAAGTTTCGCTAAACCCCAACTACCTGTGCTGTCTGCTTAGGTTATGGTAGAAATCCAATCATTAATCCTTGTGAACTATGTTCATAATTGTTCATTTATAAAAGCATCAGATTATAAATTATATAATATTGTAGATGGTAATTTTCCCAAAACCAGTGTGCGTGTGTGTGTGTTATTCTGCTGCTGCTCAAATACTAGAAAACTCCAGTTTTCAAGGGCACAACCTTTGAGATGTGACTGCCAATACAAAGACAATGCAGCACTAAGAGATTCTTATGACACTTTGTTAAGCTTCATGTTAAAAGTTATTAACCTTGTCTTACATTGTAGGACTAAAGAAAATAATGACAAGTGTGGAAAGGTAACCCACAGACAAAAATTTGTAAAACAAGAATGGTAGAGTAACGTAGTGAAATATGAATATTTTATGAGAAACTAAGGTATTATTTATGTTTCCTACCCATGTGTGAAAAGTGCATATATACTGTATACAGTATATATATATACATACATATATATCCTTGAGCCACATAAGGTAGATAAATATATGTCTACCATAATAGATTCTGCCAAATAGGTAAGCCTAGACATTCCTCAAGCTAACAGTTACTAATACACTGTAGAGTTATTTTTTAAGCATGGATATGTGACAAGTGAAGTGTAAAGGTGTAACATAAAGACAAACTTTCTCCCACAGCCCTCGCACATCATGCTGCCACAGAGCAGTAATCAGCGGGTCTTCTAGCTAACAAATAAACAGAACATTAACCCATGTTTTAGTACAGATACCAGGTACCGGTAATACAACACAATACTAAGTGTCAGACTGTCTTGTACAAACCTGAGGACAAATATATAACAGTTTACCGACATCAGTGTTCCTATATAGGGATGGTAATCTTTATATCTAGGAAAAATTTGTAATAAACAGTGATATTAGTTCTATCCATAAGTCCAAGGTGTGTGTCATAGGTCTAGATAGAAAAATAAGTGAGAGATGATGCTATAGTAGAAGACAGACGGCAAATTGTTGTTGAAATGGTGCAGCTTGTTTACAAAGAGTATGAATTGTCTAGTTGTGTACATAGTGTATTGTGTTGACCTGAACCAAGCTGCCAGGAAGATGTGATTGTATGTGTGGCCCTAATGTGCCCAGTGACTGCAGTGAAATACAGTATGTAGAAACAGTGTGACCTATGAGTGCAAAAGAAATCTATGGGTACAATGACCAATTATTGTGTGGATACTATGTGACTGCATTCATACAATATGCATGTTGTACAGGTCTCCCCCGATTTACGATTGCGTTACGTTCCTGAAAACCCGATGTTAAATGGAAAAAATCATATAGCAAACCCTAAAATTAATGGGGTAAATGAGGATGTGTTCTCGGACCAGCCAAAACACAAACACAAACACATAAAAACCTATAATAATATCGTAAATTGGGGCATCGGATAGTGAGGGAGACCTGCACTATATTACAGGCAATTACGTATATACTGCGTAATTGGATACCCCATTGTGTGTGTGGGACACGTGTACATACATCGCACTTATGTATCGTTTCCAGTGAGCTGAAGTAAAGCCGGAGTCACACGAGCCGTTTTGCCAGCAATTGTTACGGGCAATTATGGTCTGGAAGCTTCAAAAATTACACTTTATCAGAATTCAGCCGCCTAACATAATCTACCTTCAGTCTAGTTTCTGATACCAGCGCAAAAAAGTTCCAACATATTACTAGAAAAAACTTGCTCATGGAAAATTGACGGAAAAAGCGCTCGTGTGACAGCGGCTTAACTTGTACATCAAGTGACCAACAGATGATGTTTCCATTTTTACTCTTTTAATTGACAACTGTAATATAGGTGGTGTATGTGTGTGAGTGATTGTACTCCCTCTGTCACAGTTATCACACTTTAGAACATTTCAACTGTCTACTATTTGCTTTAAGGAGGGATGGTTCACTTTTTGGGCGATTTTTGATGTATTAATTATTTTTCTAGTTTCCTCCCTAGACCTCCATCAAATTAAAAAAAACATCCATTAGATCCCCCTTCTAGATTAATTTGTACATTTTTCGGTAGAAAAATTTCCCGGCCAAGGGCAGGTTCTTCCAACATTACAGGCTCACTATCGTTCGCCAGGAAAAAAATCGACACCTAAATAGCACGAAAGGTCTAAATATTGACGAAGAAATGGGGCGAAAGGTCTTAAAATCAAGTAACTAATGGGGCAAACATCTTAACATCTGAAAACTAATGGGGCTAAACATGAGGGAGAAAGTGGTCCAGAAAACCGGCCCATCCCCCCTTAAGCATCCCCTGTAATATATTAATACATATGTTGTTTATTTTAACTTACATGTACCAATACAAAACAATATATGACTTTCTAATAGTTCACAAAAATATAGGCCACTTTTGAATTGATATTAAAAGTTCCCAACATGGTCCAAGGAATTTATATAGTGGGAGGCAACAGGGTCAGTGACCATCGATCTGTCTAAATATCTGGACGACTCTTTCCTCGCGCAAGTTGAATCCACCGCATCCACTTCTTTTACCCAATACAAAGTGCAGAGGTGACAGAAAGTTCACTATACTAAATCTTACAATGGTAGGACACACTTAGTAATCACCTGCAAGAACAGTTAAATATCTATCTTATCTATTGCCTGACGCCTAACTCCTGTTAAGGGTGGCCATACACAAAACACCCCAAGTGAAAACTAAAAAAGTGGTTTGAACAAGGGACTCAGGTTTTGAAATTTCACACTGGTTATTACATTCAACACTAAGCTTTTATATGCCATTCCAGTTCTTATATCACATTAGTTTGATGTAGCTGATGGCAAGGTTTAAGTTGCCAATTAAGTCAATTGATTTGGGATTTGATAAGGACAATGCCTGCTTTCAATAATTTTCAACTCATCTTTCCAGAATTTCAGCCATTCAAGAAGCATTGCAAACCATACATCATTTAAAATTATTGAATAGAATCATTAGTGTGATAGCTGCTTGTTATTGGCATAAATTCATAGTAAATAAACTTGCTATCATATCCACTCACACCAAAAAGGTGAACCCTTTCAGCTTAGTGATATTTTATTTTATCTACCTCCTAATGATTTTATTCAAAATAAGTAAGGACCTCTCTCTAAAAATCAAAGGATTTGTGATTTTTTGTTTATGAAAGCTGAAAAAAATTGTATGATGGTAGCCATAGTTAAAAACAAACTTGTGATTGTTAATATTTATCTTGACTTTACCACTTATTATTTACCTTGTCTGGGAGTGAAATTGTATATATAGCTCATATTTTTCTATTTATTTGCAGACTGGAGAAGAATATAATGCATGCAGCTTTCTATGATGAATTGAGTGGAGAAGAGTATATTGCATGGAGCTTTCTGTGATCAGTGATGAATGGTTACAGTGTATTTTTTCTTCAGTTCATTTGGTAAGTGTTTTTTATTATTTTGTTCAGTTTTTTCTTGATATTTTTTAGGGTACCATAATATTGAAAGTAGAGTAGTAAAGGAAAGTGGATAATACTATTATATATCTTTTTAAGAAATATATTTTAACTTGTAAAGCTATTACATACTATATCGGTATTTTTTTTTCTTTTCTATGTGATTGAGGGAGGCAAAAGGCATAACTGCCTATAGCGAGTGCCTCCCCCATAGTTGAAAGAGTGACAGGGCCAAAATCAAGAGACGTTCGAGCCAAAATGCCTGGACACACGGAGTTTGAAGCAATTTAAGTCATAGGAAGCGGGAAAAATTGATTCTGGGAGAGAGTTCCAGAGCTCAGCTGTTGAGTAGAAGAAAGTTTGAGAGTAATGTTTCACTCTTGGGTTGGAGAGTTGCACAGAGTAGGGGTGGGATTGAGTTGCAAGACGGGTACCACGTGCCCTACGTAAAGGAGGTGGTATGCACTGGGATAGCTCTGAGGAACACTGATTATTATAGTAGCGATAGAATAGCGAGAGAGATGCAACATTGCGGCGGAGAGAGAGAGATTGCAGAGAGTTGGTGAGTGGACGGGAGTTAATGATACGAAAGGCCTTCCTTTCAACCTTGTCTAGGAGAGCGGTGTGAGAGGAACCTCCCCACACATCTGAACAATACTCAATACAAGGGCGCACTATGCCCCTGTACAGAGCAAGAAGCTGTGCAGGGGAAAAGAACCCCCTAAGGCGGTTGAGCACACCCAGCTTCTGGGAGGCTGCCTTAGCAAGACTGGTAATATGGTCCTTCCAAATGAGAGCAGAAGAAAAAGAGACACCAAGAATATTGAGAGAAGATGAAGGGTTGATTTTTGTATTGTTGAAGAATAAGGGATAGTCCGCTGGGAGATCCTGACGGGTAGATAGATGGAGAAATTGGGTTTTGGAAGCATTAAAGTTAACAAGGTTTTCTCTGCCCCAATTGGAAATAGTATTTAGATCAGAATTTAAGAGTTGTATGGCTTCATTACGTTTGTCGTTGAGGGATTGCTGGCTGGGGCGTTCTGAAAAAGTAATGGAGTAGTGTAAGGTTGAGTCGTCTGCGTATGAATGGATGGGAATTAAGGTACAGTTAAGGAGATCATTTATAAAAATTAGAAAGAGAATAGGAGATAGGACAGAGCCCTGAGGAACACCAAAGTTTATAGGGTGAGGAAGTGAACAATGGCCGTCCACAACCGTGGCTATGGAACGGCCGGAAAGGAAATTAGAGATAAAGGCACAGATGGAGGGATAGAAACCGAAGGAGGGTAGTTTAGAAATTAAAGATTTATGCCAGACTCTATCGAAGGCTTTCGATATGTCTAGTGCAATAGAAAAAGTCTCACCGAAGTCCCGAAAGGAGGATGACCAAGAGTTAGTAAGATATGAAAGAAGATCACCAGTAGAGTGACCCTTAAGGAAGCCATACTGGCGATCTGAGAGCAGATTATGAGAAGAGAAATGCTTAAGAAATTTTGAAGCAAGAATAGTTTCAAAAACTTTAGAAAGACAAGAAATGAGAGCAGTTGGACGATAGTTGGAGGGTTGAGAGCGGTCACCCTTCTTTGGGACAGATTGAATGTGAGCAAACTTCCAGCATGAAGGGAAGACGTTAGAGGATAGACAGAGACGAAAGAGTTTGCCTAGGCAGGGAGTCAGCACGGAATCACAGTTTTTGAGAACAACTGGAGGAACACCGTCCGGACTGTACGCCTTATTAGTGTTAAGCCCAGAGAGGGTAGAAAGTACATCTTTTGAAGAGATTAGGATATTAGGCATAAGTAAGAGAGAGGAGGGCGGAATAGCACCGGAATCATCCAAGGTGGAGTTTCTAGCAAAAGTTTGAGCGAAGAGTTTAGCTTTGTCAGAGGAAGAAGTGATGGTTGTGCGAAAGGGGAGGGAAAGACGAGGAAGAGAAATTGTTGGAGAGGTTTATGGCTAGATGCCAGAAAGCTTGGGAAGAGCTAGAGTTGGATAGTTCAGTGCATTTATTATTGATGAAAGAGTGTTTGGCAAGTCGAAGAACAGATTTGGCTTGATTCCGGGCAGAAACATATGAAGAATGAGAGTCTTGAGTTTTAAGGCGTCGGTACCGTTTGAATGCTTCCTCCTTATTGCGGACAGCAGTAGAACAGGTGTGAGTAAACCAAGATTTTTTAGCATTAGTCTGAGAGAAAGAGAATGGAATGTATGCTTCCATGCCCGATAGGATTACCTCGGTAATGCGGTCAGCACTCTCCGAGGGTCCTCGGCCACGGAAGCAGAAATCATTCCATGGGAAATCAAAGAAGTACTGCCGAAGAGCCTCCCAGTCGGCAGCGCCAAAGTGCCACAAGCGCCGCCGGCTAGGAGGATCGGGTGGCCGTACTGGAGAGATAGGACAGGTGACTTAAGTTTATGGTCGGAGGAGCCCAAAGGAGAGAAAAGATCGACAGTATAAGAAGAAGGGTTAGAAGTTAAAAACAGGTCAAGAATGTTGGGCCGATCTCCGATGCGATCCGGGATACGGGTGGGTTGCTGAACTAACTGCTCTAGGTCATTTAGGATAGAAAAGACGTAGGCTTGTTCACCAGGTGGATCAGTAGTGTGAGAGGAGAGCCATTGGCGGTGGTGAACGTTGAAATCTCCTAAGATGGAGATTTCTGAGAAAGGAGAAATGGATAGAATGTGTTCCACTGTAGAGTTTAGATAGTCAAAGAATTTGGGAAAGTTGGTAGAGTTAGGGGAAAGATAGACAGCACAGAAATATTTAGTAAGAGAATGACAGGAAAGTTTGAGCCATAAAGTTGAGAATTCAGAGGAGTCGAAATCGGGAACACGAGAGCAAGTGAGTTTGTTGTGCACATATGCACAACATCCGCCTTTGGCTTTGAAACTAGGATAGAGAAAGTAGGAGGATACAGAGATGGAGCTGCTGGATGTTGCTACAGACACCTGAGTTTCGGTGAGGAAGAGAAGATCAGGTTTGTAGGAGGAGAGATGGTGCTCAACAGAGTGAAAGTTAGAGGAAAGTCCACGAATGTTGCAGAAATTAATATAAAGAGTAACAGGCCGAGGTCCAGGTAATTGTGTGGGGTCGTCAGGGGATGGTCGGTCGGGTGTGGGGGCATTTATGGTCCCTCCCCCTGGGGACTCCGAGGCTGGGCTAGAATTCAGATTTTTTTTGTTTTTTTTTAAATTTTGGTGTGGAGGAATGAAGTGTGGTGTGCATGTTTAGTGTAGTGAAGTGGATAGGAGGAGGAGGTGTTTGTGAGAGCTAGCTGGATTGCTCTCAGTGTAAATGAGGCACAAAGAAAATCAGTAAGAGAGGCCAAGCAAATGAAACAGGAGTTCCAGCGACTCTTTATCACATGCCTATAACCTCACCCTGATCGATTGGTGCCTACAATCTCCCCACAAATATGTATGTACATACTTAGGCACATACCCCATTGCTGGGGGTGGCCGACTCTAGACAAAGCCCGAACAGAAACCTGTAAAGTTCCAATTCTTAGGGTCCGGGTCCACTTTTGTATTCCCTCGCCCCTTTCTCCGTCTCGTTGAGTAGGAGAATTTTACAAGGGGAAGAGGATTCCTATCCTCCTGCCCCCAGAAGGAATAGTAGGACAGGAAATAAGACAGACAGAATCTGTACCATTAATTTAATGTTGAAATATAATAGAACTTGGGAACATACTATTTTTGTTAGTAAAGCTTTCATCATCATCATCTTTCGTCCGTGAATCTCTCCCAACTCGTTATGTTATCTACAGTGACTCGCGTAGTGCACTTGAAGCACTTCAGGGATACAACCTGCGTAATTCTCTTGTTTCCCGACTCCAACATTCCTTCCACACATTATACGATCGTGGATTCCAAATTAAAGTTTGCTGGGTACCTGCACACGTCGATGTTCAAGGTAACGAACTTGCTGATCAAACAGCCAAAGATGCCTCTAATCTCCTGCCGGTTTCCCAGAGTCACTTACCCATCACCGACTGGGTTACAGCATTGTTGTTGTTCCTCAGGCTGTCTGGCCGAGCAGCCCCAAGGTCATAACCGAGCACCCCCACAGAACCCTCCCTGCTTACCACTAATAAAGCCCAGTTGACCGAAGCCACTCCAAGGCAGGGAGCTGAGACGCCCGGTAAACCAAAGCCCCACCCAAGGCCCTGTGCCCCTCAGCAATTATGACGGGAAAGTTGAGGGGCAAAGGAAAAACATGACGCTTTGGCTCCCAATCTGCCAACCTCTAGGTTGGCAGTAGGTAGGTCAATCCACGGAAGAGATGCCGTTACTTGAGATCTAGAAAATATATAAGTAAAAGGAACAGTCAGAGTAAGCTATGGGTATGGCAGAGATCGCTCAGCTCTCATTCTGATAGACCAGGTTACAGCGTTGCGTCCGATACTTACTCATCGTTGGCAGATCTTTTGGTCATCTCGATCTCCTGATGCTAATCAACTTCGCTGTATTAAATCTACGGTCGGCTCTTGGCCTTCTTCATGTCAACCGTCCCGTCACTCTGAAGTTATCTTGTCCCGGCTCCGGATTGGTCATACGCGATTGTCTCATGGTTACCTGATTTCATCCCTTCACGACCCTCAACCCCAGAGCACCGTGTGCGGTACGCATTTAACAATTTTCCACATTTTCACTGACTGTCGCCAGTATTCCCGTCTCCGATCACTTAATTTTGGCAATTCTTATTTATCTCACATTTTAGAAGATTCTCCTTCCTTTTCCTTCTACCGTATTTCCCGTTTCCTCAAAGATACTTCTCTTCTTGATTTGATTTACCGGTAATTCTCTCTTCCTTTATTCTTCTCCTTTCGTCCTAAACCTTCGGGCCAGCCCTATGGGAGTTCTTTTGGGGAGCTCAGTGGTCTGGTTAAACTTCTCAAAAAAAAAAAAAAATCATCATCTTTGTTTTGCACAGCCTTTTATGTGCTAGCATTCCTAGGCTATATTCACCCAATGACGACAATCTCTCACAGTTATTATGTTCAAACCATTTTTCTTAGGTTCATTCTCTCAGCACTTTATCCCTTGTTTCCTCAAGTGGTCCCTTGCTCTTGTGCCATTGATATCCATTTGCACACTCCTTAATGCACATTCTTCTAGCTTTTACTAATTTCAAACCATCTCCCAACATAACTACTGTATCATCTTCTCCACATGTCCAGACCACCTCAACAAATAACTATCATCTTCACATGGCCGAACCATCTCAACACATACCGTAACTATCATCTTCCTTGGGCCGTGGTATGGTCAGTAGCGCGTCTGACTGCTGACCAAACGGTCTGTAGTTCGATCCCACGCTGTGCCATTGGTAGACATCAAGAGTTTGGGTGCTCAGGTCTAACGATTCGTGGGAAATGTCCAGTAAAGTCCCTATAACAAGGGCACGCCCTAGCGCTGTCAATCAATGGAGTGCACGATGTTAAAACCTGTAAAAAACTTCCAGCCTCTCCCCATCTCCAAACCACCTTAATCCATAGCCATCATCTTCCATCCTTTATGTCCAGAGCACCTCAACACACAACTATTTTCTTCCATCCTTTGCACATGTTCAAACCATCTCAACACATATCTGTCTCACCATCATCATCTTGTTTCGTTTAACGACCTATTCCACCACGGGACCGTGTCTTTTCCACTCTCTATTCCATTTTGTGAAACATACACTCATCGGCCAAGTTGATTATAGCCTGCCCTATTGGTCTAAGTGAAAGTCCTTTCATAATCAGAAAAGAGAGTATCTTACGAGTGCTTGTTCCTGCAACTTCTATCGGTAATTCTGGTGTGTCAATTTTTAAGTTAAGTTGTAAAATAATTCAGCTATCTAAAATAATCTACCTTCAGCAGAAAGATCCCAATTTATTATGCCAGAAATTATTTTGCCAACAAATATACACAATAATAGCTCTGGTATACTACCCCCTTAACTCTTTATGCATCCTCTTCAGTTCAAAGGCCTCACTCTGGCTGTCAATATTAATCTTTGCAGATTATAGCGCAAATCTATCTATCTATCTGTTGCCAGACGCCGTAATCCCCGAAAGGGGGTGGTCACGAATAAATCGCCTTCATATGCTTCCTTATACCGAGGCAACTTACTTGATTATCTAGCTTGTACCTGTTCAGGGGGGAGGGTCACTTAAGACCAACAGCCCATTGGTGTGTAGGCCTATAGTGTGTGGGGGTGCAAGTGGGATACTATTGTACTGTTGGAATGGCAGTACAAATATGATAACTCTGATCAGCCATTAATCATTCATTAGGTTTCTCATTGCCTATTGCACTTTTTTTTTTTTTTTTTTAAAGACCTCCGTCTACGTATTGTGAAAAACCTGTTATCCTCCGGCAAATTGTGGGGTTGAGTGAGTGAAGGGGGGGACAGTGAATGAAGGAGGATACATGTTTTTCATAATACGTGTTGCTAGCCCCAAACGTGCGAGCAACTGTGGCTTTCAACCATCCGACACATCCCCTTTTATTTATGTGCATCACACATGTTACATACAAATAAAGTTTATGTTTTGTTTTACCCTACTGTGGAAAGACTACGGATACACCACTCCTGCCCGGGCCTCACACAGTGGCATGACCCAGTCCAGTCGAACTGAGCTCATGACGCTGGTGGCATTGCCCCGGAGGATAGCCATCCCTAGTCTTTGCTTGAGCCAGAGGGTTTCCCGGGGTTCTCCTGAAACTTCTCTGATTTTACGGCCTATTTCATTCACCATCTTAAGGGTGGTAGGGCCGAAGACTCCTGAAGTTTCGAATGCCAGGGGCTCGAACTGATGATTTCTGGCGATGGCTTGATATTTTTCTCGCTTTTTATTTTCTGCTATCCGGGCGGCTTCACCTGCTTCGTCGGCGTTTCTGGCGATGTTGGTTGTGGAGAAAGTGTCAACACATGTGGCATCCCACACGAGGCACCGGCCATTCTTGTAAGGGAAAGTGGTCATCCCATCTGGCCGTTTGCCGTCTTCTCTGTGAAGTCCATGTGGTTCGAGGATTGATGCACGGTTAGCACTCTGCAGGCCCCGTTTTATGACATCATTTAGTGCAGAGTGTCTTGGCAGGCGGCCTGCGTTGTAATTACATGACAAGGCATGGTGACCTTGAGAATCCATTCCCCCACCACACTTGCAAGTGTGTGGGTGACAAACTGCCGCACCCACTCTGAGCGCGATGGCAACCCGGAGCGCTTCAGCATCCAAGTGAGTTCCAAGAGGTGGGATGGGGATGGCGTGTAACCACAAGCCACTCTCCGAACGGGCGGCTGCCTGGAGGCGTGCTATTGCACTTGTTTTCCAAAGTGTTCATGTTAAGCTCTCCACCTGGTTAATGGCTTGAAATTTTCAATCAGAGGACCCCATATTTATGAAGCTACTAACATAAGGTTCTTACAATACTAGTAGTAAGATGCAGCAGCAGTAGTAGTAGTAGTAGTAGTAGTAGTAGTTCAAAAAGTATATTCAGCTTAGGAAAACTAGTAATTAAAGGGTAAAATCTATTGTGATAAATCCTCTGACTCTGAATGGTAATTCTTGATGTCACTTAAATTATTTTGAGGAAGTTGGAATAGAGTATTATATAAAGCTCTCATCTTATTGAAAGGGTTAATACCCAGATACTATTTACGTGCCAAAATTTAAAAGAACAATAAGTTTGAATAATGTT
Organism: Paralithodes platypus; assembly: GCA_032716605.1. Taxonomy (NCBI): domain Eukaryota; kingdom Metazoa; phylum Arthropoda; class Malacostraca; order Decapoda; family Lithodidae; genus Paralithodes; species Paralithodes platypus. The sequence goes on along the minus strand of CM064525.1, from coordinate 11,570,835 downwards.
CTGCCATAATGTGTGAAAACTCATGTGTTACACTTTGAATTACTGTAAATATTTACAGTTCCAGACAGTAGATTCTTGAGTCAGTTGGCAAATGATAATGCAATATATGTGCAGGAAAGACAAAACAAAACTATTTGACAGTTTTACAAACAATCTAAGTAACATCTTAAAAATTTGGTTGTCGATAGTACTGTATATCGCTGATATATAGCTGTGGTCTGAAACAGATTAACTTGCTCATGTAGTAATGTACACCCTATGTGGTGGATTGTGTTCTTTTATTTATAAAGAATTATTATTTTGCTTAAACGTTTCCACAGCGATTTTTATTAGGTGTTTTGTCTTTTGACTGTGTTCGTCAAAGTTTTGGTTTGTTTATTTTGCAAGTTTTACATTATAGGCCAATTAGTTAAAACTTTTATCCTCCCTCTCCTTCCTGTATCTTTATATATTAACTTAGGACACTCAGTTCATGTGATATGTACCGTTAACTAAATGTTGTAAGTCTAAATTGGTCATATTGTAATCCTAGACCTTTATAAATCTTGACATGCAGTCTTATCTTAACCACTTCAATCATATGATTTCTTAATTTTATCTCTGCTACCATCAGGCAATTTTACAGTACTGTATTCAACTTAGTAAGGACCTCTAGGGATTACAGGATTACAAACTATAGTATCTTAATTGATTCCCTGCACTTTAAAAGGGCCCAATATCCTCTTCCTAACTAACTAAAGTTAAATAGCTATATCCAACGTAAATCGTTTTCGCTCTTTGGGTAGGGCATTGGACCTTCTAATGCACAGGGCCTCAGTTGAAGTCTTCAATATATCAAATTAATGCCAGATGTTCCCATATGATCTAATTACTGTAACATTAGCAACAATTTAAGGGGAGACAGACCTTTTTTTTTTTTTTTTTTTTTCTATTAATTCATATATTCCTTAGTTGTTGTTGTTGTTGTTGTTCCCCAGGCTGTCTGGCCGAACAGCCCCAAGGTCTCGAGCAAGGCCAAGGCCATAAACGAGCACCCCCACAAAATCCTCCCTGCTTACCACTAACAAAGCCCGGGTGACCGAAGCCACTCCAAGGCAGGGAGCTGAGGAGGGTGCGGAAACGCCCGGGAAACCAAAGCCCTACCCAAGGCCCTGTGCCCCTCAGCAATTATGAAGGGAAAGTTGAGGGGTAAGGGAAAAATGTGACGCTTTGGCTCCCAATCTGCCAACTTCTAGGTTGGCAGTAGGGAGGTCAATCCACGGAAAAGACGCCGCCACTTGAGATCTAGAAGATATATAAGTAAAAGGAACAGTCAGAGTAAGCTATGGGTATGGCAGAGATCGCTCAGTTCTCACTCGAATAGACCAGCCCATCACCACTATATTCCTTAGTTTTCTTGCTAGACCTCCATCAAGCTTAGAAAAACACCCCCTTCAAGATAAATTTGTACATTTTTTGGTAGAAAAATGTCCCGGCCGATTCCTCTTAAAATTTCAGGCTCGCTATCGCTCGCCAGGAAATAATCGACACCTAAATGGTACGAAAGGTCTTAAAATTTACAACAAAATGGGGCGAAAGGTGTTAAAATCGCCAAACTAATGGGCCGAACATCTTATAATCTAAAAAAAAAATGGGGCTAAACATGAGGGAGGAGGTCCAGAAAAATAGTCTGCCTCCCCTTAAGCTGTGAATATGATTACATAAGTGTTGGTTTATATACTGTTACTATAACATGGAAAATATCAAGTGTTACATTCAGATTTGCTTACCATTTCTCATCTTGTAGATATTTGTATGGTTAATGGCATTTACCAGAATGTGATGTATTGATGGCCCAAATTAAGCATGTGTGTTCTAAAAGGACAATTATGTGGAAGTAGATAGAATAAATGGAAAATGAATAAAGTGGAAAAGGAATATATTGAATGGATAGATACATTCAACCATAGACTACAGTATATCTGGACTCAACACGAAAATGGAACTTTGCAGTAAGGGACCCAAAATCGGGAAACGAACCCCCAAGTTCGAACCTCGAAACCGTGAATATGTGATATTTTCGCGGTTTCGAGGTTCGAACTTGGGGGTTCGTTCTCCGATTTTGAGTACCTTACTGCAAAGTTCCATTTTCATGTCAAGTCCAGTTCTACTGTAGTCTATGATTCAACTTAATGCAAGTATCTTGTAAACTATTTAACTGGGATTTGTAATGTAGTCCAAGGTCCAGCTTTAAAATCAGTACTATTTGAGAGGCTTAAGGGGAGGGTTGTATTTTGCTCCCTAGACCTCCATCAAGCTTGAAAAACACCCCCAATGAGATAAATTTGTAAATTTTTTGGTCGACTATTGTTCCGGCCAAATGTTGGTTCCTCCTAAATTACAAGCTCACTATTGCTCACCAGGAAAAAATCGACACATAGATAACACAAAAGGTCTTAATATTGACAAAGAAATGGAGCGAAGGATCTTAAAATTGCCAAACTAATGGGGTGAATATCCTAAAATCTCAAAACTAATGGGGCTAAACATGAGGGAGAAGGGAGTCCAGAATAAAACTTCCCCTTAGTAACTGTAATTATTATCAACAAGTTATGTATTCTTGTGGAGGTGTTATTATGAGTTGATTCCTTTTGTCAATGTGTTTCTGTATCACTGAAACCAGTATCACACAAGAGCTTTTATAGTCTACATTCGATAACCAACATTTTTCTGGCAACATTTCTGGAATATTTTGCACTGGTATCGGAAACTAGACTGGTGGTAGATGAATATAGGTAGCAGAAATATTATATATATGTTAACTTCATAAGCTTCCAGACCAGTGTTAAGGATAAATATTGAGGGAAAAAGCGCTCGTGTGATACCGGCTTTAGTAGCAGATTCTTAGAGCTTTTGCTGAAAAATTGACCCCCTTGAATTGTACCGATTTATGAATTTTGTTGACAATTGTAATATTGAACTACGGTACAAAAAGTATTGGTAATGTAAACACTTCGTCTTCTGTTGGTTGTTTTGGGATTAGCTTGTACACAGCGCAGACAGGTACCACATGTTGTAATATTTGTTGGCGTTATTTATGACAGGATGTTTAATTTGATGATCCATCTGGAACCTGACAAATAAAATACAAAGAATTGTGAATTCAAACAGCCGTCTTAAAGATCAAACAGATTTTTTTTAAATATCTTTATTTATCAACAAACTCAATCAATATTGTAATAATTAGCATAAGAAAAATACAGAAAATGGCCGACAATCTATATGTCACAGGAACTGTGGTATCAATCTGTGTTTAACATATTTGATTAATATTATTTCTATTACCAACAGATAATGTAATTCAGCTTAGGAAGGGACTCCATGAATCCAAAGATCCAGTCATATGATCTCCATAGACCATTTAAAATAACTAGGTTCCTTCTTGCCAAACTGAATTTATATAATCTGAAAGTTGCTACAGTAAAATCAACAGTTGCTATGCTGGAAAAATAATATGGGAGTAGTTAACGTAAAAATAATATGGGAGTAGTTAACGTAAAAATAATATGGGAGTAGTTAACGTAAAAATAATATGGGAGTAGTTAACGTAAAAATAATATGGGAGTAGTTAACGTAAAAATAATATGGGAGTAGTTAACGTAAAAATAATATGGGAGTAGTTAACGTAAAAACCACTAAAGTTGCCACTGCGTTATTATCACTATCAGTCCTATTAAGGGGGCCCACCTCGCTTTTTGTCTCTTTCTCTCCCTCTCTCTTTGGCTTATATCCATTCGGCCCCATTCAGCTTACTGTTTTAAGACGTTTACCCCCATCCAGGTGTCAATATTTTCCTGGCGAGCCAATATATATATATTTTTGTTATGACAGCAAGCTAAATTTGTAAATTTTTCGATAAAAAAATGTCTCCGGCAAAGCCGGATTTCTCCATACAATGCTGGCTCGCTGTCGCTCGCCAGGAAGATTTGACACCTGGATGGGATTAAACGTCTTAAAACAGTTGGCTGAATGGAGCTGAATGGATACAAGCCAGAAAAAGAGAAAAAAGGAGAGAAAGAGAAAAAAATCCAGTGACCCCCCTTAAAGACACCAGTATACTGTATGCCTTCATAAGTGACTCTATTCAGGTTATTTCTATTAGGTTTCATAATTATGGTTAGGAAGATTAGGCTGATGGTGTCGGTTATGAAGCAACAGTAATTTTTTTGTAAATTTACAGTCAGTGCAAACAGTTTGGACCCCTCACCCCATTTTACTCCAGCCTAAATGGGGCTATGAAAGTAGAAGGTACAGTACAGAACTACCTCGATTTACGATTGAGTTACGTTCCTGAAAACCCGATCTTAACCCGTACAGCCCCAGCGACGCGTCTGACGCGTCGGCGATGTATGTAACGCACAGCCCCAGAGACGCGCCTGACGCGTCACCCTAATTGCGCCGACCGTAACCTCAGGTGTAACCACTCAAGAGGGCTCAGATTTGTATGGGAACTGTGTACATATCCCACGCAACCGTGCCGATGGTTGAAAACTCTCAAAGTCCACGTGCGTGCGCGCGAGCACGCAATAACCTGTTTTTTTGGGATAATTGCCTTCAATTGTTTACTCTTGTAAAATCCGTTTTCGGGGGCTCTGTAGGACCATTTTTTAAGCTTTTTGAGCGGTTTTTCGTGGTTTTTCCTTCATTCCTAACCCATTCGCTATTGTTTCTGGAATAAATCCATTTTTTGAAAACCGGCCGGGTTCTGGTGCGCAAACATTACAAAACTAGCCGGGGCTCCACGGGTTAAATAGAAAAATTGTATAGCGAACCCTAAAATTAGTGGGGTAAGTGTGGATGCGTTCTCCGACCAGCCTATAATAATATTGAAAATTGGGGCATCGAATAGTGAGAGAGACCTGTATATTAATATTTTAAAAATGTCAGAAAGAAATCATAGATCCAGCTAATGATATTTGTTTTGCTATTTTTGTAAGCAGACGCAATTGGGTGAAGGTGAATGATTCCTCAATTGGTAGACATTCATTTAATTGCCATCTGTCTCGCCATGCCATTTATTTTGGAAGTTATTTCTACCTCCATGAAATTTTTCAATCTTTTCCTCAAGACTGTTGGTTTGTAATTTTCTAGATAGGGAACATTCTATATTTTAGTCTTGAAGCTAATAATTGACGTACATCAGCGCTTTGTAGGTGAATCAAGCACTCATTAGGGCTCTTAAAACTGCAATATTTACACAAAAATAATGTACAGCTTATAACCGCTTTAAGAGCAATTCCGAGTGTTTGCCACACCTCAAAAATGCCAGTGTACTTAACTGTATTTGCAAGTTTCTTGACTAGAATACAGTACAGTATATGAAGTATACTTCTAAAAAAGTGGAATCTAATAATCTTAAGGTGCAGGTTGAAAGGTTTTTATGGGGGTAATAATACTTGATAAAATATAATGGTTTAACAAGATAGATGACAGTGGCATGAACTCAACTAATTGAATAAATGCTTACTATTAGCCAATTGCTGCTACTCACAGAAATAGTCAAACTTATATAATTAGTTCGATCTTTGAAGATTTATCGCTGGCACTATTATATATATATATACAGTATATATATATATATATATATATATATATATATATATATATATATATATATATATATATATAAATACTTAGTATATATACTGTATATCCAGATTTTGGGTGCAGTAGAAGAAAGGGTGTTTAAACTGTTTCAATGACTGTAAAAAGGCTTACTTAAGAATGGGAATTGGGGTGGAAGTTTTCTTGTTTTTATAGTACTGTAAACATAATTGTTATGATGATTATAGTGATTCTTTTGGACAGGTGGCAGAAATATTAATGGAGTGGTGACTTTTAGAGATGCTTACGTTAGAGTATAAGGAAATTAACTGGTTATCTTATTAATTCCTGTGAGTAGATATGACGCTATTTCACACATTATTCGGGTTATCATTTGGTGATTTTATGCAGTTTAGAAAGGATTGCTATGAATCAAAGGAAGTAAAAACTAGTAACTAACCCTTTAAGGGAGCCCACCTCGCTTTTTCTCTTTCTGTACCTCTATCTTTGGCTTGTATCCATTCGGCCCCATTCAGCCTACTGTTTTAAGACGTTTACCCCCATCCAGGTGTCAATATTTACCTGGCGAGCAGCAGCGAGCCAGAATATTGATATATTTGTTTTGACAGCAAGCTAAATTTGTACATTTTTCGATAGAAAAATTTCTCCGGCCCGAAGCCGGATTTCTCCATACAATGCTGGCTCGCTATCGCTCGCCAGGAAGAAATCGACACCTGGATGGGGATAAACGTCTTAAAACAGTTGGCTGAAAATGGGGCCGAATGGATACAAGCCAGGGAAAGAGAGAATAGGAGAGAAGGATAACAAAAAAAATGTGACCCTCCTTTAACACCAACAACTACGGTACTTCCTAAACTGAAGAAAGTCATGCAATGAGGGCAAAATAATGAAGAAGTGCATCCCCCATATACCTAGATGGGTAATAGGGTTGACACAATAACACACTCTCTCTCTCAGCATCTACCGAGAGTAAAGTCGAACTCGCACGAGTGCTTTCTTTCTTCGGTGACTTTTTTTTTTTAAGGGAGCCCACCTCACTTTTTTTTTGTTTTTTTTGTTTTTTTTGTTTTTTTTTTTTCTCCCTCTCTCTCTTTGGCTTGTATCCATTCGGCCCCATTCAGCCTACTGTTTTAAGACGTTTACCCCCATCAAGGTGTCAATATTTTCCTGGCAAGCGGTAGCGAGTCAACATATATATATTTTTGTTTTGACAGCAAGCTAAATTTGTACATTTTTCGATAGAAACATTTCTCCGGCAAAGCCGGATTTCTCCATCCAATGCTGGCTCGCTATCGCTCGCCAGGAAGAAATCGACACCTGGATGGGGATAAACGTCTTAAATCAGTTGGCTGAATGGGGCCGAATGGATACAAGCCAGGGAAGGAGAGAAAGAAAAAAAAAACGGTGACCCCCCTTAAGGCAACTTGGGTCTGAAAAACTTCTGAATTTGACTTTTATAAGAGATTAGGCATCTTAAGTAATCTACCTTCATACTAAACCCTATTTAAAGTAGGGAGGCCAGAAATTGTGAACCCTAATCTCTGTAACTCAAAAAGGGCTAGAGCAAATAGGCTTTAAATTTCCACACCTATTCCCTGGCTGACCCTTTCCAAATGGTAGACATATTAGTTCGATTACTCTAGTCGTTTGTGAGTTATAGAGGTTTATGTTAAAGAGATTTGGACTGCTTGCTCAAAACAGGGTATACAGTAGTTGCTATTGTGTTGCCAGAATGAGGTTGCCGAGAAAAGCGCCCGTGTGACTTCGCCTCCAGGTTTACTCATTTACATACACCACTAGGATAAAAAAAAAATAACTGTGAAGCTGTTTATGTGAATTGTCTTTGATGGCAATAAGTTACTCATGAAGTAGGGTTATTAATAAATTGTTTGAATGGACTCTTACCTTTCTACCCTGGCTGAGTTCAAGGTTACCGACTCGAGTTTTGACGCTTTTATTTTCCATCTTCCGAGAATGGCAGACATGTGATCAGGTAAAGTATTGTCAATAACTCATGATTAACAGGACTTTTAACCCCTTCTGTACTGCAGACGTCTTTTCAATTTTATTCTAGCTATGTATAGACGATTTTGTGCAGTTTAAGAAGGATCTGTGGCAGTAAAAAGGGTTAAGTGAGATAGTTTGAAGCCTGTAAATTGCTGTAGGCCCTTTCCAAACTGAATAAAATCGTCTAATAGGGGGTTAATCGTCAAGAAATGTTGTCCCCTATTAGCCGGTATCATACATACATACATAATTTTGAAGAACGAGTGGTTCCCACGAAATGCGGTTAAATTTTCATGTCTTTTAATGGAAGTCTCACTTGTCAGATTTCAATTTTAATATCAGATTGTGCAATATGATTCCACGTCTTTCTAAGTCTACTAAGTGCTGCTCCCTCTAGTTTCATGGATTTGCATCTTTTCGGCTAATTTGGATCATCAATCCCATGGTAGAATGACCATGGTCCTTATACAGGTACCATGATCCATCCTCTTCACATGCCAAAAACTCTTACTGTAATTGCAAAATACAAAAGTGCTACATCTCTGCTTCATATTAATAGCGTGTTTTCATAATAGACGATATGTACATTAGGATGCGACTGAAACTGTAGTTCGTATGGATAACTAATATTTTAAAGTGTAAATACAGTATGTAATCCATTATTGAAATAAAGTCACAGCCCAGTAATTTGTCTCCCGGGTAAGATGAACAGAGTGTATGTAGGCTAGTTAATTTATAATGCTGTGTACCTTTTGGTCTTTGGCACTACATTATTTATAGGGGCGGGTTCCCAACCCCGAAAGGGGTTGAAATAGGGGAGCTATCCCCCCGCCAAAGGCGGCTTTCTAGGGCCTTTCCTAGCTGATGCTGAGAGGATTGGGTTCTAGTCATGTGGTGATGGGCTGGTCTATCAGAATGAGAACTGAGTGATCTCTGCCATACCCATAGCTTACTCTGACTGTTCCTTTTACTTATATATTTTCTAGATCTCAAGTGACGGCGTCTCATCCGTGGATTGACCTCCCAATCTACCAAGATTGGAAGCCAAAGCGTCACATTTTTCCTTTGCCCCTCAACTTTCTCTTCATAATTGCTGAGGGGCACAGGGCCCTGGGTGGGACTTTGGTTTCCCGGGCGTTTCCGCACCCTCCTCAGCTCCCCGCCATGGAGTGGCTTCGGTCACCCAGGCTTTATTGTGGTCGGCAGGGAGGGTTCTGTGGGGGCGCTCGGTTATGGCCTTGGCCTTGCTCGGGGCCTTGGGGCTGTTCGGCCAGGCAGCTTGGGAAACAACAACAACAACATTATTTATAGTGCACAATTCAGCATTATAAGAACGGTTTCGGGGAGCTGGACTCCACAAGGAACTGCCATACGCAGATGATCTAATACTTATCGCAGATAGTTCACTTTGACACGCTAAATCGAATGGCGCAAACAGAATTGAAATCGGACAATTAGTTTAGGATTTAGGATTTGACATAGCCTCTCAGAAGGGCCTAAATGACCGTTTTTTGGACTTTAAAAGTCCTCTGTATCCCAAACTATAAGTCCTAGGGAATTCTACCTGGTGCCAATCGATTTTACTTCTATACATGGTCGTAGATTGCATTTTGGACCAGCCATTCGCCCAGAATCAAAAATATTTGTTTCCAAAATCCCTGCGGTTAAAATTAAGCCCAGGAAAATTTTTGCACTTGGCGGGCGACTTTCGAATTTCGAGTTTTCATGGGTATGGATTCGTCTCGTCATTACAATTCCAACGGCCTATGAATGTTTTAATTTTGACCAATGTTTAGGCCCAATAGGCCTATTTTAAAGTTTAAAAAATCCATAGACGAGTTATCTACAGGTATGTATGGATTTTGTTCAAATTTTAACCATAAGTTCACTTTGACACGATGAATCGAATGGCGCAAACAAAATTGAAATCGGACAATTAGTTTAGGATTTCGTATTTGACATGGCCTCTCAGAAGGGCCCAAATGACCGTTTTATGGACTTTAAAAGTCCTCTGTAGCCCAAACTATAAGTCCTAGGGAATTCTACCTGGTGCCAATCGATTTTTCTCGACGATCTACTTCTATACATGGTCGTAGATTGTATTTTGGACCAGCCATTCGCCCAGAATCGAAAATATTTGTTTCCAAAATCCCTGCGTTTATTATTAAGCCCAGGAAAACTTTTGCACTTGGCGGGCGACTTTCGAATTTCGAGTTTTCATGGGTATGGATTCGTCTCGTCATTACAATTCCAACGGCCTATGAATGTTTTAATTTTGACCAATTTTTAGGCCCAATAGGCCTATTTTAAAGTTTAAAAAATCCATAGACGAGTTATCTACAGGTATGTATGGATTTTGTTCAAATTTTAACCATAAGTTCACTTTGACACGATGAATCGAATGGCGCAAACAAAATTGAAATCGGACAATTAGTTTAGGATTTCGTATTTGACATGGCCTCTCAGAAGGGCCCAAATGACCGTTTTATGGACTTTAAAAGTCCTCTGTAGCCCAAACTATAAGTCCTAGGGAATTCTACCTGGTGCCAATCGATTTTTCTCGACGAGCTACTTCTATACATGGTCGTAGATTGTATTTTGGACCAGCCATTCGCCCAGAATCGAAAATATTTGTTTCCAAAATCCCTGCGTTTATTAAGCCTAGGAAAACTTTTGCACTTGGCGGGCGACTTTCGAATTTCGAGTTTTCATGGGTATATATGGATTCGTCTCTTCATTACAATTCCAACGGCCTATGAATTTTTAATTTTGACCAATTTTTAGGCCCAATAGGCCTATTTAAAAGTTTAAAAACTCCATAGATTCCAGTGGTTAGAGCGATCGGACGCCTGTGAAATTCGCTCCACATTATCCATCATTTCTTGACTTATCATAGTGAAATCAACGCATATTTCCTAGTGAAGTGTTAAATCAACGCATACACATTGTACTTCATCAAAGGAAATACGTCCAGAAAGCAAGATTAAAGTGATAATTCGTGATAAAAGTGAAAACTCGCCCATCGCTCAAAATGGCCGGGGTCCAAAACATAAACAAACCTGACCTTGAGTGCCGCATGTGTGGAATTGTTTTCTGTGAGGAGCAACAGGATTACACAATCCGCTGTGATGACTGTACACAGTGGCTCCACTACTACTGCACTGGCCTCCCTACCTTCCAAATACTCAGCTTCGCCAAGACACAACGCAAATTCTCATGTAAAGACTGCTGCATGGAAAAATATAGTGATGAAGGTGAGTGGGTAGCTAAGGCAGAAACAGCAATGGTAAAACACAAGGAGCTACTAGAAAAATCAGGGGCCATCTCCAAAAGCCACAGCAACCTCCTCACGCCAAAGGAAACAAATAACAGCAAAACACCCAGCCTAGAACATCAACAGAGTAAAGAACAAGCCACAGAACACAGTAAAAATAAAAAAGATGCAGCCAAAACACTGGACCTTGGAATTGGGAGCACCCCTGGGAATATTGAACTTACTCAAGTCAGCGAACCCCAGGATGTGAACCGTGTGCCTACCACTAAAAGTCAGCCCACAACCACACCACCACCAAACTCAGCAGAACAGGTAACAGGAACGGGACACACCAAGGCCACTGCTAAACCCACAACACAAAAGACAAAAGACAACATTGAGAGTGCACGCCCTACATGCAACGGATGCAGTCATTATGCTCCGACATACAGGACTCCAGCAGCAATTGAACCCACAACCACAAGAACAGGTGAGGCGAGTGCTGTAAATTCAAATCCATGGAGACCTAGGCCCAGAGCTGAAAACAAGGGCACTTATACTAGGAGGAAAAGAATGGAAGTATGCAATTTCTACCTAAGAAATGAATGCCGATATGGAGTAGTTGGCATGGGATGCAAAGAAGACCACCCAAAAATATGTGCAAGATTCATGAAGCACGGGCTGGATGAAAGGATCGGTTGCAAGCGTGGTTGGAAGTGCATCGACTACCACCCATATGTATGCAGAATCTCGCTCAACAAAAGGGCATGTACTATCAGAGACTGCAATCTTCCACACATCAAGGGAACCAAAACACTGACGCCCAGAAACAATGTCAACAATCCAAGGGAACATGCTACAGGACACATCCAAAGGGAATCTACCTACACACCAACACATGAGGAACAACTAGAACGCAATGCCCTCAGAAGCTGGCCAACCATCCAGCAAACTCACAAGGTCATACCAGCAGCGGTACACACGGCTATGCCTGACCAAGGTGCTTTTTTAGAGGTAATAATGGGACGTCTTCTGGAAGTGGAAAAACGGTCTCAAGTGATAATGGAGAGATTCCTAGCCCAAACCGAGGGGCCAGACATGAACCACAGAGGAAGGTGCAACTACCACTAACTAGTTTTTTTGTGGGCAACATCAGAGGACTTTACCCACGAAACAATCAATGCAAAGTCCCCATGTTGGAGGAAATTGCAGAGGAAGATAACTCAATTTTTCTAGCCCTCACAGAAACACACTTGAACGAAAACATTTTGGATGCAGAGATCAATATCCATAATTTCACTCTATTCAGAGCCGACAGAGAGGACAGAAGCCACGGAGGAGTAGCACTCTACCTAAGGGAGGATATGGCTGCAAATACCGAAACTTTAGTTGCATTCTCAAACGGCACAACAGAGCTACTAGCAGTACACATAAGACAAACCGACATGCTCATCATAATTTTGTACCGACCTCCAAACACCACAGGGGAAATTTTCAAGGAGGTCACAGAGAAGATACAATCACTCCTACAAAATCTGCCAACTCCCGCTACAGATGTCATCATCACAGGAGATTTCAACCTGCCCATCATCAATTGGGCAACCATGAAAATAGACGGAGGAACCAGGGATGAAAAACAGCAAGCCAAGGAGCTAATGACTATCATGGACACTGCATACATGAAGCAATACATCGAGGAACCTACAAGAGGCAACAACACACTGGACTTACTATTTGGCAACAACTTCGACCTGGTACACTCGTACGAAACTGTAAAAACTATAATGTCCGACCACAGCCTCATCAAAGTTAGAACCCCCACACCAGCCGCCACACCACCAAGAAGATGTAAACAGGAATCAAGCCAAATATCCTGCACCTCTCTGAAAGATCTCAACTTCTACAGCAAAGATATAGACTGGGACAGACTGAGAGCAGAACTGGCAGTAACTGATTGGAGGGCACTATTCGAAGATAAAGACGTCGACGAAACTCTCAGTATCCTCCAGAAACAATGCCTGAAGACCTGTAAAAACACCATACCACCCAAATCAAGCAGGAAGCAGATCAAGCAGATTCCCAGAGATAGAAAAATACTAATGAAGAAAAGGACATACTTGAGAGCCAAGCAAAGGAAGACCAGCTATGCGCACAATATCACCAAACTACAAGAAGAGCTCGATGAAGTTGAACGTAAACTCATCCAGTCACACCAAGAGCAAAGAACACGTGAAGAACTACAAGCAGTTGCAAACATACGAGTAAATAGCAAATTCTTCTATGCATACGCAAAAAGGAGACTCAGGAACACCTCAACAATAGGACCACTTGCAAAACCTACGGGCGAACTTGAGAGTGATCCGACCGAAATGGCCAAGATACTCAAACAGCAGTACGAAAGTGTCTTCAGCCCGCCAAATGAAGACAAGAAAATCGATAATGCAACGACCTTCTTTGACAACGCTCCAGGGACACCACATCAACTCTCCTCGGTAACAGTATCAACAGAGGACATAATAGCAGCCATCGACAAGATTGGACCAAACTCTGCGGCAGGACCAGACGGCTTTCATGCCCAACTGCTAAAAAAATGCAAACATCAGCTAGCCTTGCCTCTAAAACTGCTGTGGAGCAAGTCCCTCCAAACTGGATATGTACCACAAGCCCTAAAAGAAGGTACTGTCACACCAATACACAAAGGGGGCAGTAAAGGCATAGCCAAAAATTACAGACCAGTGGTGCTGACGTCACATCTTATTAAAATCATAGAAAGAACAATACGAGCTAAGATGGTCAGCCACCTGGAAGATAACGAGGCATTCAACGAGGGTCAACATGGCTTTAGACAAGGCCGCTCCTGCCTTTCACAACTACTATCACACTACGACAAAATCCTACAGGATATTCAAGACGGAGAAAATGTAGACGTCATATATCTAGATTTCGCCAAAGCTTTTGACAAGGTGGACCATGGGATCCTTCTACATAAACTCAAATCACTGAGAATAGGGGGAGACCTTGGAAGATGGCTCCACAGCTTCATCACCAACAGAAAACAAAGAGTCACGGTTCAAGGAAGCCTATCAGAAGCAGGTGGGGTCATCAGCGGAGTACCACAAGGATCAGTACTGGGACCTCTCCTATTCCTCATCATGATAGGAGACATCGACAGGGACCTGGAACACTCAACAGCCTCATCGTTTGCAGACGACACCAGACTCATGAAGAAAATCACCTCACAACATGATGCACAGCTACTACAACAAGACTTGGACAAAATCCTGAAGTGGGCAGAAGAAAACAACATGGCCCTAAACGGAGACAAGTTCGAGCTTCTAAGGTACGGGAACAAGAGAGCACTACAAAACGACACCAACTACAAAAGTGGACAGCAAGAAATTACCGCCAAAGACACAGTGAAGGACTTGGGAGTAAATATGAGCAGTGACGCCACTTTTTCCCAGCATATTACCAAAGCCACAACAACAGCAAAACAAATAGCAGGCTGGATCCTGAGAACCTTCCACACAAGAAATGCGAGGTGTATGTTAACACTGTGGAAGTCACTGGTCCTACCACGACTGGAGTACTGCTCTCAGCTCTGGTCTCCCCAAAAAGTAGGAGAAATAGCAGAAATCGAAGCCACCCAGAGGACATTCACCAGTAAAATCCATGGGTTTCAACATTTTAACTACTGGGAGAGACTCAAGGAGCTGCAGCTGTACTCACTTCAAAGACGTAGGGAGAGATACATCATCATCTACGTCTGGAAGATTTTGGAAAAAAAGGTACCAAATCCAAACATCCAAGAGACTCAACACCAAAGGCGAGGGAGGCTGTGCTATGTGAGGACTACGCCGGGATCAACACAAAAAATCAAATCCCTGATCCATCACAGCTTTACATACAATGGAACCAGACTGTTCAACTGTATACCAGCCCCTCTCAGGAACATGACCGGGGTGTCTCCAGACACCTTCAAGAAACACTTGGACATGTGGCTGGCCAAAATACCGGACCGGCCACCAACACCAGGATACCCCAGCACCAACTCCAACCGACTTCTAGAATGGAGAGTGGAAGAAAGGGAGCTGCCTGGTCGCAGTGGAGCCCCAGCTCAACTGTGTCACTAACGGACGGAATACAACAAAGTGTAACAAAGTGTAAGTGTATAGATGAGTTATCTACAGGTATGTATGGATTTTGTTCAAATTTTAACCATAAGTTCACTTTGACACGCTGAATCGAATGGCGCAAACAGAATTGAAATCGGACAATTAGTTTAGGATTTCGTATTTGACTTGGCCTCCCAGAAGGGCCCAAATTACCAGTTTTTGGACTTTAACCTCTGAAGTGCGCATGGGGGTAATTGGAAACGTCCCCCTGTGCTGACGTATTTGAGGTGTTTCCGTCACTAAAATATTCATTGTGCCATTAATAGCATTAATACTTATCCATATGCGCCTATTATGGGTTGATTATAAAGGTATTAACCTGAAACAACAATAAAACGAGTGAAAACAGCGTTTGGATGGTCAAAATCGGAGATATAGCCCGCGAGTTGTATAATGTATGGGTGAGGCAAGCTGCTTTCCCGCCAATTTCCCCCAAGGCCACTGAGACACAGTCGTTCGATACTCTCTCTCTCTCTCTCTTGCCATCAGTGATGACAACACCCTGCTTGCAACTCGCTAATGTTAGCACGAAAATATACCTCAGAATAAGGGAATAACAGGGAAAATAGGTGATAACTGAAGGAGAGGAGGAAAGTGGAGAAGGAGGGGAGGTAGAGGACTGAGATTTTGCATGGCCCAGGGGCCAAAAAAAAAAAAAAAAAAAAATCGATGTCAAAAGTTGATTTTTTTTTCACTCACTCAAGAGTCTCCCCGCAGTGCGCCGGGGGAACTCTTAAGAGTCTCCCCGCAGCTCCCGGGTTAAAAGTCCTCTGTAGCCCAAACTTATAAGTCCTAGGGAATTCTACCTGGTGCCAATCGATTTTTCTCGACGAGCTGCTTCTATACATGGTCGTAGATTGCATTTTGGACCAGCCATTCGCCCAGAATCGAAAATATTTGTTTCCAAAATCCCTGCGTTTAAAATTAACCAGGAAAACTTTTGCACTTGGCGGGCGACTTTCGAATTTCGAGTTTTCATGGGTATATATGGATTCGTCTCGTCATTACAATTCCAACGGCCTATGATTTTTTTTATTTTGACCAATTTTTAGGCCCAATAGGCCTATTTTAAAGTTTAAAAACTCCATAGACGAGTTATCTACAGGTATGTATGGATTTTGTTTCAAATTTTAACAATAAGTTCACTTTGACACGCTGAATCGAATGGCGCAAACAGAATTGAAATCGGACAATTAGTTTAGGATTTCGTATTTGACAGGCCTCTCAGAAGGGCCCAAATGACCGTTTTTTGGATTTTAAAAGTCCTCTGTAACCCAAACTATAAGTCCTAGGGAATTCTACCGGGTGCCAATCGATTTTTCTCGACGAGCTGCTTCTATACATGGTCGTAGATTGCATTTTGGACCAGCCATTCGCCCAGAATCGAAAATATTTGTTTCCAAAATCCCTGCGCCCAGGAAAACTTTTGCACTTGGCGGGCGACTTTCGAATTTCGAGTTTTCATGGGTATATATGGATTCGTCTCGTCATTACAATGGCCTATGATTTTTTTAATTTTGACCAATTTTTAGGCCCAATAGGCCTATTTTAAAGTTTAAAAACTCCATAAACTAGTTATCTGCAGGTATGTATGGATTTTGTTCAAATTTTAACCATAAGTTCACTTTGATACACTGAATCGAATGACGCAAACAGAATTGAAATCGGACAATTAGTTTAGGATTTCGTATTTGACAGGCCTCTCAGAAGGGCCCAAATGACCGTTTTTTGGACTTTAACCTATGAAGTGCGCATGGGGGTAATTGGAAACGTCCCCCTGTGCTGACGTATTTGAGGTGTTTCCGTCACTAAAATATTCATTGTTGCCTATAAACTTATCCATATGCGCCTATTATGGTTTGATTATAAAGGTATTAACCTGAAACAACAATAAAAAAGAAAACAGCGTTTGGATGGTCAAAATCGGAGATATAGTATATGAGTGAGGCAAACTGCTTCACGCCAATTTCCCCCAAGGCCACTGAGACACAGATCGATACGCTCTCTCTCACTCGCTTGCACTCGCTTGCCATCAGTGATGACAACACCCTGCTTGCAACTCGCTAATGTTAGCACGAAAATATACCTCAGAATAAGGGAATAACGGAAAATAGGTGATAACTGAAGGAGAGGAGGAAAGTGGGGAAGGAGGGGAGGTAGAGGACTGAGATTTTGCATGGCCCAGGGGCCAAAAAAAAAAAAAAATTAAAAAAATATTTGTTTTTCAATGTCAAAAGTTTATTTTTTTTTTCACTCACTCATAAGAGTCTCCCCGCAGTCCGCCGGGGGAACTCTTAAGAGTCTCCTCGCAGTTCCCGGGTTAAAAGTCCTCTGTAGCCCAAACTATAAGTCCTAGGGAATTCTACCTGGTGCCAATCGATTTTTCTCGACGAGCTGCTTCTATACATGGTCGTAGATTGCATTTTGGACCAGCCATTCGCCCAGAATCGAAAATATTTGTTTCCAAAATCCCTGCGTCCCTCCCTGCCCAGGAAAACTTTTACACTTGGCGGGCGACTTTCGAATTTCGAATTTTCATGGGTATATATGGATTCGTCTCGTCATTACAATTCCAACGGCCTATGAATTTTTTAATTTTGACCAATTTTTAGGCCCAATAGGCCTATTTTAAAGTTTGAAAACTCCATAGACGAGTTATCTACAGGTATGTATGGATTTTGTTTCAAATTTTAACCATAAGTTCACTTTGACACGCTGAATCGAATGGCGCAAACAGAATTGAAATCGGACAATTAGTTTAGGATTTCGTATTTGACAGGCCTCTCAGAAGGGCCCAAATGACCGTTTTTGGGACTTTAAAAGTCCTCTGTAGCCCAAACTATAAGTCCTAGGGAATTCTACCGGGTGCCAATCGATTTTTATCGACGAGCTGCTTCTATAGATGGTCGTAGATTGCATTTTGGACCAGCCATTCGCCCAGAATCGAAAATATTTGTTTCCAAAATCCCTGCGCTTGTTTCCCAGGAAAACTTTTGCACTTGGTGGGCGACTTTCGAATTTCGAGTTACCTAACCTAACCAGAATCGAAAATATTTGTTTCCAACTCCTCGGGGGGGGGGGGGGGGCCCCCCCCCGAGGAGTTGGAAACAAATATTTTCGATTCTGGGCCCTGAGAGAAATAATAGTTACACTCCTGGACGCTCACCACGATGTAGCATAGATCTGCCTAAAAAGATGATGAGCAGCGAAACACTCCCACCCGCTAAGGAGACATAGAATGGTCCATAATTCACAAAACAAATTAACCTCTGAAGTGCGCATGGGGGTAATTAGACACCTCTCCCTGTGCGCATGTATTTGAGGTGTTTCCGTCACTAAAATATTCATTGTACCATTAATAGCATTAATACTTATCCATATGCGCCTATTATGGGTTGATTATAAAGGTATTAACCTGAAACAACAATAAAACGAGTGAAAACAGCGTTTGGATGGTCAAAATCGGAGATATAGCCCGCGAGTTGTATAATGTATGGGTGAGGCAAGCTGCTTTCCCGCCAATTTCCCCCAAGGCCACTGAGACACAGTCGATCAATACTCTCTCTCTCTCTTGCATTCGCTTGCTATCAGTGATGACCACACCCTGCAACCGGATTTCTAATGTTAGCACGAAAATATACCTCAGAATAAGGGAATAACAGGGAAAATAGGTGATAACTGAAGGAGAGGAGGAAAGTGAGGAAAGGTAGAGGACTGAGATTTTGCATGGCCCAGGGGCCAAAAAAAAAAAAAAAAAAAAAATCGATGTCAAAAGTTGATTTTTTTTTTCTCTGACTCTTGAGTCTCCCCGCAGTCCGCCGGGGGAACTCTTAAGAGTCTCCCCGCAGTTCCCGGGTTAAGGGCCGCCCCACCCTCAGATGGGAGCATCGACAGGAACTCCCAACCCTGGAGAGATTACTACATTCCCCCCCAATTGCAAAACTAATGGAGCAAAACAGGATCCAAAAAGACCCACCTCGCATTAGATAAAGCTAAGCCTGTGAAGATTTACGTGTGTTCCTATATACTTTACAGTACATTCATACACAAGTGTGTTCCTAGGCTAAAAAATATTGTCTGGAGGTAGCTGGAATAACTTACAAAACAATATAAGCTGATTAACCTCTGAAGTGCGTATGGGGGTAATTGGAAACGTCCCCCTGTGCTGACGTATTTGAGGTGTTTCCGTCACTAAAATATTCATTGTGCCATTAATAGCATTAATACTTATCCATATGCGCCTATTATGGGTTGATTATAAAGGTATTAACCTGAAACAACAATAAAACGAGTGAAAACAGCGTTTGGATGGTCAAAATCGGAGATATAGCCAGCGAGTTGTATAATGTATGGGTGAGGCAAACTGCGTTCCCGCCAATTTCCCCCAAGGCCACTGAGACACAGTTGATCGATACTCTCTTGCACTCGCTTGCCATCAGTGATGACAACACCCTGCTTGCAGCTCGCTAATGTTAGCACGAAAATATACCTCAGAATAAGGGAATAACAGGGAAAATAGGTGATAACTGAAGGAGAGGAGGAAAGTGGGGAAGGAGGGGAGGGAGGGGAGGTAGAGGACTGAGATTTTGCATGGCCCAGGGGCCAAAAAAAAAAAAAAAAAAAAAAAATTAGATTTCAAAAGTTGATTTTTTTTTTCACTCACTCATAAGTCTCCCCGCAGTCCGCCGGGGAAACTCTTAAGAGTCTCCCCGCAGTTCCCGGGTTAAAAGGGATAATTGCGCTAGTTTTCTAACTCTGGATGCACGTACTTGTGGGTTCACACGTTTTTATTACTAGGGGGGATAAGAAAAAGTGTATATATAATTAAACCGGTATAATTTTCAGGGCAATTACATTTACAACAATAATACTTTAACAAAATTATAAAGAGAGAACAAAAAACATGAACATAATATACTGTAATCCTTGTAAGTTAGGATAAACAAAATCTGTCGGTACCGGGTATTTAAAAACGAAACCTCAAGAGTAGACACATCTTAATTTTGCGGGCATTAGATTTGGCAAACTGGCAAACTTTGAGACAAACTTGAGACCAAATTACATCAAAATCTCTTCATTTAAGGGGGGTCACAGGCTTTTTTCTGTTTCTCTCCTTTCTCTCTTTCTCTGGCTTGTATCCATTCGGCCCCATTCAGCCAACTGTTTTAAGACGTTTATCCCCATCCAGGTGTCGATTCTTTCCTGGCGAGCGATAGTGAGCCAGCATTGTATGGAGAAATCCGGCTTCGCCAGAGACATTTTTCTATCAAAAAATTTAAAAATTTAGCTTACTGTCAAAAAAAATATATATATATTGACACCTGGATGGGGGTAAACGTCTTAAAACAGTAGGCTGAATGGGGCCGAATGGATACAAGCCAAAGAGAGAGGGAGATAAAGAGAAAAAAGCAAGGTGGGCTCCCTTAACCCTTATTTAGCGGGCTAGGTGGTCTATTTGACCGTAGTGCCCAGCGTTTTTTGTTTTACCCTAAATAGGGTTGTTTCCGTGCTCATTTTCATGCCTAAATAAGACCTCAGAGCGTAAAACAAGTATCTATCCCTGAAAGGGCGTAAACAGAGCTTTCCAATGACACCCGAACCATCCTTGTACGACCACTGGTTCTCTTGCAACGATCGCACAACACGAGTGCAAAAACCCTGAAATAAGGCAATTTCCTTACATAATTCCCTGTGCAGTGAGGCAGAAGAGGGGGAGGAAGTTAGAATACAGTTCAGTACACACGCGGTGGTCGTGGGAAGCGGTTATAGGGTTACTACGCTCATCCCACCTCTCAGCTCTCTCTCTCAGCAACATTACGTGCTGAAAATGGTGCTCGACAGATGTCGTGCACCAACACATAGTCCAGGGTGGGTGCCCAACCCCGAAAGGAGTTGAAATAGGGGAGCTATCCCCCCACCAAAGGTGGCTTTCTATGGCCTTTCCTAGCTGATGCGGAGAGGATTGGGTTCTAGTCATGTGGTGATGGGCTGGTCTATCCGAGTGAGAACTGAGCGATCTCTGCCATACCCATAGCTTACTCTGACTGTTCCTTTTACTTATATATCTTCTAGATCTCAAGTGGCGGCGTCTTTTCCGTGGATTGACCTCCCTACTGCCAACCTAGAAGTTGGCAGATTGGGAGCCAAAGCGTCACATTTTTCCCTTACCCCTCAACTTTCCCTTCATAATTGCTAAGGGGCACAGGGCCTTGGGTGGGGCTTTAGTTTCCCGGGCGTTTCCGCACCCTCCTCAGCTCCCTGCCTTGGAGTGGGATCGGTCACCCGGGCTTTGTTAGTGGTAAGCAGGGAGGATTTTGTGGGGGCGCTCTTTTATGGCCTTGGCCTTGCTCGAGACCTTGGGGCTGTTCGGCCAGACAGCCTGGGGAACAACAACAACAACAACACAGTCCAAATTTATTTCACTCGACATATGTCGCGCGCCGACAGTTAAGGGTTAAGGGGGGATAGGTCGTATTTATTTGCTTTATATATTTAAAAAAAGTATATTTCTTTCCTAGACCTCCATCAAACTTTTAAAAAATCCATTAGATCCCCCTTCTAGATTAATTTGTACATTTTTCGATAGAAAAATGCCTCGGCCGGTTCTTCCAAAATTACAGGCTCACTATCGTTCGCCAGAAAAAAAATAAGACACCTAAAAAGCATGAAAGGTCTTAATATTGGCAAAGAAATGGGGCGAAAGGTCTTAAAATTGACAAACTAATAGGGCAAATATCTTAAAATCTGAAAACTAATGGGACTAAACATGAGGAAGAAGGGGGACCAGAGAAACGGCCCATCTCCCCTTAACAACACTCCTACTATTCAATAAAACAAAATATTAACAACACAAAAGTCGCCACTGTAAAAGTCGTCACCATCACAATATACACTGCAGTCTGTTTTTTCTTAGCTAGCAGGAAAAAAGTCTTGTCCAATCATATTTGTTCAGCAATTACAAAGGTTTTATAGCCAAACATATTGTTAATTATTAAAACTTGGCATAATATTATGTAGAGACAGAACACTCTTTATTTTTCCATTAAATATCAAGAATTGAGCTGCTAAGGATCTAAACTTTCTACTAGTTTAAATAAGAGAATACACAGGTTATCTCAACCCATTTTTTATTGTTGTTGTAGTTCCCTAAGCTGCCTGGTCGAAATGCCCAGTCCCTAAGGAAGGCCATGGCCACGGTCGGGTTTTCTCACAGAGTTCTCAAGGAGTGTAGATTATGTTTTTGGCATAAGTGATTGTGTTAAATGCAGTCTTCTAGGATGTGTCCAATGGTATGGGGTGCTGTGTTACATCCCGGGCAGGTGTCGTCGACGGAGACATTCAGTCTCTTCTGATAGCTCAGAAGAGCTGGATGGTGCCCACATCTCAGCCTGGCCAGGTGGACTCTGTCCTCACGAAGGGAGGATTCAGAAGGATGGATTTCGGGAGGTCGTGCCTGCAGCTGCGTGTTGTCTATGAATGATTGGATGGAACGGCGAGTATGGATGTACTTCTGGAAGCTGGTTTGGGGTGGGCAGGGAGGGTGAGAAGACAGTATTTGTGTGTGATACCGTGTGCTGGGTGTTGTTTTATATTTCTTGGTGTCTGTGGGTGTGTTGCCATGTAGTGTAGTGGGTGGTGTTGGTTTGTGGAGGCTGCAGCCAGGAATTGAGTGACTCTCATGTCCAGATGGTCTTTGACTTTGAGGACTTTGGTTTCTTGATGTAGGTGTAGTAGCTGTGCAGCCTGTGACCATTTTTAGGGCTTTATTTTGGTCTGTAAGGTCTTGTGATGTGTTTCAGCCTGGTTAGAAGCCCAGGCAGGGCTTGCTTAATGTATCCAGTAGTAATAGGATGGTACAGCTGATCAAGGCGTTTTTTTATAGTGATTTCCAGAACAGTACTATACAGATACAGAAATTCCTCATCTTAAGTTGTACTTATGATCATGAAAAACACTACGTTAAACAAAACTACTTATAAGTAAAGCAATTTTGTTTTTATTGCAATTAGGCCTATATACTATTTTGGCCGATTTACAAATTAGTAATGAAGCATAACAACTTTAAGTGAAATTTGTTCCCTAATTAATGAACAGTGTAATGATGAAAACTTAAAATGAGAAGACTTTAAGTGAGGAGTGCCTATAGCGACATTAGCGGTAAGAGAAACACCATGTGAGGATAGGCCTTTATTAGGACAATCTTTCCCTTTACAGTGCCTTCTGGTCCAGAAATTATGATAATGTTTTGCCTCATAGCTTCTTCAGGTTAGAAACAAACTGAAGCAGTAAATTTATATTTTTTCACCAACCCACCAATTACGGTAACTTATAAATAAACTAATTTAATGAAACCAATGAAAATAATGAATATATGTTGTACTCCAAGGATACTCACATCGAAATTCGGCGCACTAAGCATTACACTATCAAGACAGTTAAAGGTTTATGCACAAGCCTACGATATATTATTCATTCCCGAATACTGAATATTAATCTGAGCTTGTACATATACCCAACTACGCTATGGTAGCCTAATGATTAGACGAATTGAAAGTTAAATGTTGTCATAATAAAGGCCTGTCCTATCATGGGAGTTTCTCTTACCATTGTGTTGTTTCAATGTTACAGGGATATTAGTGTTATTAACGTTACAGTACATAATAATGAAAAATATAAGTACATTCCTGGCTGATCACTGGGTACCAAGAATTTTGTCTTATCTGTGAAGTTTACTCTATGCTAAAATCAAGGCATAAAAGAAACAAAATGAGTCAATCAATAAATAATAGCTACTAAGTAACACCACCCCATCAACTCCACCAATCAATCCGCTCCATACTTCCTCAACTCTGAAGCAGACAAAAATATAATTATCCGCTATACAGATTAACTTGCTCATGTAGTGATGTACACCCTAAGATGTGGTGGTTTTGTGTTCTTTATTTCTACATTTAATTTTATAAATCGTTATTTCCACATCGCGATTTTGATAAGTTCTTTTGCCTTTATATTGTGTCGTCCCTGTTTTGGTTTGTTTAGTTTACAAGTTTTACATTATATTTTAATGGCTGTGGTAATAGGTGTGTCCACAACCCTGCCTGTCTCAGAGTTGAGATACCATTGTAATTGATTGTCTTGGCGGAGCCGAGTACAACTGGTGGCTACATAATATAGGAACAGATATGCACTAATACCATGTTACATATTCACTACTTTCACTGTCCACACATGATCAGGTATCAGATAAGTAAGCTATTACTGTACTTAACATAATATACACACATATCATCTACTAGCCACCCTGCCCAGATGGGATGTGGGTAGAAGATAACAAAAATCAAATACCGGTACCATTTATATTTGATGTTTTTTTTATTAAATACTTTCAATGTTAGTTAATTTACACATATTGTGTTAATGTTCCACATAGCACTGGAAAAATCCAGTTTTGGTACAGCGTACTTTAATACTATCCTCACACTACAAATACAAATCTACACTAAACCACACTTTTTGTACCAAGGAACTGCAATCAACTCAACCAAGTCATTAACCCTCTCAATTATTTGTTTTCCTCTAGGTACGGTACTTCCAGACAATTATATTCAGCTTTGGAAAGAACCTGTCCAAGTTAAAGGGTTGATTGTGGTATAATCTTACTCTTTGAATCTACTAAGTGGTCCTTCCGAAGCTTAACAAAATTATATGGCGGTAACATTAATACATGTAAAAGTAAATAAGTCGTCGTTTGATTGAAGAGGTTAACACACATCCTTCTGAAGCTATCGAAGATATACTGTGGTGAGAAATCTATGCGCGTCTCATTTCCAATGCTTTGCTTTACCCTCCAAAGCCCCTACAAATAGATTTCAATACCAAACTGACACAAACAGTTTTGTCTATGCATGCAGATTTTGTCTCCCTACCATTAAGCACTTATAATCGACAGTTTCAGTTTAACATAAAAATTTAATTCTACAAACTGCAAACAAGGCTATTTTTAAATATCAGTAATGAGTATACAAGCCTGTGAAGTTCACCCTTTCTCAGTCTCATGCTTTCTCTATGGTAACAAGTTGATTGCAGTAAGTTAATTCAAATATGGCCCTACCCTAACTTACCTAACTCTGAATCAAACTACAGTAATTTAAACTAATGTATCCTAGACTGAAATGCAAAACACTGGTTAGTCTATGTAAAAGATGGTTAAAGTTGCTGCTTGCCAGGCTAAAGAAGTTAACTGTGATATGGGTTGGCTTCAAATTTGGCTTACGATCAATACCAAGCCAGCAAGACACACTATGAAGCAGATCCAACACTCTGCAACTTTAGGGACGTTACTCACTATAATATAAAAGTCAACTGTACAATCATGCTCCAGGAGAGAGCTACTATACACAGGTCACCTAATAACACTCACATCAACATAGCATTGATGAAGGACTTAACAGAGCATTGATGAAGAACTTAACCGAGTATACTATGTCAGCAGTTGTAGCCGGGCAGTTGCAGGCTGTGTTTTTCTATATATTTTCTCCTGGCATTCTCTATCAACAAAGCTTTTCTGTGTTCGAAAGAGGCCATTCGCTCCGACGCCGATTTCCCAAAAGACATAGCGGCGGTGTTGAGAGCGACCTCCACCTTGGGCTTAGCACCAGAGGAGGGGGACGAGGGGAAAGACTGAGGGGAGGCGGAGTGAGGTGAAGGGGAAGCTGAGTGAGACGAGGGAGGGGTGTGAGGTGAAGAAAAGGTTGACCGAGGCGAGGCAGCTTGGGGAAGCGAGGCAGAGGATACGTTGGGAGGCGAGTGTGAGCGAGGTGGGGTGGTGGGAGGTGGTGTGGGCTCCGGCACAGGCTCTGGTACGTTACCCTCCAGGAAGTTTGTTATGGTCAGGTCAACATTTTGCGTGTGAACTGTGAAGCATAGATAGATAGATAGTTACTTTATTTATAACAGAAAAATCATATTGTTATAAATTATTATTACATTATATTCCAGTACATAAATTTTACAATATGGTTTATATGAAAACATTTATTTCTTACTAGAATTGTACCCATATATTTTTGTTTACCAGGATGTTCTCATATAGAAACTAGAAATTTTAGAAGTGGATAAATATTGTGACTACAGTATGTGAAAGCAGGGGGCAGGGGGCTAGGAATCCTCCTCACCTTGAAAAATTATCCTACTCGAAAAGACAGAGAAAGGGGCGAGGGAACGCGAAAATGGTCCCAGACCCTAAGAACAAACTTAAAATGTTTCTGTTCGGGCTCTGTCTCGAGTCGGCCACCCACAGCTGTGGGGTATGTGCCTGAGTATATACATACATACATGTGAAAGCGTCTCACCTTTCCCTAACCCGCGTAAGAAGTTCAGCCAAAAGGCTGATTCATGGTCCTTGGAATGAGTCTCCAGGTTTTATTGACCTTACCTTCCGACACCCAGAGTAAAAATAGGTACGACCCAAGAGAGCTTATAATTATCAATAGTATGTATGTATATATATAACCAGGCACATACTCCACAGCTGGGGGTGGCCGACTCAAGACAGAGCCTACAAGAAATTATTTGTATTATTGTAGATATACCGTAAAATTTGGAGTAAAAAACCTATTTCAATGAGTATTTACTGTATATTATTATGTTCCCCTCCTACTTTTTACTCCACAAATACTATGTGAAATCAACCTACATGTCCCAGGGATGCTCACCCCTAGGATGCTCACACCGAAATTCAGTGCATTTATCCATTGCGCTACGAAGACAGTTATGCTGGGGTCACACATTCACGTATATCGCTCCCGTATGCTCCCGTCAGGCGTGATCGCCAATTTTGTGTTATGACGGGCGTAGTCCGGCCGTGTACGCCCGTATATAGACGACTATACGCACTTCCCCGACATACGTACCGGGGTGTTACGTCAGACGTAATGTAGTCGTATGGAGCTACGTACGTGCTTGCGACTTGCGTAAGCATGTCCCCGTTAGTTCGCCTGGGCTGCCCGATTTGCGGGAACACAGGCCACGCCCATGGCCACGCCCCCACAAGACCTACGTAGCTGAGGCCGTACGTCTTGTTTGTAGGCATTACGTGGACCGTGTCCGGACAATCGTAGGCACACCCCATCTGTCCAAACACAGACAAAGACAGTCTTTGTCAACCACGTAGGTCTGGGTTGGAATCTGGCAACTACAAAAGGGCAGGAATGGCCACACCATTCCCATTCCCAGTCCTTCATCGGCACCATGAACAACATCGCGGAATTCATCCTGGAGGAGTTCAATTTTGTGAACTCCCTTTATAGAGGAAAGACCATTCATCCTTGTAACCTTTAACCCGCTGAGTGCCAGCCAATTTTGACGGTGTGCTTCTGCCAGTGCCAGAGTTTTTTTTTTTTTGGCTAAATCTATCAAGTTGGGAGAGAAAGGAAGGATAATGGTAAAAAAAACACTCCCCTTGTCCATTTTCGCCAGAAATCAGGTCCCCGATGGTCCCGAAAGTAGCTGAAAAGACACTATAGACTACAGAGACTTTTATGGTATCGGAATGTATGGGTGGGAGGGTGGGAGGGTGGTTTTCGGGTTGGTTGGGGGAAGGTAGAAGGGTAATTGACTTGTGTTACACATATGAAGCCGATTGGTGAGGTAGTTTCGCCACCACGGATTTTCCTTTTTTTTCCTTATCTTCGTACGGATATGCTGGAAGTGGGTGGTGGGAGTCGGTTGGGGGTGTGGTGGGGGGAAGGCAGAAGGGTAAGGGACTTGTCACACAAATATGGAACCGATTGGTGAGGTAGTTTCGCCGCCACAGATTTTCCTTTTTTCCTTATCTTCGTACAGATACGCTGGAAGTGGGTGGTTGGAGGTGGTTGGGGGTGTGGTGGGGGGAAGGCAGAAGGGTAAGGGACTTGTCACACAAATATGGACCCGATTGGTGCAGTCGTTTCGCCGCCACAGATTTTCCTTTTTTTTCCTTCTGACGGGACCGACAGTCAACGAGTGGGTGGGAGGAGGGATTTGGGATTTTTGTGGTGGGTAGCCTAAAGGGTAAGGTACATGTGGTAATAATATGAAAGCCATAGGTGCAGTCGTTTCGCTGCTACGATTTGTTTTCGGCAGGGTGCAGAGGGTGGCAGGGTTGGCTTGTTGGTTGCTGCTCCGGTGTGGTGAGAGGTGTGACTGGAGTGTCCCCCGCTGGTCCCCCGCTGGTCCCGTTTTTCCCCCGTGACCCCACCGTACAACGGTGCCGCGTCTTCCCGCCAACCCGCAGTGCGGCGGTTCTGCCAGATGCGCCCGGACTTACTTTCACTTTCCCGTTTTACGTGAACATTGTACGATTGGCGGGAGAAACTTACGTTTTACCTGTCTAGCTGCTACGTTTTACGGGGCTGCACCCGTAAGACGTAGCAGCTAGCCAGGTAAAACGTATGCTTTCCCGACTTTTGACATACGTGAGCGCGAGCCCCGTATCTGATTCGAAATCCAAAACATACCGGGCGACCTTGGCCGCACCAACCACCTCCAAGACCAGCGTGGCTACGCCCGCCATGCGTACCAACCCCCACGACTAGACACAATTTCATTTACGTTTTGCGTACTAAGCCCTTACGTTTTACGTATTCGGTTGCCAACTACCAATAAACCTTCGTACGGGAGCATACGGGAGCATATACGTGAATGTGTGACCCCAGCATTATATGATATATATTCCCATAATTGGAGTTTATGATGATAATTGGCCCTTTTGGATGATACAGATTTATATCTTGGAATTTGGCTAACAGACTAGGCTAATTGAGATACCTCTGGGTCTTCTAATTATCTGCTGCTGCATGTGTATACAATATGTTGGAAAGACGGAGCAATGTTTAAGAGAAAGAGCCTACGGGCATAGATCATGAATTAAGAACGGCATCGACTCGAAGATTCTTCTATATAAGCATTTTAACACAGATTGTACTAAATTTGACTGTAAATACAAAATTATAGAAATTGTTCAAAGTAATAAAAATGTTTTAGATAGAGAAAATTATTGGATTGGAAAATTAATGACCATCTATCCATTTGGACTTAACAATCAAATAAAAAATGTAGGCAACATTTTGTATAAAGATTTATTAAAAAACTATTTTAATAACCCATATTTTAACTTCCCTGTTTTAAACAGAAGACCTGGTAGACACGGTAATAGAAGACTAAATACATTTAATAAAAAGAAAAACAGGTCTGATATTAAAATTATTGTTAATAATTTATATTCATTATATCAAAATTTCGGTATTAAAAAATTAAAAGATTCATTGAAAGGCCTACAAAAGAAACCTTTTGCTCCTTTTATAGAAAATATTCTAAACAATAAACATAATTTCACAAATAAATTTAAGAATATAGTCTTTGCTTTTATGGGATATATTAGAGCTAATTCTAAGAAATCCAAAGATAACCGTATTAAAGATAAAGTCATGTCCACTTTAAATTATTCCTCTAAAATTTTAGACAAAATTAATATTAACAGTCTTATTAATTCAAAGAAAGTGAAGTCCATGTTACCAGATGGTTGTAAAGATTTCAAACCATTAATAGTGTATTCATATGAACGGCCTGTTGGGTCTATTATTTGTAATTATAATAAAGTTTTAGGAAATCTTTCAGATAATGATATTTTCAATAATAATAAATGCGTGTGTGAAAGAGTCCTGGATATGCCAGCTAGCAGACGTGATGCACTAGCAAAGTTCATTTATAGTCCGATATGTCACATATTAACAGGTGATGTAGAACTAGTTAAACATTTTGCAAACAACAAATTAGCGGAGCTATGTCGTAAAGGGTTTAAATTTAGAATAGGGAGTAATAAAGTAACATGGGACATAATTTTAAAAGATATTGTTTTTTCAGTCAATAAATTAAAAGATAAATTGTTAAAAATTGTGTGCTGCGATGCGAGAGAACTAGAAGCATGGTCTAAATTATTAATTAAGTTAATTAGAAATAAAATGTTCTCGCTTAAAAATGAATTTAATCTTTCAGATTTTATAGACTATAATTATAATAAGCTTAAATTCCTCCTTTTCAATACTTATGTTAGATTTGGGCCTTACATTTTCAAACAAATATTAGGAATTCCTATGGGTGGAAATGCTAGCCCTTTAATTGCAGACTTATTCTTGCTTGCTTTAGAATTAATATATAAAAGACTTAGTTGACAGTAGCAAGAAAAATAAAATCCCAGAAAAATTAGCACTTGCTAAATTGTTAAGTAATAATAGTAGATATATTGATGATATTCTCGTTTGCAATTTGTTAAATTTTAATCAAGTTGCTAAACTTATTTACCCTAATTCTATTCCCCTCACACAATGTAATGTAAATTATAAAGTTGAAAATTTTCTTGATATAAATATAGAGATTGTTAATGAACAGTGCATACTTAAAGTATATCACAAAGTTGATGATTTTAATTTTAACGTAATACACTTTCCTTTCCCTAGTAGTAATATCGATAGTAAAATAACTTATAATTGTTTTTATTCCCAGTTAATAAGATTTTGTAAAATCTGCACTAAAGTAGATGACTTTTGGGCTAGAGCTAGGTTACTATACAGACTCTTAGTAGACAGAGGTTTTGAGGCAAGTAAATTGTTCCATAAATTTAATCTTTTTAGGGTCAATTATTGTGACTGTATTCTAAAATTTGACATCAATAATTTTAATCAAGCCTTTTTAACTTGAAGTTTCTTGTATAACCTCTGCTTACTTTTTGTCTGTATTTATTGTTTATCTTTTTCTTTTTCTATTATTAATATTAATATTGATGATTTTTTAAATTGATTGTTCTTGTTAAAAGAGTACGCTTTGTTTAAATCTGTTGTTACTTCATATTTTACAATTATTTGTCTTTATATTATATGTATTCATTGTCGATAGTATCAATTGCTTTCTTTTGCGAGTTCCTTAGTTTATCTATCTATCTATCTATCTATCTATTGCCTGACGCCGTGATCCCCGAAGGGGTGGCCACGAACGAACCGCCCCCATGCACCTCTGTCCCCAGTCAGTCGACGCCCCTCCCCCCAACCAGCACCGCCTTCGTTCATGTACTTCCTCACTCCATCCTTCCACCTCATATTCGGTCTACCTCTCCCCCTCTGTCCCTCCACCTCGCTCTCGTACACCCTCTTAGTCATTCTCTCGCTTTCCATACGTTCCATATGGCCGAACCATCTCAAGTTGTTCCTTTTCACACTTTCCAGCACATCTACCTCCACACCACACCTCCTTCTTACTTCCTCATTAGTCTGTCTATCCCTCCATGTAACTCCGCACGCACTCCTTAAGTAATTCATTTCCACTGCTCTCACTCTTGGTCTGAGTCTCTCAACCAACGTCCATGCTTCGCTTCCGTAAGTCAGTGTCGGGATTACCACACTGTCATGCAAGGACTTCTTCACTTCCATACTGACCACCCTATTTCTTGTTACTGCTTTTAGCGTTCCTACAACCCTCTTCCCCTGTTGTACCCTCTCCCGCACCTCTTCATCCATAGTCCCATCTTTACTCAACACACTGCCCAGATACTTAAAAGAGTTGACGATCTCCATAGCCTGACCGTTCAGCTTCACCTCACACTCTGTGACTTCACCCCTTTCGAAGACCATAACCTTGCTCTTCCCCGTATTTACCTTCAAATTCCGTTTTTTCGCACACTGTTCCAAACTCATTTACCAGACCCTGCAACTCCCATTCATTATCACTCATCAGAACTGTATCATCCGCAAACAGCAGTATAGGTAGCTTCCACTCAATTCCCTCCCTTTTCAGCGATACACCAACATCCACTGCTCTTGATAGTATTTCTTTCATAACTCCATCCATATATACAGTAAACAACCACGGGGACATCACACACCCCTGTTTCAACCAACATTCAGGTCAAAGAACTCGCTCTGCTCACTCTCCACACGTACTGCCGCCTTTGCCCCTCATATATGCTCTTCACTGCTTTCAGCAACTTGCCCTCTACTCCGTATATTCTAAGTACTTTCCACAAACCTTCTCTATCACTCTGTCATAGGCCTTCTCTAAGTCCATAAAGGCACATACACCTTTTGTTTCTTCTTCCCAGATACTTCTCCACAACACAATTCAGGGTAAAAAATCTGATCTACACATCCTCCTTCCCTTCCTAAACCTCCCTGCTCGTCGCCTATCCATTTCTCCTTCTCCGTTCTCACTCTCACTCTCTCAATCACTACCCTACTGTATACCTTCCCTACTACGCTTAGAAGACATATTCCTCGGTGGTTACCACACACTCCTCTTTCCCCTTTGCCCTTATATAGGGGGACTATTATGCCAGTCTTCCAGTCATCGGGTGCACTCCCCTTCTCCCATGCTAGTTTGCACATTTTCCATACCCATTCTATCACTATCTCACCACCATACCTCAACATTTCCCCACACACTCCATCTGTTCCTGGTGCTTTCCCCAACTTCACTCTTTTCATGGCTTCCCACACTTCTGACCTCCTGATCCCCACCTCCTCCTCCACTACTTCTCTTCTTCTCCCTCCCATACCATTATCCAGCTATGTTTGCTGGCTCTTCATTCCTTTCATTTAGCAACTCACTGAAGTACTCCCCTCCATCTTTTCGACTCTCTCTCTTGCTTCTCGGCTAGCATTCTCCCATTCTTATCTTTCACACCCTTACTGTTTCCCTTTGCTACCTTCCCTAACTGTCTTGACTTCTTTCCAGAACAGTTTCTTACTCTCCCTCCATTTTACACTCAGATTCCTTCCAATTCCTCATCTACTCTTCTCTTACTTTCCTTCCCTACTCTCTTCACCACCCTCTTACTCTCCACGTACCTCGCTCGTTTCTGCCTCTCGGAATCTTCATTCCCTCTACTACCCAACCACTCTCTATATGCTTTCTTCTTTTCTTCCACAGCTATTCTTACCTCTTCTGTCCACCATGCTGTACCTTTCACTCCCCTTCCTCTTCTCCTCACTCCACACACCTCCTCACATGCTGCACAGATCTCATCCTTAAACACCTTGCTCATCTCCTCCACTTCCTCCATAACTTCCAGGTCGAACCCACCTAGTCGTCTTTCCACTGCTCTCCTGTACTCCTCCCTGACTTCCTCCTCCTGCAACCTCTCCACCCTCCTCACCATTCCACCCTCCTCTCGCCTCCCTCCCGCTCTCCTCACCCACTTCTTTTGTATCCTAACCTTAGCTACCACTACATAATGATCAGACAGACCCCCTCCAATACCCCTATACACCCTAGCATCCATCACAGATATCCTTAGTTTATTTGTGCGATAAATGTAGGTTATTTGTAGGGTAGTTATTGATAGGGGTCACTTGAGGCATGCTATGCTTACAGGTACCTACCCGATAGCACTATCGTTAGTGAGTGCTGTACTGTATTTTATATATTATTTTGTAATAGTATAGATATCTTATCAATATTTGTATTTTGTACTATTGTTAATGTCTTGTCATGTTGCAAATTTGATTTTAAATAATATTTTGACATTTAACATGTAGTTTCTTCATTCATGCAGAGTTTAGTCAAATTTACCAGAACATCCAGGACTTCCCAAACTTGACTAATTCCTTTAACGTGACGATAGTGCGTTGTTATATGTGCGATTAGTTTGCTTGGGAAACAGATTAACTTGCTCATGTAGTAATGTGCACCCTATGTGGTGGATTGTGTTCTTTTATTTAATAATTTTCATTTTAGTAAGCGTTGTTTCCACATAGCGATTTTGATAATTTAATTTGACTTTATATTGTCCTTGTCCCAGTTTTGGTTTGTTTAGTTTGCAAGTTTTACATTTTAATTTTAATTTAGGAATCAGCAGAGTTCTGAAAGGGTTCATGGGGCTTCATAGTATCTAAGTACTGTATGTGGCCCAGCAAGCGGGTGTATATGAAGGGTCATGCTTGGATGTGAGGTAGGCGGGCATTGTGGTATGGTTCCGCTGCGTATCTGCCTGCTGAGATCGGAACCTATCCGGGAGGTCTGGGACCGGCGTAGTGCTGGAAGCCCTTAGTTATATTAAGTCTCTGGGTCTTCCCCTGGGCGACCTAGATGTGTGTAAATTATTTATTTTGTTTTTTATGTTGTGTTGTCCCTGTTCAGGCTCTGTCTGGAGTCGGCCACCCCCAGCTATGAGGTATGTGTCTGAGTATATACATATATACAAGTGTAAAATACTAGACTAACCATAATCGCGCTTAATTTGTTGAAGTGGTATGTGTGAAAGGACATTAGTATTACTGCAATTAGTGTAACATGGCAAACTCACCTAAATCTCGCTTGATCTGGTCTAGTGATATGTGAGGAAGTACTTCATGCACCTGGTAGGCCATCCTGGTGACCTCAGGACTCAGTAGAGGGTTGCTGGCTGCAGCTGCCTCTCTCGCCAGACGCTTCATATACTCCACCTGCAGACACACATAGTTTCTGCATCACTTAATACCTTCACTTTACACTGACTCAATGCTTATGCAAAATATGTAGACTAGCATGAGAGAAGGGAAGCGTACCTGAAGACTGAAAATCAGATATAATAGTCCCCCTGTATAAGGGAAAAGGGGAGAGAAGACTGAGTTAATCACAGGAGGTTATGACTCCTTAGCATAGAAGGAAAGATGTACTGCAGCCTGGAGGATAGTGATCGTGAGAGGGAGAGAAATAACTGAAGAATGGATAACAGAGAAACAGGGTGGGTTTAGAAAGGGAAAAGGCTGTGTAGACCAAATTTTCTCCATGAGCTATGCTGTGGAGATTTACCTGGAGAAAGGAAGGAAGTTGTATGCTGCATTCATGGACTTGGAGGAAGCCTATGACAGAGTAGATAAAGAAGGCATATAGAGTACTGAGAATGAAGTAGATGGGAAGTTGCTGAAAGTGATTAATAGCATGTATTAGTGTGCAAGGGTATAGAGAAAAAACAGAGGGAGTTCTTTGGTTTTAATGATTTGTTTATATATTTTGTTTCTATGTTTAAGGAGGAGACAAAAGGCAGTCTGCCTGTAATGAGTATCTCCCCCAAAGCCAAAAGAGTGACAGAGAGCCAAATTCAAGGGATGTTGTGGTCAAATGACTGGGCTGTGTGGGGGTATACACGAAGAGAGCTCTGAAGAACACATTGTTATAATTACTGTATAATGTAAAACTTGTAAAACAAACAAACCAAAACTGGGAGGACACAAGATAAACTTAAATATAACTAATCAAAATCGCTATGTGGAAATAATGCTTAATAAACTAAAATGTTGTACAGTATACAGATAGAAGAGTGAGGTTGAATTGTCAAGTAATAAATAATGTCAGGTCATTTAAATATATAGGCAGTGTGATGAGTAAAGATGGGAGTTGGGAGGATGAAATGGGAATGCTGAAAGCAGTGACAAGGAATAGGGTAGTGAGCTTGGAAATAAAAAAGACACTGCATGACAGTATGGTATGGTAAACCCATCACTGACGTTTGGGTGTGAGGCTTGAGCTGGGTTTGAGCTGAAAGGTATTGCACGGAGGAGAAGCGACAGGGGAGCACGGAGGCAATTTTTTTGTGGCCAGTCTCTCGGGGGTCAAGTTGTCTGGCAACTGTGTTGGCGGTGTAATAGTTTAGATGCTTATGTTCTGGGTGTGGTGTCCCGAGTTCTAATGCCCGGAGGACCATAATGCTTTCAATAATTTATTGAAGTACTGTACATTGAGGTTTGTAATGGAGGATTAATGTTAAGAACGGTGTGTTCCTTAATAGAGATAGATTAAGCACTGTACTATGATGCTGTTCTCCCTTTTATCCTGGCTAGCAGTAGACAGTTTGTTTATTTCAGGATTGGTTGTGAGCCTAAGGTTAATTGAGATATTGATTTATATTATTCACACTATCTACATGAAACATAAGTACAGTATAACAATTCTAATACTAGTTGAGTTGGGATAACATAAAATAGCTACACATAAATATATTACAGAATATAAAGAATTAAGCAAATAAGAGGGAAAGGGTCCATGACACATACCTTGTCAGAAACAGTGTGGTTGGTGGTGTCCAGGTTGAGATTGGCTGCTGTAGCTTTCTGAACACGATTGGCAAACTCGTCAGTTGACTCACTTTCACCACGGGTCATCTTGCCAATATACCTACCGGTATGATTACATAATTTAATGAGATTTTGTTCCAGCATAGCCTATGTTGTATATACTGGTACGTATGTATGAATTACTCAGGCCCAACCCCACTTTTCCTATTGTACTGATAATGAGAGGAAAAGAGAATATCCAGTTCTGACATCCCCACACAAATGCGTGAATAGGTTGATTATTGAAAACAACAGAACAACTATGATGTAGCTACTTCAAATAATTATTCATAATACTGTATATTATTCAAATTCATATTTTAATAAACATATTATGAGATTACTTACCACACAGACTATATTTGAAATCATTGTCATATATAGCCTAGCCTAACCCAGTCACTTTTCTGTGGCTTTCGTCCGACACGGTAGGCAAGCTTGACTGGCCTTTCCTCTGTTTTGATGGTCCCGGGCATTCATTTCTTTTATTGCTACCACCAAGCCCACCATCGCTATCACTAGATGCACTAGAGGACATAATAAACACAAGGGATATGAGTTTCGGGCACAACAAAGCTTGTAAACAGGTAGTTTCCAATACAATGGCAGGTGGACTTTGAGCGGCTGGCTAGTGTTGATGTCATAAAAGATGTGTTTAAAACTTCTTCAAGCCATAAGTATTTTATTTTCTTACAGGAGAAACAATTTCCATTAATGTAGTTTTGTTGAGATTTGTGTGCTAACCTGATGGTGTAAATGGTGACAGGTGAGAAGAGTGTGAAGCAGAGATCTGCAGCCCATGAAGCTCCCAGGACGGAGGATGACACAGGCAATAGGGGCAGCCGCCACACTTGTATACCGGTCACCAACGCTGACGCACTCAATTCAAACGCCCATGTTCCATATCTGAAAAGGGGATTATTGTATATAGCATTAACATAACACTAACTCAAACACCCACATTCCATACCTGACCTAAAGGGATTACAGTACTTCAGAGTAGCCACAGTATATAGACACAGGCCGTAGCGCGGTTAGTAGAGCAATCGCCTACAAACTGTGAGGTTGACAGTTAAGAGTCTCGGGCCGGCCAGTGTGTGTTATTGGCAGACGCCAGTGCTATTGGTGGACGGCGCGATCTAGCAATCTGTGGCAACTATTCACTGAAGTCCCTGATCATCAGGGCACCCACCCTAGCCCAGCTCTTGAGCAGGGAGTACATGGTGGTAAAAAACGCATTATCATAACACTCAACTCACAAGTGCCACATTCCATATCTGACCAAAGGAGATTACAGTATAGCCTTAACAGAACATAAAATCATTTAGACCTGATACTGTAACTTACCAGTGCAAAATTTACTTTATAAAGGCCAGATCAATAATAATCTTGAGAACGGATCATGTAACTGTCAAACTTACTTCATGAGGGCCAAATCTCCGCTGGTGGTGGCTCCCTCAGGATGGAAGAGGAGAGGCGGGAGGGATGGATCACTTAAATAAACTCGGGCATTAGTTCTGAGCACCTCCCTGCCCAGTGTTACACCCAGGTCACGATAACACAGCAGGGAGGAGAGGGCCCCGGGCAAATCATACAGGCTCGGCTGAAAAACAAAGCAAAACAATATCATTACAGTGTCATATTTTGGGTAGATTGTAGGCACCAATCAAACAGGGCAGTACCCCGGGGAGGCTTTATAAGCTGCTAGATCTCTGTTTAATTTGCCTGGCTTCTCTTACTGATTTTATTTGTGCCTCAGCTTCACAGAGAGTAATCCAGCTAGCTATCACAAACACTTCCTCTCCTTAATACTATGCCTTGAACATGACGATGGTGCATTGTTGTATGTGCGATCAGTTTGCTTGGGAACCAAATTGACTTGCTCATGTAGTTGTGTACACTCTATGTGATGGATTGTGTTCTTTTATTTCAAAATTGTATGTTGTTGTTCCCCAAGCTGCCTGGCCAAACAGCCCCAGGGCCCCGAGCAAGGCCAAGGCCATAACCAAGCGCCCCCACAGAACCCTCCCTGCCGACCACAAAAAAGCCTGGGTGACCGAAGCCACTCCACGGCGGGGAGCTGAGGAGGGTGCGGAAATGCCCGGGAAACCAAAGCCCCACCCAGGGCCCTGTGCCCCTCAGCAATTATGAAGAGAAAGCTGAGGGGCAAAGGAAAAATGTGACACTTTGGCTTCCAATCTTGGTAGATTGGGAGGGCAATCTACGGAAGAGACGCCGTCACTTGAGATCTAGAAAATATATAAGAAAAAGGAACAGTCAGAGTAAGCTATGGGTATGGCAGAGATCGCTCAGTTCTCACTCTGATAGACCAGCCCATCACCACTCAAAATTGTATGTTATTAAGCGTTATTTCCACATAGCAATTTTGATTAGTTCTTTTGCATTTATCTTGTATCGTGCCAGTTTTGGTTGTTTATTTTGCAAGTTTTACATTATAATAATACAGTACATACATAATTTTAAAGACCAAGTTCTCCACACAAAATGCATTTCCGGTCTCACGTCCTATATCTTTCATATACTGTACACCAATATTAATAAAAACAAAATAATGCTATAAATTTCTGCAACCTTTCATCTAACTTTTCCTCTGTTGGACACCACCTCTCCTCCAACAAACTTGATCCTCTTTACCTCACCGAGACTCATGTCTTAACCCTCCCGCCCCGGCTACGCATTACATAAATATTCCCCGAAATCTGGGTGTTTTGGCCGAAAAACGTCTAGGCTAGGCTACCGTATCATTGTTATGCTGACTGCTTCCCGCGCATCCCCAAGCGTAGCTGTGTTATTTACCTGTAGAATGGCGTTAAGTAGAGCTCTCTAAGTCAAGTGCTTGATTTGTGATGATGATTTCATTGGAGATAACTTTATGGCCAAAACAGCCACTTTACACTACTTTTCGATACTTAACAACAACATACTGTACAGGCACACACGAACAAGCGACGCTCTCCTTCTTGTGGCCGGAGATGCGGGGCGTCGGTCCAGCCGGCTGTTGTTTACATGCGTCGGACCGACGCCTCGCACACGAAGCTCACAGGCTTTCAAGCAATGGTACAATGTTGTACCACCCGGGTTCCTGGGGGCAAAACATAATGGTACACACGTGTACCACCCGGGGTTGAAGGGTTAAGCAACTGACAGCAGTCCCTTTGTTTCCTCCTACTTTCCAAGCCAAAGGTGTATGCTGTATGTATATGCAAAACAAACTCACTTGCTCTATTGTTCCCAACAGACTTCTGTGAATTCACAACTCTCTGGCTCAAACTTTCCTGTCACTCTCAAACTTAATACAGTACAGGTAATTCTGTGCTGTCTATATTTCCCCTAACTCTACTGACTTCCCAAATGTTTTGACTATCTGAATTATAAAGTAGAACACATCCAGTCAGCTTTGCTTTCTTCAAAAAAATCCATCTTAAGGGATTTCAATTTTCACCACCACCAATGGCTTTCCTCTCATTTTACTGACCAATTTAGTGAACAAGCCTTCATATTTTCTATCCTAAATTACCTGGAGCAGTTAGTTTAGCACTCTACTAGTATCCTTGACCTCCTTA
Organism: Paralithodes platypus; assembly: GCA_032716605.1. Lineage (NCBI taxonomy): Eukaryota > Metazoa > Arthropoda > Malacostraca > Decapoda > Lithodidae > Paralithodes > Paralithodes platypus. The sequence continues at coordinate 11,531,093 of CM064525.1, read as the reverse complement.
GATATCGGCCCAACATCCTCAACTTTTTTCTAACCTCTAATCCTTCCGCTTACACTAAATCTTTTCTCTCCGTTGGGATCCTCCAATCATATCCTTATCTCTGTTACCTGCACTATCTCTCCAGTGTGGCCTTCTGATCCTCCCAGCCGGCGGCGCTTGTGGCACTTTTGAGCTGTTGGCCGGGTGGCTCTTAGGCAGTACTTCTTTGATTTCCCTTGTAATGATTTTTTCTTCCGTGGCTGAGGTCCCTCAGAGTGTGCAAATCGCATTACAGAGGTAATCATCTCGGGCATGGAGGCATACATTACATTTTCTTCCTCTCAATCTAATGCAAAAACTGTTGGTATATTCATGCTCGTTTTGCTGCTCTCTGCAATAAAGAGGAACACCCCACTCTATAGTGCCACCTCCACCAAGTAGATTAGGACCATTAGCACTAAAGGAGCAGACCCAGAGCAGCCCCTCACCCAGATGGCAGTTCCACCACTTTTTTGCTATTTTCTTTACCCCCATGGGGGCCCTGGCTTGAAGCATACTGAGCATAAGAGTGTTTTGAGGATAGGAACCAAAGGTCCACTGCTAAAGAACCGAAGCTGATTGTACCACGGAAGTGGCGGGCGGTGGGTTCGCCGCATGCCTACGCCAAATCTCATGATTCAAAGGTCTCCTACTGTAACCCTACATGATCTTAAAGCTAACCCAGAACCCTACCTAAAAATAACCCGACTTACAGTGACACAGGGGAGGACAATGGAGACAGCGAGGTGGTCAAAAGGGGTGACGTGGTTGGTGGTAATGATGCGACAAGAGGGATTCTTGTTCTCGGGACTCTCCTCCTTCACCACCAGGCCCAGCACGCAATACAACACCCTCAGAACAAAACTGAAATGTACAACATTGGTATACCAAAACTAGAAAGCAAAACTAACATAGAACCACAGACCAAGGTAAAACACTAATTAAACAACATGGCAAAATACAACAGCTACAATCAAATAAATTGTCTCCATATTCTGAAGCACTTCAATAATAAAACTATCATTAAAGGCTTAGATGCATGCATACATGACAGACGTGCATGCATGTATGAGCCTTGGTCAATCGGCACAGGGTTGTTCTAGAGCAGCAGGGTGTGCAGGGATTGTGGGGGAACAACTAAAATACGATTGGTATAGTTGAGCTAACATGGTAGGTTGGTGGCACCCATCATCCATTTACTTCTATGCAGCTCTGCTCTGTAAACCAGTGCAGCTCTGATAAAGTGACCCCAGCCTTATGAGGGCTTCTGCCCAGTAGGCTGTTGACAAATAGTTTTATTATTATTATTCATAAAGTGACAGGCACAAGTAGTTTTGAGTATGGTACTGTAGTTACCCAGGTGACTTTGTCCGTGCTAGGACAAATAGTGAGGTAGACCTGGTGGTGGGATGGAGGTATGAGTGAGGGTGGCTTTGCAGATGACAAACATGCATGGAGGCAATTCATTCATGGTCATCCCCTCTGGGATCAAGGCGTTAAGCAATAGATATACAGTATAGACTTCGCTGGGTGGTACAAGATGTAAGTCAGTACGGGCATACTACCTAAACGGTGGCTCTGTAGACCCGCAGAGAGCATTGTTAACTACACTGTCCCAAATTATCTCAAGGTTGTAAGATGGTGCTGGAATCGGAGGGTTTCAAATAACTGCTGCACTGTACTGCAGTTTGAGATTTTCCTTTCTGATTATGCTACCAAGAGTGCCCCCTCTGGGTAAGCAAGGATCACATACAGGCTACTGTACAGTATATCAAGTATCCAAGTCTTTTAAAGTAAATTACTTATACACTGGCTGAGGATAAGATATAAGCTTCCATAATAGGCCAAGAAAGTATAACTCATTTAAAATTGTTTTGTGTAACCTTACATATATTATATGTGTAAACTTGTAAGATAGGCTATCTCTGGATGAGGAAGTGCAGTCAGGACCATTAACCCGGGAACTGCGGGGAGACTCTTAAGAGTAAGGGGGAAAAAAATCCATTTAAAACACCCAAAAAAAAAAAAAATAATAATTTTGTTTTTACCCCTGGGCCATGCCAAATATCACTCCTCCACCTCCCCTCCTTCAGTTATCACCTATTTTCCCTGTTATTCCCTTATTCTGTGGTCTATTTTCGTGCTAACATTAGCGAGTTGGTAGCAGGGCGTTGTCATCACTGTACCAAGCGAGAGAGAGAGAGAGAGAGAGAGAGAGAGAGAGAGATAGAGAGAGAGAGAGTACAAAGGAAATCAAGAAACAACAGATCTAGTGACCCTTCCAGGCTGCTTGTCCTCCAAAACACTGAGGATCAAGTGTCCAAACAGTTGTTGTTGTTGTTCCCCAAGCTGCCTGGCCGAACAGCCCCAAGGCCCCGAGCAATTCCAAGGCCATAACCGAGCGCCCCCACAGAACCCTCCCTGCCGACCACAATAAAGCCTGGGTGACCGAAGCCACTCCATGGCGGGGAGCTGAGGAGGGTGCGGAAACGCCCGGGAAACCAAAGCCCCACCCAGGGCCCTGTGCCCCTCAGCAATTATGAAGAGAAAGTTAAGGGGCAAGGGAAAAATGTGACGCTTTGGCTTCCAATCTTGGTAGATTGGGAGGTCAATCCACGGAAAAGACGCCGTCACTTGAGATCTAGAAAATATATAAGTTAAAGGAACAGTCAGAGTAAGCTATGGGTATGGCAGAGATCGCTCAGTTCTCACTCTGATAGACCAACCCATCACCACATGACTAGAACCCAATCCTCTCAGCATCAGCTAGGAAAGGCCTTAGAAAGCCGCCTTTGGCGGGGGGATAGCTCACCTATTTCAACCCCTTTCGGGGTCGGGCACCCGCCCAAACAGTGGTTTAGAGTGGGTAAGGGAACATTGGAAAGGGAACTAATGTCCGTGGCAGTACTAGGAAGTTAGTAGGGGACATATGGGTTAGTAACTGAGGGGAGGATAAAATAAAGTTATTCATTTACAAAAGCAGTCAGTCGCGGGTTTGATGCGAGATATTTGTCTAGGCGGAGTTTAAATGAATCAACAGTGCTGCAGTCTATAACGTCTCGGGGAAGCCCATTCCACAAGTTGACAACTCGATTGAAGAAGAAATTCTTAGATTCGTGTGAGTTAAAAGATTTACCAATAATTTTGCAACCGTTTCCCCGCGTGTAATTAGATTGGTCGATAGTGAAGTACTTACTACAGTTCATATTGTCGATGCCTTTGATGATTTTGAACACTTGAATTAAGTCACCTCTTAATCTGCGCTGGGTTAAAGGAAATAGATTTAATTCTCTAAGACGCTCTTCGTATGGTTTGTTCTTTAGGCTAGGTATCATTTTGGTAACTCTACGTTGAACTCGTTCTAGCTTGTTTATGTCTTTTTGGTAATAAGGGCACCAGCATTGAACGCAGTATTCCAGAAGAGGGCGGACTAAGGAATTGTAAAGGGTTAGGATAACGTCTTTGGATTTATGCTCAAATGACCTGCCTATAAAGCCAATTATTTTGTTTGCCTTCTTAACAACTTCTGAACATTGTTCACTCGGTTTTAGGTTACTCGATATTGTTACTCCCAGATCGGTTTCTCTGTTTACATTCTTAAGCTGAGTGCATTCATCGAATAGTTTGCTTTCTCATTTAGGTATCCGATATGTAGTACTTTACATTTATTCGCATTGAAACTCATTTGCCAAATTTGAGCCCAATGTGACAATTTATCTAGATTGTGTTGCATATCGTCAACTTGATCTTTTGAGAGTACGCTATTTGCAATTTTTGTATCGTCAGCAAATTTTGAGATTGTACAGGTGAGACCCTCATCTATGTCGTTGATGTAAATTAGAAAGAGAATTGGTCCTAGTACCGATCCCTGGGGTACCCCGCTACTTACATTGGTCCATTTAGATGCCTTACCGTTTATGACTACTCTTTGCTTTCTGTCGCTGAGCCAATTTTCTATCCATTTCAACACACCGTCTTGTATTCCATGCGCTTTTAGTTTTAGCAGTAAACGTTTGTGGGGAACTTTATCAAAGGCCTTTTGAAAATCAAGGTATATAATATCTACAGCTTTACTCTCATCGTAGAGGTTGAGGATATCGTGGAAGAAGTCTAAGAGGTTTGTTAAACAGGAACGTTTTTTACGAAAGCCGTGTTGAGTATCTTTAACCCTCTCACCACGGAAGGGCTCTTGAACGCCCATAAAAAAGCATATAACAGGTACCCGGAAGGCCTCTTGAACGCCCAGTGGTTGAAAGCCTGTGAGCTTCGTGTGCGAGGCGTCGGTCCGACGCATGTAAACAACAGCCGGCTGGACCGACGCCCCGCATCTCCGGCCACAAGAAGGAGAGCGTCGCTTGTTCGTGTGTGCCTGTATGTTGTTGTTAAGTATCGAAAAGTGGTGTAAAGTGGCTGTTTTGGCCATAAAGTTATCTCCAATGAAATCATGATCACAGCTCAACCAGTTGACTTAGAGAGCTCTACTTAATGCCATTCTACAGGTAAATAACACAGCTACGCTTGGGGATGCGCGGGAATGCGGGAAGCAGTCTGATTAACGAATATACGGTAGCCTAGCCTAGACGTTTTTCGGCCAAAACACCCGGGTTTCGAGGAATATATATATAATACATAGCCGGGGCTGGAGGGTTAAGTATGTTATTTTCCTCTAAGTGATTTACGAGTCTGTCTCTTATGACCGTTTCTAGCATTTTACATACAACTGAGGTTAAGCTAATTGGACGATAGTTACTGGGTAGGGATTTGCTGCCTTTTTTTAATATCGGTGTTACGTTGGCTATCTTCCACTGATCAGGCATAGTTCCAGACTGTAAGGATTTATTGAATAGTAATGTCAGTGGTTTGGAGAGCTCATCCTTAGCTTCCTTTAGAACTCTAGGCGAGATTGTATCAGGTCCAGGCGTTTTATTTACCTTGAGTTTATCTAAACAATTCAATACTTCTCTCTCTGTAACGGTGATATTGCTTAGAACATCTGAATTATCAATATGAATCGGCGATGGTGTAGGGATATCACTGAGGTCTTCTGTTGTAAAAACTGATGCAAAGAAGGTATTGAGGGCATTACTCATTTGTACTTCGTCTTTGGTGTATTCTCCATTTTCATCGACTAACGGTCCAACAGTTGAAGTAACTACTTTTTTCTTTCTGATATAACTATAGAATTCTTTCGGGTTTGTTTTACTTTGATTCGCAATATGTAACTCTAGGGTCTTTTTACTTTGCTTAATTAACTTTTTGGCTTTGCGTCGTAGCTCTACAAATTTCACCCGTTCTTCGTCATTTTGTGAGGATTTTAATCTATCATTAGCAAAAAATTTTTTTTTTTTGAGAGAGAGAGAGAGAGAGAGAGAGAGAGAGAGAGAGAGAGAGAGAGAGAGAGAGAGAGAGAGAGAGAAAGAGAGAGAGAGAGAGAGTGAGTGAGAGTGAGAGTGAGTATCGATCGACAGTCTCTCTCCAGACTTGGGAAAGAGTTGTGGGGAGGGAGGTTGCCTCAGCCATACATTATGTAACTCCCGGCCTGTATCGCCGATTTTGACCATCCAAACGCTGTTTCCACTTGTTTTATTGTTGTAACAGGTTAATACCTTTATAATCAACCTATAATAGGCGCATATGGATAAGTATTAATGCTATTTATGGTAAAATAACGATGTTAGTGATGGGAACAGCTCAAATACGTCAGCACAGGAGTGTGGTGTCTCATACCCCCCATGCGCACTTCTTAGGGTAAAAGGTGAACTACATGGGCTGGTCTATCAGAGTGAGAACTGAGCGATCTCTGCCATACCCATAGCTTACTCTGACTGTTCCTTTTACTTATAAATTTTCTAGATCTCAAGTGACGGCGTCTCTTCCGTGGATTGACCTCCCAATATACCAAGCTTGGAAGCCAAAGCGTCACATTTTTCCTTTGCCCCTCAACTTTCTCTTCATAATTCTCCCTACCATCAATTCCTTTGAGACCTCTGGTGGACGCTTCTGAACTAGCGCCAGAGCTACGACTGTAGACATCACTATACCCAGCACCTAGGATATGCACAGTTTATCTCAATTTGTGTGTGATTCTACAAGTTTTTATTATACAGTATACGACTACACTAAGTGCTTATATAGTACAGTATAGTAATAAAGGGAAAGTCCATATGCAGCTGATATTGACTACAAACATAATTATAAGCTGATTAATTATCATAACAAAATTGGCGCGAAAATACCTGCTGACTTTGTATTGTAAATATAAGTTATTTATGAATATGGGTGATTTTAACATATATAAAACAAAAGTATGCATAGACCAAAGTATGTGTCAGCTACAGAAATTTCGACTCACTGCAATTTCGACTCAATTTCGACTCAACAATTATAGAATTGTTGAAGGAGAGGGAAGGTGGATAGCTCCGCTATGTCGCCCATTTCCCACAATGCACCGCGGTAAACCTTGCGTTCAGCGCCTCTATCGGCCACTGTAGGCATTTATTGGTAAGGAGAATTGCTGAGGGGCACAGGGCCTTGGGTGGGGCTTTGGTTTCCCGGGCGTTTCCGCGCCCTCCTCAGCTCCCCGCCATGGAGTGGCTTCGGTCACCCAGGCTTTATTGTGGTCGGCAGGGAGGATTCTGTGGGGGCGCTCGGTTATTGACTTGGCCTTGCTCAGGGCCTTGGGGCTGTTCGGCCAGGCAGCTTGGGGAACAACAACAACAGGGACGAAAGAAAAAACAAGTTTATGCAGGGTCATAACTTGGCATGAATATACTTTAGTATGTACAGTATATAGGCAATATCAATATAATTCCTTTAAACTCCAGAGAAAAATATTAATTTAAAACATCAGAGGCATTCTCAGCCATAAGCTGGGTGCGTTCCACACAGCTGGCGTGACGGTAGACTAGAGAGGCAGTATGTAAACATTGTATACACTCGTGGACTGTCAGGTCTGTTTTTTTCTTAATTAATATAACTTTCAATTCAAAACTCAAGCCCTGCAAATCATCGAACAAGGTCCTGAAGATGTAGCACCTGTCGATGTTGGGTGCACCATAGGAGTAAGCGCTGTAGTAGCATAAAAGGACCACTGCCGAAGGATAAGTCAGAAATAGAGAAATTTGAGTGCGTAGTGTGCAAAGGCGAGCTTGTGTTAAATGATGATCCTGTGGCTGTGAATTTTGGAAATGAGTCATTGGAGCTGGTGGACAAGTTTTGTTACCTAGGAGATACTATCTCTGCCGGTGGTGGGGCCGAGGCTGCCACTGTCGCTAGAATTAGATGTGGCTGGGGGAAGTTCAGAGAACTGCTGCAAATTCTGACCATGAAAAGAATGCCTCTCCCCGTGAAGGGAAAGGTGTATGCCCCATGTGTTAGAAGTGCAATGACATATGCCTCAGAAACATGGGCCGTTAAAGTAGAGGATGTCAACAGAATGGAACGTAATGAGATGAGAATGGTGAGATGGATGTGTGGGGCTAGGCTGCAGGATAGAATAACAAATGATGAGCTGAGGAGACGTTTAGGTATAGAGTATTAGCGAGGAGATCCGTACAAGTAGACTGGGATGGTATGGAAATGTGGAGAATGGATGAACAAAATTGGGTGACAAGATGCAGGTCTGTGATTGTGGAGGGAGCTGCACCAAGGGGTGGATCCAGGAAGATCTGGGATCGGACTATACGTGCCGATCTCAAATCCAAATACTTGACTAGTGAAGCAGCCCTTAACAGGGTTGCCTGGAACGCCGCCATTAGGACAAGAGACTGAAACTGCACGTATGTGTGGAGCACTCAGTCTTAAAATTTTATGTATGTACCGGTATGTACTGTATGTAAGAAATAATCCCATCTTGCCAACAATAAACATACAGGCAGTGTTTTGAGTGTTTATCTTGGTCCAGAGTTAAGGGGATTCGCAAGTATCGTTTTCTGTTCATTTATATTTCGCAGTCCCTTTACCAGACAGTGGTGAAGCCAAATGTTGAGCTGTACACATGCATACAATAAGAGTTTCTCACATAAAAATAACCCACAGATTCTTACACCTCCCATGTTAAGTACAGTACAGTATTTCCGCCATTGCACGCCGTGACGTCATGGTAAACACACCAGTTATCGCCATATAAAATAATTGGTCAATATAAAGATCTTGTAATCAAATTGCTAAAAAATGGTTTTGATTGTTTTTATCTAGTTTAGAGTTGTGTAAAGGTGTTTTGATGCGTGATAATACTAGGAAATGCATATTTAGCCATTAAACAACAATCTAAAAACACGCCCCTCCGCTCGCGAAAAATAACTATTTGGCCATAACCGTTTGCCGTGGGATACAAAATATGTTGAGGGGAGGGGGGGGGGGAAGCCTCCCCCTCACCCCCCAGGATTTATTGAAATCCTCATACTGTATATTTAAACAGTAGGGGGCAAAAAACAAATTTTCTTCAACGCGAGATGCCGAGGCTACACTCGCGGCGGATGTAAACAAAGCCACCCGCCTCTTGCGAGGTAGGCGATATAGAGGATATTTTTTTTTTCTTTTCAGGATCAGTAATAAATTTGTACGGGAATTTAGACACGTATAGGAATAAAATACATGGTATAAGAAACCTATTGGCCACGATAAAATCGATGTATGAATTTATTTACAAGATCTTTATTTTGTCCAAATAATTTAGATAAGCTATATTTCAATGTTGTTTGGACACATTGATGAAAGTTCTTCAGTATCATATCCCTAAAACCAAGCAGATCCCAATGGACATTGTAGTTTGAATAGGTTTTGTCCCTGGAGTTGACCTTTAAAGAAAGATAACGATGAACCATATACTGTAAGTATGACTACAATTATAAACAACCATCATTCCTCATCTATTCTGTAAATTAGTACAGGTATCTTAAGCAGGTCCTCTGCCTGGTTATCTTTGGAAGTACAGTATACTACTGCCTGGAAATTGAACATGTGAGGATAACATTTATAGCTGGGATTGTAAGAAAACTATCCAAGAGTTTCCATAGGCCTACTGATATACAGTACAGTATTTGAATAAAAAATATTTACGGTATGAACATACTGTATATACAGTATTGAGATAGAGTTAACTGCTATAGGATAACTTACTTGATCCAAGAAAACTTACCTTCTGATGGCACTGTTGCGAGGGAGTACATAGGCTGCAAGGAACAACTGGAGGGATATGAAGACTCGGAGCAGAAACAACACAATGCCAATGGGAGTGTACAGGAGCAGGAAGAACAAACTCGGTCCACTTGGGAACCTGAAAAACAAAAATGTCAGGCCTATCTTAAAACAAATCCTGTACCAGTATCCCATGCCAAATTGCCAAATACAGTACTGTAGTCTGAAATAGAGCTTATTTTTCCTTGGTAATTACAGTACAGTATAGGGAAACGGCTTGCACCCTTATTCCTTATGTTTATTCCTCCAGATTAAAAACAAAATTAGTGTTTTCATGGTTTTAGTTATAATTCCAAGTTTCCAACGTGGGATACAAGATGGGTTGTGGGGGAGCTCAGGTTCCAATTTGTGGATTTGTATAATATAATGTGTGTGCTGGAGTGAGTGAAGGAACAGCGAGAGAAGGTGCGTGTTTGTTTGTAAGTAGCAAATGGAAGGAATGTGTAAGAGAGTATGGGTCTGTGGGTTCAAGGATTGTGTGGGTGAGAATGAAAGTAGGAATACAAACGTGGGTGATTGTGTGTGTGTATGCCCTGACAGGATAAACTTGAAAGGAAGAAAGAGTAGTTCTGGATGAATGTGGAGGCGTGCCTGGAGAAGTTTGACAAGAACGAAAGAATATTTCTGATTGGGGATATGAATAGTAAGGTGGGTGATAGGAAAGTTGAGGGAGTGGTGGGAGGGTGGGGGGTACCATCAGAGGTGAATGGGAATGGTAGTGCACTTGTGGACGTATGTGTGGGGAGGAGGCTGTGGATAGCCAACACAGAATGATCCACATGTACATGTGGAAACGGGTGTGGACGATGGAGGATGAGACAGTGGTGGAACGAAAGTCATTGATTGATTATGTATGTGTGGATGAACGAATGAAGAAATCAGTGATGGATGCTAGGGTGTATAGGGGCATTAGAGGGGGTCTGTCTGATCAATATGTAGTGGTAGCTAAGGTTAGGATACAAAAGAAGTGGGTGACGAGAGCTGGAGGGAGGCGAGAGGAGGGTGGAATGGTGAGGAGGGTGGAGAGGTTGCAGGAGGAGGAAGTCAGGGAGGAGTACAGGAGAGCAGTGGAAAGACGACTAGGTGGGTTCGACCTGGAAGTTATGGAGGAAGTGGAGGAGATGAGCAAGGTGTTTAAGGATGAGATCTGTGCAACATGTGAAGAGGTGTGTGGAGTGAGAAGAAGGAGGGGAGTGAAAGGTACAGCATGGTGGACAGAAGAGGTAAGAATAGCTGTGGAAGAAAGAAGAAAGCATATAGAGAGTGGTTGGGTAGAGGGAATGAAGATTTCGAGAGACAGAAACGAGCGAGGTACGTGGAGAGTAAGAGGGTGGTGAAGAGAGTAGTGAAGGAAAGTAAGAGAACAGTAGATGAGGAATTTGGAAGGAATCTGAGTGTAAAATGGAGGAAGAGTAAAAAACTGTTCTGGAAAGAAGTCAAGAAAGTTAGGGAAGGTAGCAAGGGTAACAGTAAGGGTGTGAAAGATAAGAATGGGAGAATGCTAGCCGAGAAGCAAGAGAGAGTCGAAAGATGGAGGGAGTACTTCAATGAGTTGCTAAATGTAAGGAATGAAGAGACAGCAAACATAGCTGGATATGGTATGGGAGGGAGAAGAAGAGAAGTAGTGGAGGAGGAGGTGGGGATCAGGTCAGAAGTGTGGGAAGCCATGAAAAGAGTGAAGTTGGGGAAAGCACCAGGAACAGATGGAGTGTGTGGGGAAATATTGAGGTATGGTGGTGAGATAGTGATCGAATGGGTATGGAAAATGTGCAAACTAGCATGGGAGAAGGGGAGTGCACCCGATGACTGGAAGACTGGCATAATAGTCCCCCTATATAAGGGCAAAGGGGAACGAGGAGTGTGTGGTCCACCGAGGAATATGTCTTCTAAGCGTAGTAGGGAAGGTATACAGTAGGGTAGTGATTGAGAGAGTGAGTGAGAATGGAGAAATGGATAGGCGACGAGCAGGGAGGTTGTAGGAAGGGAAGAGGATGTGTAGATCAGATTTTTACCCTGAATTGTGTTGTGGAGAAATATCTGGAGAAACAAGAAAAGGTGTATGTTGCCTTTATGGACTTGGAGAAGGCCTATGACTGAGTGGATAGAGAAGGTTTGTGGAAAGTACTTAGAATATACGGAGTAGATGGCAAGTTGCTGAAAGCAGTGAAGAGCATGTATGAGGGTGCAAAGGCGGCAGTACGTGTGGAGAGTGAGCAGAGCGAGTTCTTTGACCTGAATGTTGGTTTGAAACAGGGGGGTGTGATGTCCCCGTGGTTGTTTACTGTATATATGGATGGAGTCATGAAAAGAAATACTATCAAGAGCAGTGGATGTTGGTGTATCGCTGAAAAGGGAGGGAATTGAGTGGAAGCTACCTATACTGCTGTTTGCGGATGATACAGTTCTGATGAGTGATATTGAATGGGAGTTGCAGGGTCTGGTAAATGAGTTTGGAACAGTGTGCGAAAAACGGAATTTGAAGGTAAATGCGGGGAAGAGCAAGGTTATGGTCTTCGAAAGGGGTGAAGTCACAGAGTGTGAGGTAAAGCTGAACGGTCAGGCTATGGAGATCGTCAACTCTTTTAAGTATCTGGGCAGTGTGCTGAGTAAAGATGGGACTATGGATGAAGAAGTGCGGGAGAGGGTACAACAGGGGAAGAGGGTTGTAGGAACGCTAAAAGCAGTAACAAGAAATAGGGTGGTCAGTATGGAAGTGAAGAAGTCCTTGCATGACAGTGTGGTAATCCCGACACTGACTTACGGAAGCGAAGCATGGACGTTGGTTGAGAGACTCAGACCAAGAGTGAGAGCAGTGGAAATGAATTACTTAAGAAGTGTGTGCGGAGTTACATGGAGGGATAGACAGACTAATGAGGAAGTAAGAAGGAGGTGTGGTGTGGTGTGGTGTGGAGGTGGATGTGCTGGAGTGTGAAAAGGAACAACTTGAGATGGTTCGGCCATATGGAACATGGAAAGCGAGAGAATGACTAAGAGGGTGTACGAGAGTGAGGTGGAGGGACAGAGAGGGAGAGGTAGACCGAAAGAGAGGTGGAAGGATGGAGTGAGGAAGTATAAGAACGAAGGCGGTGCTGGTTGGGGGGAGGGACGTCGACTGACTTGGGACAGAGGTGCATGGGGGCGGTTCGTTCGTGGCCACCCCTTCGGGGATCACGGCGTCGGGCAATAGATAGATAGATACCGGTAGTATAATTTTCACACAGGATGTGTATTATGGAGTTATTACTGTAGTGCACTTTGTAATTTGCATCTTGATATTCAAACTGCTTAAGCTATAATTTTTAATTATAGGCTATGTGCTTTATTAATTTACCCTTAAATAATAGGCTATAGTGCCTAGATGATCTAGATCAGCTTTAGCTAGACTAGCCTAGGCTATAGGCCTACAACTTCCATCACAAGTGAGGTGAGGTGAAGGTGAGGCTAGGATGGGATGTGATTAGGCAGGAAATGGCAAGGATGGGGAAGGATGCAGTATCTGGGCGTACGGTCGTCATGTTCACATAGGTCGATCGCTCGCAGATAAGTTCCCATCTATTTTGACGGCTATTTTTTCTGTTATTTACCAACTGCTGGCAATATATATGATGATGACAGTAAGTCTTGGGGGGGGGGGGGATTATTGTATCCCACGGCAGTCAAAATAGACGGGAACATGATCATGAGTGTCCGCGTAGTGTAAACAAGGCGGGCGGTACGCCTCGTACCGCCAGCCGGTATAATCCTGTGTAGCGGGTGGACCTGTACATGGTACGATTTTAGTTTATGGACACCTATTTGACAGGTACCGCCAACGATTTAATACATATTTTTTTTCGGTTTCCACGCATCCAACACCAAGCTACACCCTTTTCTGGTGTACGAAACACTAAAAAAGCAATGAGGACACTTTAATAATGATAATATGAGACAAAATATAAAGACAACTCTGTTGCGTTCGTGGAAGTAGCGTCGCTTTGTTTACTTTACGCTCGGAGTGACTTCCCGCCTTGGCGGTCGACATAAAATGGCTAAGCTAACCAGTTGTTGGGTACATTTTTGGTAAAAATTGAAGACCCCCGACAGCCTTTTTACTAGTTAATTTGGTTATACTGATGTTTTGGACCGACAGTTAGCCCATCGATCTTTTTAGGCCTAATAGGTCCGGTAGAGCATATACATCATTGCTATATATGTCATTAAGAGCTGAAATGTATTATAAGGGAGAAAAAAAAAAAAAAACGCTAAAATACATAGCCTATATAGCCTACTGTAAAACAATAAGTTTTTCAGCCATTACCCAACCAGCTGGGGTGTGGGGGCGGCAGCCCCCACCCATAATACTAGGATAGGTTAGGTAAGGTTGTTGGGTTAGGCTAATGTCTTCCCAAAGTTGACTATTTTTATAACATGAGATATTAGGCTACCCACTCCACCCCGTGAAATTCGAGCCAGCTTTCGTCAAAAGTTGGCTCGGGTATTCACAATATTGGGTTTTATGGGTTTGCAATTTGGGAAAACCCGAGCCAAGTTTTGAAACAAAACGCTATACTATTGTGTTTTTACGCTTTTAACCCCTTATTTTCCCTGAACTTCATAGCCCTCCCCACTGTTGGGGGGCGTGTTTTTAGATTGTTGGATAATGGGTAAATACTCATTTCAGCTCCTCTTCAGTATAAAACTTTATTAATTTTCCGAATATAGATTAGCAGCATCAAATAGGCGACTCTGATTCTGAGGAGCTTATTGAGGTAGTACAAGATAGTTTTTTATTTCAATTCATAGATATGCCGACTAGAGGTAATAATATTCTCGATTTAGTTTTCAGTAACAATGAACATATGATAAATAATGTAGAGATAGGGGACCACCTAGGAAATACCAGAGAGAATACAACATTAATACCTGACTTCAGAAAAGCCAATTATGGTGGGTTAAGAAGAGCCCTATTAGCGGACCCTATGGTCAAAAAATTAAGTCGATCCAGGTGTCCAAATGACTGCATCCCTTCTCAGGCACCTGTCATCTTAAGTCAGGAAGAGACGTCAAACTTGGTAGATACATACGATAATTTTATCAAGTCAGTATTCAATGCGCAAAATAAATATATCCCCAAAAGAAAATTTAGATCAACACAGAACCAACCCAAATGGATGAATAATAGACTATTAGATCTTCTAGGAAAAAAAAGAGAGGAATATATAGACAAATTAAGAAAGGCGAAATTCACCTACTTGCTTACTATCAGAATCTATCACGACAGGTAAAAAAGGATATTAGGAAAGAAATTATGAAATTAAGGTTGCCAATGACTTAAAAAATAATCCTAAAGCTTTTTACCAACTATATAAATGCAAGGTTAGAGATGTAATTGGTCCCCTTAAAACTTCGATAGGAGAAATGACAGAAAATGATTTAGAAATGTGCAGTACATTAACCCTCCAGCCCCGGCTATGTACTGTATTCCATATATATTCCCCGAAATCCGGGGGTTTTTGCCGAAAAACTTCTACGCCTAGGCTACCGAATCTTTGTTATTTGGCTTGCTTCCGCATTCCCGCGCATCCCCAAGCGTAGATGTGTTTCGTACCTGTAGAATGGCGTTAAGTAGAGCTCTCTAAGTCAACTGGTTCAATTGTGATGATGATTTCATTGGAGATAACTTTATGGCCAAAACAGCCACTTTACACTACTTTTCGATACTTAACAATAACATACAGGCACACACGAACAAGCGACGCACTCCTTCTTGTGGCCGGAGATGCGGGGCGTCGGTCCAGCCGGCTGTTGTTTACATACCTTTTGATACCTTTTGATGTGTTCGCCGCTCTTCTAGCGGCACCAAGGAGCGCGACGCCCCTCGTTATGGGTGGTGATTTGGTGCAGTAGACTGTTTGAAGCGACAGCTCGCTCCCTTGCGAGGATGGACTCGTCTGGCACTTTTTGCAGTTCGACATCTAGGGCTCTCTTGAAGTTGTCTAACGAGATGTCCCTCATGTCTCTTACTCGCCGTGGGAGTTTGTTGAAGAGACGTGGGCCTCTGTGTGATAACCAGCCCTCTCGCAGAGAGCCCATAGCACCCCTGTTATTCATCCGGGGGATTTCGCATTCCCAGCCTCTCCTATCACTGAATTTCATGACTATCGGAGTATGTAGGTTTGGTACTAAACCCTCTGCGATTTTCCACGTGTATATTATTAGGTAACGTTCTCTTCTACGTTCCAGTGAGTACAGATTCAGTGCTCTTAAACGCTCCCAATAGTGTAGATGTTTTATTGAGCTTATATGCGAAGTGAAATTTCTTTGTACACTCTCTACGTCATTTATTTCACCTGCTTTGTATGGGGATGTTAATACGCTACAGTATTCAAGCTGCGGTAGCACTAGAGATTTGAAGAGCGTTATCATAGGCAATTCACCGCGTGTTTTAAAAGTACGCAGAATCCAACCCGTTAGACGTTTCGCAGCTGCCACTTTGACCTGGTTATGTACTTTGAAACCCATATTTTCAGACATTAATACCCCAAGGTCTTTCACACTGTCTTTCCGTTCTATTATATCCGTTCTATTATATAGAATTATATAGAATTATATAGAATTATATAGAATTTAGTAAAATTTGCCAGAACGTCCCGGACTTCCCAAACTTGACTACTTCCTTTAACGTGACGATAGTGCGTTGTTATATGTGCGATTGGTTTGCTTGGGAAACAGATTAACTTGCTCATGTAGTGATGTACACCCTATGTGGTGGATTGTGTTCTTTTATTTAATAATTTTCATTTTAGTAAGCGTTGTTTCCACATAGCGATTTTGATAATTTAATTTGACTTTATATTGTCCTTGTCCCAATTTTGGTTTGTTTAGTTTGCAAGTTTTACATTTTAATTAATGTGGTTAGATTCTGTTAAGTAATTTGTAATTTCTTTAACACCATTATTATCTCCGTACCGTATTAATTGGAATTTTTCCTCATTGAATTGCATGTTGTTTTCCCTGGTCCACTGGAACACTACATTCATGTCTTCCTGCAGTCGGCCCGTGTCCTCTTGTGTGTTTACTATCTTGCTTAATTTTGTGTCATCAGCAAAAGACGACACCGTACTGTGTCTGGTGTTGGTATCTATGTCGCAAATTAGTATGAGGAACAGAAGGGGCGCTAGCACTGTTCCTTGGGGCACTGAGCTTTTGACATCCGAAGGCTCAGAAGTGACTTGGTTTACTGCTACCGATTGTTTTCGGTTTACGTGGAAATTGTATATCCACCGTCCGATTTTCCCAGTTATACCTTTTGCTTTCAGTTTGTGGGCTATTATACCATGGTCACATTTATCAAATGCCTTAGCAAAATCGGTGTAAATGACATCCACGTTTTTCTTTTCTTCTAGCGCTTTAAGAATTTTGTCATAGTGTTCCAAAAGTTGTGAGAGACATGATCTTCCCGCTCTGAACCCATGTTGATCGGTGTTGTGTAGTTCATTTGTCTCCATGAATGTTGAAATTTTGCTTCGCAGGACTCGCTCGAAAACTTTAATGATGTGAGAGGTTAGAGCTACCGGGCGGTAGTTTTTTGGTAGTGCTTTACTCCCTCCTTTATGCAGTGGGGCAATTATTGCGTTTTTCAAGCTATCTGGTATGTCACCAGTGTCTAGACTCCTTCTCCACATTATAGCCAGGGGTTTTGAGAGGTTTTCCTTACATTTTTTCATTAGGATCGAATTCCATGAGTCCGGGCCTGGTGCCGAGTGGGATGGCATGTTGGAAATGGCCTCTTCTATGTCTTTTGGACCGAAATCAATATGCAGCATCTGAGGGGTTTCCGTGGGGGAGGTTTCCATGAAAAAAATATTTTGGTCTCTGATGACTTTTGTTTCATCAGGCTCACTGAATGCCATTTCATACTGCCTGCTTAAGAGTTCGCTCATTTCCTTTTTGTCCCCTGTGAAAGAGCCGTCCCCTTTGCTCAGTGGGCCGATGTTTGATGTTGTTTTAGCCTTTTGTTTGGCGTATGAAAAGAAGTATTTGGAATTTTCGTTTATACCTGCAATAGCTTTCCTCTCCTCTTCCATATGTTGTAGTTCATATGATATTCTTAGCCTTTGTTCAATTTCCACAATTTCTCTATCTATTTCGACCTTTTGCCTATCCTGTAGATTTTGATGTGTGCGTCTTTGTGTGAGTAATTTTCTTCTTCTGTACAGCCTCCTCCTTTCCCGATCTTGTTTGCTTCTTCGTTTTGTTTGTCTTGCAGGTATATGGTGGCTACAGATTTGGGTCATGGTTTCTGTTATTAAGACTAGACATTCTGCTGGTGTCAGGTTATCCATTAAATCTTCCCAGTCTACATGCGTCGGACGTACGCCTCGCACACCAAGCTTACAGGCTTTGAGCTCATCAGTGTTTAAGAGCCCTTCCGAGTAGCTCGGGTGTGTTTTTTATGGGTGTTTAAGAGCCCTTCCGGGTCTGATGGGTTAAATAGTCAATTTCTTTCCGTTTTCACAAATGAAAATTTGGCACAGTTTCCAGAAGTTCGTAAGGTATATAGCGATAGTATAGAAAATAGGTTAAGTACGGTTACTATAAGTAGAAATGATGTGCTTAAGGAAATTGACAGACTAAAACCTCATAAATCGCCTGGTCCTGATGAGGTATATGCTAGAGTATTAAAAGAATGCAGAGATGAGTTAAGTTACCCATTAACATTTCTATTTAACAAGTCATTAGAAACAGGTATAGTTCCAGAAGCTTGGAAGCTTGCAAATGTAGTTCCAATCTTCAAAAAAGGTGATAAATCAATAGCATCCAATTACCGTCCCATTAGTCTCACTTCAATCATAGGAAAGCTACTAGAGTCAATTATTGCTAGGAAAATGAGAAACCACTTAGAAACATTTAACTTAATCAATTCTTCTCAGCATGGATTCACTCAGGGACGGTCTTGCCTTACAAATTTGCTTAGTTTTTTCTCAGAGGTATATGAAGCAGTAGATAATGACAAGTCATATGATATTATATATTTAGATTTCAGTAAAGCTTTCGACAGAGTCCCTCATGAGAGATTGATGAGAAAGGTTGAGGCACATGGAATAGGTGGGGCGTTGTTAGGATGGATTAGGTCATGGCTAACTGGTAGGAAGTAGAGAGTCAGCATAAATGGTACCAAGTCAGAATGGGGAGCAGTCATAAGTGGTGTCCCCCAGGGATCTGTATTAGGTCCTCTGTTGTTTATTATATACATAAATGACCTTGATTTAGGTATAACTAGTAGGATAAGTAAATTTGCAGACGATACCAAAATGGGGAGAAAAATTGATTCAGATAGAGATATAGAGTGTCTGCAAAGGGATCTAGATACCTTACACGAATGGTCAGTAAATTGGCAGATGAAGTTTAACATTGACAAATGCAAGGTATTAAAGATAGGGAAGATGCATACAAATGTTAAATGTAAACTAGCTAATATGGAATTAGAAAACTCAAGACTGTGAGAAAGATCTAGGTGTGTTTGTTAGCAATGATTTGAAGCCTAGAAAACAATGTATAAGCGTTCGTAACAAGGCAAACAGGATTCTCGGGTTCATATCTAGTTGTGTGAGTAACAGAACTGCTGATGTTATCTTAAAACTTTACTGGTCATTAGTGAGACCCCATATGGATTATGCTGTTCAATTTTGGTGTCCTTATTACAGAATTGACATAGATTCATTGGAGAGAGTACAACGTAGAATGACAAAAATGATCCATAATATTAGAAATTTTCCGTATGAAGAAAGGTTGAAGAAATTAGGCTTACATTCGTTAGAGAGACGCAGAGTTAGAGGGGATATGATAGAAACTAGATATTCAAGTGGGTTAGTGGGATTAATAAAGGGGACATGAAAAATGTACTAAAGTTCAGTGATAGCGAAAGAACTCGTACAAATGGTTTCAAATTAGATAAATTTTGTTTCAGAAAAGATATAGGCAAATACTGTATTGGTTTGGTAACAGAGTTGTAGATGGGTGGAATAGGCTACCAAGTGATATAGTGGGATCAAGAACGATAGGGAGCTTTAAGATAAAATTAGATAGGCATATGGACGAGATGGGTTGGGTGTGAGGGGGCTCTACCAGGTATGGGCCAATCGGCGCTCAGCAGACCCCCGTAATCTTGTGTTAATCCCTGACCATTTTGGTGGGGGCAGTACTCAAGGTATTAGTGAGTTGTGCCTATAATTGGGCCTTGTAATTGGGGTTGGGTGTGACAGGGATCTGCCTTGTATGGGCCGATCGGCTTTTTGCGGACTCCCATTTTCTTATGTTCTTAAAACAACACTACAGTATATCTGAAGGAAAAATTACAAAAAACAAAATAAAACTTACTGAAATCGCTGTTGGTCCAAAAAGTCAGGTTTACCCTAATAACTTTTTAAATGTGGGGTTAAAAGCGTAAAAATACAATAATATAGCGTTTTGTATCAAAACTTGGCCCGGGTTTTCCCAAATTGCAAACCCATACAACCCAATTTTGTGAATACCCGAGCCAACTTTTGACGAAAGCTGGCTCGGATTTCACGGGGTGGAGTGGGTAGCCTAATATTTCATGTTATAAAAATAGTCAACTTTGGAAAGACATTAGCCTAACCTAACAACCTTACCTATCCTAGTATTATGGGTGGGGGGCTGCCCCCCCCCCCCCCCCGCTGGTTGGGTTAGGCCTAGATTTTTTTTTTTTTTAATGTTCTAGGCTATTAGCCTAACCTAACAACCTTACCTAACCTAACCTAGTATATGGGTGGGGGCTGCTTCCCCCACACCCCCGCTGGTTGGGTTACTTTTTTTTTTTTTTTTTGTTGTATGTGCTAAACTTAACAACCTAACCTAGTATATGGGTGGGGGCTGCCGCCCCCACACCCCCGCTGGTTGGGTACTGGCTGAAAAACTTATTGTTTTACAGTAGCCTAGGCCTAGGATATACTGTACATGTATTTTAGCGTTTTTGTTTTTTTCTCCCTTATAATACATTTCAGCTCTTAAGGCCATATATAGCAATGATGTATATGCTCTACCGGACCTATTAGGCCTAAACAGATCGATGGGCTAACTGTCGGTCCAAAACATCAGTATAACCGTTATTAGGCCTATATCGTTTTCAATACTATTACCGGACCAGAAAAAGGTGTAGCTTTGTGTTGGATGCGTGGAAACCGAAAAAAAATCTGTATTATATCGTTGGTGGTACCTGTCAAATAGGTGTCCAGAGACTAAAATTGTACCATATACTAGGTTAGGTTAGATTTTGGTTATGCTAGGTAACTTAGGTTAAAGATATTGTTCAATGTTTCTTAGTAAATAGCTACACAGGATCTGGAAAAATGTTATTTTAATACCACAAATTTTCCAAGTATTTTTTATAAACAAAATTGTTCATTTGCATCAATATATAGTGTTTGTAATTAATTAGAAATCTCGGGAAAACCTATTTTCCCCATAAGGCCTATCGATCGATGCTGAGACACGCCCCCCGATAGTGATTTGAAAAGACATTAGCCTAACCTAACCTAGTATTATGGGTGGGGCTGCCGCCCCCACACCCCCGCTGGTTGAGTACCCCTTAGTAAAAAAAAAAAAAAAAAAAAATTGGCTGTCAATTATACGAAGGTGAAAGAAAATTCGATGAAGTCTACGGTGTTTACTCTGCAATGTTCAGCTTTGATTGTACATTGATAACGGGAAAGTACCGTATTGACAACCTTGTTACGAAAATTAAATTTTAGTAGCATACTTTTATATTAGGTTTTTCCGAGGGTTTAACACATTTTCATATGATCTTTAGAGCTGTCGATAACTGGAAGTACCGTGGTGATGGGCTGGTCTATCAGAGTGAGAACTGAGCGATCTCTTCCATACCCATAGCTTACTCTGACTGTTCCTTTTACTTATATATTTTCTAGATCTCAAGTGACGGCGTCTCTTGCGTGGATTGACCTCCTAATCTACCAAGATTGGAAGCCAAAGCGTCACATCTTTCCTTTGCCCCTCAACTTTCTCTTCATAATTGCTGAGGGGCACAGGGCCCTGGATGGGGCTTTGGTTTCCCGGGCGTTTCCGCACCCTCCTCAGCTCCCCGCCGTGGAGTGGCTTCGGTCACCCAGGCTTTATTGTGGTCGGCGGGGAGGGTTCTGTGGGGGCGCTCGGTTGTGGCCTTGGCCTTGCTCAGGGCCTTGGGGCTGTTCGGCCAGGCAGCTTGGGGAAAAACAACAACAACGACAACCGTATTGACAACCTTGTTACGAAAAATAAATGTTAGTACTGTACCATACTTTTTTATTAGGTTTTGCCGAGGGTTAAAACAAATTTTCTTATGATCTTTAGAGCATATAGATTCAATATTTATCTTCAAATATATCAATAAAATTTGTGGTATTAAAATAACATTGAACCCAGGATCTTACCCGCCGGGCCGCCCGCCCTGTTTACACTATGCGGACGCTCCTGATCATGTTCCCGTCTATTTTGACTGCCCGGGATAAAATAATAGGTTGAGGGGGGGGCTTTGCCTCTCATCACCACGCCATGACATTGTCATCATCATAGACTATGATTCATATATAGCCCTATTGCCAGCAGGGGGTAAATAACAGGAAATCTAGCCGTCAAAATTGACGGGAACCGCGAGCGATCGACCTAGCCTATGTACTATGTAGAGCCTACATCCTTCCCCAGGATATTATCAGAAATTCAGAATGACTTAGGCCTGGTATTATGCAATGGTATAAGGCTAGCCTAGGCATAAATATGGAAATGGATATAAAAAACACAGAAACACAGAGGGTCTAGTATAGAAGCTAAAGAAGTGGATCTGGAATGCAGACAAATAAACAATAAAATAATGTGGGAGACAAGGAGGGGGGTGAAGGAGAGGGAGAGAGAGATTGCTAGAAATGTGAAGGATAATCCAAAAATATTCTGGAAGTACATTCAGGAAAAGTTAACAAGAAGAGTAGGGATCCCAGAGGGGTTGGATGATGGGAGTAGAGACTGTAGAGCGGAGACTGATAAGGAGAAAGCAGAGGTGCTGGGGAAATACTTTGGGGGGGGTACTAACAGTGGAGTCGGATGATGCAGTGCCTACTATTCCCATCAAACAGGCACCGGCACTAGAACTAAGAGTTTTCCCATGCTAGAAAAAGAAGGGCTACGGTATAGAAAAAATGAACAGAAGTAAGTCCCCGGGACCGGATGGGATACACCCAAGAATCATAAAGGAAGGAGGTGAGATGTTCGTAGAGCCATTGATAATGTTATTTGAGGTATCGTTTAATACAGGACAAATCCCGATGGACTGGAGAGAGGCGAACATAACAGCTATATTTAAGAAGGGAAAGAGAAATAACCCAGGAAATTATAGACCAGTCAGTTTGACAAGTGTTGTGTGTAAACTAATGGAAACGTTAATTAGAGATGGAATAATGAAGCATATGAAATCAAACCAACTTTTCAGTGGGAGACAGTTCGGATTCTTGCCGGGGAGGTCGGCGGTACTACAGCTAATTAAGGTGGTAGATGATTGGATGCAAATTCTAGAGGATGGTGATGTAATAGACGTGGTATATTGCGATTTTATGAAGGCCTTCGATAAGGTCCCACATAAAAGGTTAATAGAGAAAGTTAGAAGCTATAATATAGGGGAGAAATGTGTGAAATGGATAGAAGCCTTCCTGAAAGATCGGAGACAGAGGGTACTGGTGAATGGAATAGGCTTGGAGTGGAGGGAAATTACAAGTTATAACTAATGGAAGTGAGGTATACCTGTATGCAGATGACACTAAGCTGTATAGAAGAGTGAGGAGTAAGGAAGATGTGGGTTTGCTTCAAGGAGATGTGGAGGGCATGAAGGGATGGTCTGAGCATTGGTTAATGCCTTTTCATCCAAAAAAATGCAAGCACATGCGGATTGGGACAAGCAAGATAGACAAGGTAGGATACAGTATCATGTATGAAGCGATGGAGGAAGTGAATGCAGAAAAGGATATAGGAGTAGTGATAGACAATAAGTTAAATTTCTCAGAACATTTAGCGGAAAAGATAAACAAAGCCAATAGAATTGTAGGGCTGATAAGGAGGACATTTGTGTCACTTGACGAAGAAATATTCAGGAATCTCTATACAGCGCTGGTTAGGCCGCACCTGGAATATGCGAACCAGGTGTGGGCTCCATATATGGTAAAGGATATAGAAGCAGTGGAGAAAGTGCAGAGGAGAGCTAGCAAGCTAGTACCAACGTTGAAGAACGCGGGCTATGAGCAGAGGTTGAGGACACTGGGGCTTCCGACACTGGCATATAGGAGAAAGAGAGGGGATATGATAGAGACTTTTAACAAGAAAATTTACAAAGAAAGAAATAGGCCTAGGCTTGAGAAGGCAAAGAACTCATTTTGTGATAGAGTGGTAAATGAGTGGAACGCACTGCCCCAGTATGTAGGCCCTAGTCGATTCCGAATCAATAAGGGAGTTTGAAAGTAATCTTGATAAAGCATGGGGAAGACAAGATTTAAAGTTTGATTTTTTTTTTTTTTTTTTTTTTTTTAAGAGACAATGAACGGAGGAAGGAAAAACACAGATAAAACAAAAAGGTCCATGTGCCTAAAGGCATCCTCCATTCATAAAATGTTTGTAACAACTGGATTTAAACATTTGTAGATTGTAAGTTTGTGGAAAGCAATTCGAGGGAAGTGAATTCCAAAGAGTAGTAGCTCTGGGGATAAATTAATTCTGATAAGCAGAAGTTCTGCATTGTGGAGGAGAAAGTGTAATCATGGGCGCTCTCAGCTGCCCTAGTTCTACGGGGAAAGATGTGGAGAGGCGGCACAATTGAAGCAAGTTCCTCGGAACAATGCTGTGAAAATATCTGTAGAATAATGCAAGGGATGCAACGTTTCTTCGTATGGATAATGTAGGAAGGTCCTGTGTGATTGCAGGGTTATTGATTAATCTAATAGCTTTATTTTGAATTTTGTCCAACTGCCTCAATGCAACCACTCCTCTTCCACCCCACAGAGGTGAACAGTAATCCATCTGAGAACGCACATGACTTTTATATATCACGGCCAACTGCTCGTCAGTGAAGAATTCTCGAACTCTGTACAGGAGTCCCAGTTTTTTAGAGGCATTCTTAGCAATGCTTCTAACATAATGTGTCCAGCTCAAGTTAGTAGTTAATGTTACACCGAGATGCCTATTACACCGATTAGCCTATAAAGCAAAAATACAGAATAGTCAAAATGTTGCGTCTGCTACCGCGGCCGCCAACACCGTGAACGACCGCAGCAGTGCAAGTACTGGTACTGAGCTGGATACACAGGCCTAGTTTGCCTTTTTCCAGAGGATCTACTGTAAGAAACTGTAAGAATTGCTTGGGTAAATATTTACTTTTACACCGGGGACGATTTTTACAAGTATTTTTTAGTTTTTGTCCTTGTTTTGGGTTTTTTTTAGTTGTGTTTTTTTATGAACCCCATCGGAAAATGCAAAACAAGTCTTATCCATCAATCTTAAGACACGGACCCCGATAGTGGGGAGGGCTATGAAGATCAGGGAAATTGCGGGGTAAGAGGCGTAAATAAAGGGGTAATATTGGAAGAATCCATGAAATCCGAACCAAGTTTTGTCATTAACCTAACCTAACCTAGTATTATGGGTGGGGGCTGCTGCCCCCACACCCACGCTAAATCCATGAAATCCGAGCCAAGTTTTGTCATTAACCTAACCAAATAACCTAACCTAACCTAACCTAGTATTATGGGTGGGGGCTACTGCCCCCACACCCCCCCTAAATCCATGAAATCCGAGCCAAGTTTTGTCATTAACCTAACCAATGAATGAAGGTGGTGGAGCGAGAGGGGTGGCCGTCCCGCACCAACGCAACAGAAAATGGAGATCGGGTGAGCCGTGCGAGATATAGTTTTTTTTTTAGACATTTAGGCTAGGCCTAGGGATTTTGTTATAATGAATTACCGATGGGGTGGATTCGGATGGACATATATGGCAATGAAGTACATAAGAACATAAGAACATAAGAAAATGGGAGTCTGCAGAAAGCCGATTGGCCTAAGCAAGGCAGATCCCTGTCCCACACAACCCCAAATCAATTACAAAGCCCAATTATAGGCTCAACACTCTAATACCCTGAGGATCATCTTACCAAAACGGTTAGAGATTAACGCAGGATTATGGGGGTCTGCAGAGCGCTGATTGGCCCAACCCGGCTGATCCCCCTTCACACCCAACCCTTCTCGTCCATATGCTTATCCAATTTTATCTTAAAGCTCCCTACAGTTTTAGATCCCACTATAGCACTTGGTAGTCCATTCCACCCATCTACAACTCTGTTACCAAACCAATATTTGCCTATATCTTTCTGAAACGAAATTTATCTAATTTGAAACCATTGGTACGAGTTCTTTCGCTATCACTGAGCTTTAGTACATTTGTCATGTCCCCTTTGTTAATCCCACTAACCCACTTGAACACCTCTATCATATCCCCTCTAACTCTGCGTCTCTCTAACGAATGTAAACCTAATTTCTTCAACCTTTCTTCATACGGAAGATTTCTAATATTATGGATCATTTTTGTCATTCTACGCTGTACTCTCTCCAATGAATCTATGTCCATTCTGTAATAAGGACACCAAAATTGGACAGCAAAATTGAAGTCACTGGTCCTACCACGACTGGAGTACTGCTCCCAGCTCTGGTCTCCCCAAAAAGTAGGAGAAATAACAGAAATTGAAGCCACCCAGAGGACATTCACCAGTAAAATCCATGGGTTTCAACACTTTAACTACTGGGAGAGACTTAAGGAGCTGCAGCTGTACTCACTTCAAAGACGTAGGGAGAGATACATCATCATCTACGTCTGGAAGATTTTAGAAAAAAAGGTACCAAACCCAAACATCCAAGAGACTCAGCACCAAAGGCGAGGGAGGCTGTGCTATGTGAGGACTACGCCGGGATCAACACAAAAAATCAAATCCCTGATCCATCACAGCTTTACATACAATGGAACCAGACTGTTCAACTGTATACCAGCCCCTCTCAGGAACATAACCGGGGTGTCTCCAGACACCTTCAAGAAACACTTGGACATGTGGCTGGCCAAAATACCGGACCGGCCACCAACACCAGGATACCCCAGCACCAACTCCAACCGACTTCTGGAATGGAGAGTGGAAGAAAGGGAGCTGCCTGGTCGCAGTGGAGCCCCAGCTCAACTGTGTCACTAACGGACGGAATACAACTAAGTGTAACTAAGTGTAAGTGTAGCATAATCCATATGGGGTCTCACTAATGACAAGTAAAGTTTTAAGATAACATCAGCAGTTCTGTTACTCACACTCCTAGAGATGAACCCGAGAATCCTGTTTGCCTTATTACGAACGCCTATACACTGTTTTCTAGGCTTCAAATCATTGCTAACAAACACACCTAGATCTTTCTCGCAGTCTGAATTTTCTAATTCTAAATTAGCTAGTTTATATTTAACATTTGTTTGCATCTTCCCTATCTTTAATACCTTGCATTTGTCAATGTTAAACTTCATCTGCCAATTTACTGACCATTCATGTAAGGTATCTAGATCCCTTTGGAGGCACTCTATATCGCTATCTGAATCAATTGATCTCCCCATTTTAGTATCGTCTGCGAATTTACTTATCCTACTAGTTATACCTAAATCTAGGTCATTTATGTATATAAGAAACAACAGGGGACCTAATACCGATCCCTGGGGGACACCACTTTTGACTGCTCCCCACTCTGACTTGGTACCATTTATGCTGACTCTCTGTTTCCTACCAATTAGCCATGACCTAATCCATCCCAACAACGCCCCACCTATTCCATGTGCCTCAACCTTTCTCATCAATCTCTCATGAGGGACTCTGTCGAAAGCTTTACTGAAATCTAAATATATAATATCGTATGCCTTGTCATTATCTACTGCTTCATATACCTCTGAGAAAAAACTAAGCAAATTAGTAAGGCAAGAACGTCCCTGTGTGAATCCATGCTGAGAAGAATTGATTAAGTTAAATGTTTCTAAGTGGTTTCTCATTTTCCTAGCAATAATTGACTCTATGATTGAAGTGAGACTAATGGGACGGTAATTGGATGCTATTGATTTATCACCTTTTTTGAAAATCGGAACTACATTTGCAAGCTTCCAAGCTTCTGGAACTATACCTGTTTCTAATGAATTGTTAAATAGAAATGTTAATGGGTAACTTAACTCATCTCTGCATTCTTTTAATACTCTAGTCATATACCTCATCAGGACCAGGCGATTTATGAGGTTTCAGTCTGTCAATTTCCTTAAGCACATCATTTCTACTTATAGTAACCGTACTTAACCTATTTTCTATACTATCGCTGTATACCTTACGGACTTCTGGAAACTGTGCCAAATTTTCATTAGTGAAAACGGAAAGAAATTGACTATTTAATGTACTGCACATTTCTAAATCACTTTCTGTCATTTCTCCTATCGAAGTTTTAAGGGGACCAATTACATCTCTAATCTTGGATTAATATAGTTGGTAAAAAGCTTTAGGATTATTTTTTGAGTCATTGGCAACCTTAATTTCATAATTTCTTTTTTCTTTACTAATATCCTTTTTTACCTGTCGTGATAGATTCTGATATAGTAAGCAAGTAGGTGAATTTCGCCTTTTTTAATTTTTCTATATATTCCTCTCTTTTTTCCTAGAAGATCTAATAGTCTATTATTCATCCATTTGGGTTGGTTCTGTGTTGATCTAAATTTTCTTTTGGGGATATATTTATGTTGCGCATTGAATACTGGCTTGATAAAATTATTGTATGTATCTACCAAGTTTGACGTCTCTTCCTGACTTAAGATGACAGGTGCCTGAGAAAGGATACACTCATTTGGACACCTGGATCGACTTAATTTTTTGACCATAGGGTCCGCTAACCCACTTAACCCACCATAATTGGCTTTTCTGAAGTCAGGTATTAATGTTGTATTCTCTCTGATATTACCTTTCCATTGTATATTAAAATACACAGAATTGTGATCACTATTTCCTAGTTGGTCCCCGATTTCTACACTATTTATCATATGTTCATTGTTACTGAAAACTAAATCGAGAATATTATCACCTCTAGTCGGCGTATCTATGAATTGAGATAAAAAAACTATCTTGTACTACCTCAATAAACTCCTTTGAATCAGAGTCGCCTATTTGTTGCTGCCAATCTATATTAGGGAAATTAAAATCCCCCATAATGCACACGTTGCTAAGCCTTGATGCTATTTTAATTTCCTCCCATAATATGTTCCGTCATTTCTACTCATATTTGGCGGTCTATAAATAACTCCAATAACTAAAGTCTCACTACCTTCGTTAACTTCTACCCAAACACTTTCATTTTCATTATTTACTCTAATACCTGATTTAGTACAGCTTTTTAATGAACTCCTGACAAACACTGCTATACCGCCGCCCCTCCTACTTGTTCGGTCATATTTAAACAAACTATATCCCGGTATATCAAAACTCTGCTAAAAAATGCCTGGTTTCTGTATTAATCCATGTTTCAGTTAGCGCTATTATGTCCATATTTTCTTTGCTAACCAGTGCTCTAAGTTCGTTCATTTTGTTACATAAACTCCTGCAATTTGTATAATAAACCCTCAAACTATTACTTGTATTTGCAACTATTTTTCTATTGTTTTTAACTAATTTATTTTTACCTGTTGAACTACTGGACTAGACGGAAAAGCTACGCTATCAGAATGTTCGTTATTACGATCAATTTCATGTGGCTGGGATTCTATTTTACTTACACACCTATGGTTTATTAACAAAACCCCGCAACAAACTTGTCGAGTGAGCTGGCTAAGGTCGAAACTCCTAGTCGAGAGAGATGTACTCCATCCTGGGCATACAGTTCATCCTTACCGTAGAAGAGGGTCCAGTTATCCAGGAATGGAATAGTATTTGCCTTGCAATACTTCTCCAGCCGGCTATTTACACCAATAGCCCTGGAGGACCATTCCTTCCTTACCCCTCTTCTTGGTAGGATACTGTGTACCACAGGAACTCCACCCTTCTCCTTGATCCTCTCCAACATTTCCTGGTACGTGGTGAGCAACTCCTCAGTCCTGCATTTCCAAATGTCGTTGCTCCCTGCGTTGAGGAAGATGATTGGGGTCCTCTCCACTCGCTTCCATGACACCATCTAGCTTTTCTGCCACCTTCTCGACTCCGGCACCAGGCAGACAGACAACTTTACCAACATGTGTGTTAGTAGCCCTACCAAGGTATTTAACCATTGAATCCCCTACAATTAAAATAGACTTAGCTGTTTTCTGTTGCCGGCCTGTAGCAGAAGTAGTAGCAGCAGAAGTAGCTGCAGATTTCCTCCCCTCCTCTCACTGCCCGCTGTAAGACGGGTCATCTCCTTCCTCCTTTCCCCCTTCACTGCCATCACACTCGTCATCCAGGGCGCTATACTTGTTTTTAACAGTCACATACTGCTTCTGGAAGGTTAATTTCATTTCTCTTGAAGATGCCACCTTCCAGGAAGAGTCCGGGTTTCCTACACCAGTGGCATTTTTGTTTTCCTCAAATGCCATCTTCAATAATAAGTTCTCGTCCTTGAGAGATTGGACCTCGAGCTCAACATTCTCCAGCCTCTCTTGCAAAGCAAGACAAAGCTGGAGAACATGGGAAGAGGTGACAATCTCATAATTGTTATAATTATAACTTCTGTTTAATAGCGATCTTTACAGCTACAACTTCTTTATAACCTGAACAACAATAAGAATTTCTTTAATCTATGTAATTTAAGTGCTATAATGGGGCTGTGGGTGCAAGTGACGTCACGCGAGAATTGGAAACCCACGGTGAAATGAATCTTTACTGACAATAAAAGATTTAAAAAAATACTCCATGTGAAAAGCGACCAGACAAAGGGTGTTCTAGAGAATTGTTTTGTGTGGAGCCATACAAATTATTCTGAAAATACGTATAAAACTTAACGAACGGAAGATAAAATTTATTATATATGAAAACACACACACACACACACACACACACACACACACACACACACACACACACACACACACACACTCACACACACACACGCTCACACACACACGCTCACACACACACGCTCACGCTCACACGCTCACGCTCACACGCTCACGCTCACACGCTCACGCTCACACGAGCTCAATCCAAATATCTCCCTTAATTCAATCTCTCTCTCTCTCTTTCTCAGGGAATAGAAGCACGAGAAATGAAGCAAAATTGAATAGCTGAGGTACCGACTCTGCCCGGGGAAAAATCGAAGTATGGGCATACATTTAATTTTGATTCATCTCCGTATTAGGCAAAATTATCTTCGGTTTAGTCACGCTTGTTCTACTGCTTTAAGGAGGAAGCATTCAAACAGTACCGTCGCCTTTAGAATCTCGTTCCCTTTATGTAACAAATGTAATGAACTTTCTAACTTTAGCGCTTCCCAGTCTTTCTTCCACATAACAAGTAAAGTCTGAAACACTCTACCTCGACCAATAACTTAAATTGCTTTAAACTCCGTGTGTCCCCGACATTATGTCTTTAACGTACGGGATCTTGAATTTGGCTCGTTGTCACTCGTTTTGTGGGGGGACACTTGTGACAGGCAGCTTTGTCTTTTGTCTCCTACTTAACCTACACGTACAAACACACATACAAACACCTTCTCCTCCAATCCATTCCACTACACTAAACATGCACACCACTATTCTTTCCAATACTGCACAACAGATAACAGGTAAAATTCGGCTCTCTCACTCTTTCAACTTTGGGCAAGACACTTGTTGAGAGCACCTTTGCATTATATATATATATATATATATATATATATATATACATATATATACCCGGTATAGAGAGAGAGAGAGCGAGATCTGTTGCTAAAATGTCCCTGTGCTTTTCATGTACGGTACCTCTCTCTAAAGTGCTCTTACTATCATACATTTTGCCAATCCTCCATTTTCTCTAGCTTTCTTTAATCCCAGTATCTCTCCCCTCTCTCATGTGGACTGTTCGCTTATTCTCCTCTTTTATTATTCCAGCTTTCTTTATTTTATAGTATAGTCTTCTTTTCAGGTACGTTGGGGATGGGGGAGGGGAGGGGAGGTGAATCGAGGGGTAGGGGAGGATATCGGGGGAGGAGGGGAGGGAAGATCTCGGGGGGGGGGGGGATCGACGGGGAGGGGGGAATCTCGAGGGGGAGGGGTGCATCTCGGGGGGGAAAGGTGAAAGGTAGGGGAGGATATCGGGGGAGGAGGGGACGGGTGAATCTCGAGGGGGAGGGGTGAATCTCGGGGTGGGGGGGAGGGGGGGAGGATTTAGTTTTAATTTTCTGGTATTCCTTCTCATATTCTCATACTCATTCAAGTCTTCACACAAAATTGCTCCGGTTTTACACCCTGATTTACTGTCTAAACTGTGATCATTATAATTTCTTATGCAAGTGTGGGTTGATTTCTTCTTAACCCATTCAGTACCAGGGACGTCTTTTTTATCATATTTTGGCAACTATTAGACAATTGTATTAAGCTTAGGAAAGACCTCTAGCGATAATAAGGCTTCAAACTATCTCAACCAACCCTTTCAACTAACCCAGATCGTTCCTAAGCTGCATAATATCGTCTAAATATAGCTAGAATAACATATAACATATACTCAAAGGGTTAAGCAACATAATTTTGGACGCGCTACCCTGTGTTTGTAAACATACCACAAATATTAATTTGTTTCAAAATACATTATTGAAAATTAAAACTATAATTAGTAATAGAGACCTTTCTGCTATGACATAAAGTTTGATTTGGGAGGAAACGAAATCTTACTCATTATTTTCGCTGTCGTAATTGATATTGACAATGATTACGGGTATATTCCAAATATGCAATAACCTGGCTAACCTAACCAAACTAACCTATCTTAAGGGGGTAGTGCTTCTTTTTTTTTTGGACCCCTTCTCCCTCATGCATAACCCCATTAGTTTGAGATTTTAAGATGTTCGGTTCATTAGTTTGGCGATTTTTGCTGCGATTAGGGGCGATTTCGCCCCATTTTGTTGTCAATTTCAAGACCTCTCGTGCCATTTAGGTGTCAATTTATTCCTGGCGAGCGATAGCGAGCCTGTAATATTAAGAGGAACCGGCCTTCGGCAGGGACATTTGTCTACCGAAAAATGTACAAATTTATTTTGAAGGGGGGTCTAGGGTGTGTTTTTTCTAAGATTGATGGAAGTCTAGCGAGGAAACTCAAAAATAAAGTTAATAAATATATATATAGACCAAAAACCAAGCACTACCCCCTTAAACTAACCTAACCTGAGAGATAAAAGGTGAAATGAGGAATCTCGCGAGAATAGGTAGTTGGATGCATTTGATTAAAGGAACTAATTTTACACAAGTGATTTGCGTTAGTTTGTATAAAAAGTAATAACCACTAGATACAAATCTAGAACGCCACCAATCAACTGTTCTTCGCAGTGGTATATACTGTGTTACCGGTATACCAATGTCTAGTGCTAAATATGTATAGTTAACCCATTCAGTACCAGGGACATCCTTTTTATCATTTTTACGACCGGCACTACGAAATAAACAAGGGCACTTAATATTGGACTATAAGATAGGCTATATCTGCAATAACGGTACGCTAATTCCAAACCCTCGAACTATTAAGCCGGTGAGCAAAACACTTAAAACCCTCCAGAGTTAATCTACTGGATAACGGGGTATCAATTAACTGGGTTAAGTGTACTTCTACAAAGGCTTTCCGGTGACGGCAAAGCCTACTCACAATAAGAGTAATTACGTTAATAAAAAGCTCTCAAGAAATAACTATGCTTAAATAAACTATGACAAGATTTAATAACATTTTATATGCTTACGTTATCTTTAGTGTGAGTCTGAACTCAACACTAAACTCTTCAATGCTCTATGAAAACACTTGAAGTCTAGCCCTACAGCAAACAGATATGGAATCTTCTAAAAAACGTCTGATGCTCTAAGATGCTCGTTGAATATAGAACAGAAATAATGCAGGGGCAGGACACCAAAGCGTGTATCCTAGATACACCAAAATGTAGGATACATATATATATAGAACACGGAAGTGCAACAACTCTGTGACAGCACTAATAACAGTAACTCAAAAACAGTACTTCCTTAGCCAAACTAGGTTGTGCACTATGCACCAACCTAGGCAAAAACAATACGTGAATAATTGCTAAAGCATACGCAGTTATAGTTAATAAACACAATGCTGTCTTTCTTACTAATAAAGTCTAGCAGCGTCATAAAAGGTATAGGGAGCCTAGGCAGAGCTCAAGCATGCTCGTAGCCTACTGTCTCCCCTGAACAGATTTCCCTTATGTTACGTTAAGTGACTAGGAGGCTCTCTTGGGAAGTCCAGATCTCAAGTATCTGGTCTTACCCTGGCGCTCCACAAAGGTCAACAAAATGAGGTAGCAAGCATACAAGCAAGAGTAGGCAAAAGCCCTTCGTTTGTATACTGCTAAGCTCGCAAAAGAAAATATGCACAAGGGTTACAGGCTACCTAGCTCCGTCGAAGTCGTACAGGCTCTGACTTGCCTTATACATAACTCAGACAATGACCAAAGATACCCTCCACTGTCTAGCATTAAATAGTAATAAAGACCAACCAAATAATTAGAAGCACCCAATAATATGAATCCATGTGACTATGACTCTAATAATCCCTAAAGCTAGTGCAAAACTTACATGTGAGAACTGGCGCTGGTAATACGACTGGCGACTATGGAAGTCGTATGCTAGAACCAGAAGGGAGGTGTGACTGAATAAAGATAAGAAGTATTGGAAAGAAGGAGTTCAGAGAGAGGAACAGCAGTAAAGAGGGTTAGATTGGGGACAGAATGCAAGGGACGTCTAGGTCCAAGCCCAACATACCAAGCTCTGAGGAGAGATGAGGGAAGGAAGCCCCACCACGAGCTAGGACAGCGGCCTCCAATCACAGGCAACTACGTCATGAAAAGCAGGCGTCATATGACACGCCAGGCCCGCCATCGCCATCCAATAGGGAGCGGGTGGCCCCGCCCAAGCGAGGAATGCACACGTACATACACACGCACATACTACCACCTCGCTCTTCCCTCTCTCTCTCCTTGCAACTATCACACTACATATCTTATAACTCTATCAATGATATAAAATACTTCTAAGTGTCACAGACAAGAATAAAGGCAAACACTGATCTGTCTGTGACAACACGAATAATAAGAAAGAAAGAATATCGTTCTACGATTATTATAGCCCATTTCACTGCCGTGGCGAGTGCTAGCGAGTCACGAGTACATTCTGGCAAGCTGGCCAGCGTAACATCATATTCTGGCAACTATTAGACGATTTTATTCAGCTTAGGAACGACCTCTAGAAATAATAAGGCTTTAAACTATCTCAACCAACCTTTTTAACTACCACAGATCCTTCCTAAGCTGCATAATATCGTCTAAATATAGCTAGCATAAACAAAATAACACACGTCGCTGGTACTCAAAGGGTTAACCAGTCATTTGGAAGCTACTGCATATTATGGGAAAACTTCGATTACCTATCTAATCCTGAGAAATCCCTCCTTCATTTATGACCAGTGTACTCTCTGAAGACACTAATTCAAGCACAATATGAACCCTTGATTAGAAAAACGAACCTCCTAAATGTAAATATTAGGTGCCGGTATAGAATTAATGAAATTTTATGACGTTTGGGCTAGCTTCGAAAACTTAAGAACACGATTTATTTCCTAGAGTGTACATAGATCAAAGTACCGGTATAATAAAAGTGAGCTCGTTTATTTAATTTAGATATCCTACTTAATTGGACGTAACTATGAAGAGTACAAACTTCCTAATTATGCAAGTAGAGCTCTTCAGTCATAGTCAACTCTGAACGGGTTTAAAATCTGTCAAAATAATCTGCACGAATAATCTTGACCAAACAGCGACTGCCACCTCTCGATTCATCTTTCACTGTCATGGTTTCTCAAAGAGAAACAATTTCACTCTGATAAATGTAAACAAATATTCAAATTCGTATCCAAATAGTTAACAAATCTCTTTGATATGAGTAACTTATACAAGTTGACTGAGATGTTACTTTGATCATTGTAAACGAAGCTTTTAGCCGTCCAGCCCTGAAGCAGCTGTCATCTTAAAGCCCCACACACACCAACTCATACGTCAATTCCTAGATATTTAAGTACGGTACTGGTATTATAAGCATGTCGGATATGTACAGTCGCAATCCCTAAAAGTAAGTCCCCTCAACTCAAGAAATATTGGTATCCCGGGTCTTTCTGGATGACAGGTAAACGTAGGAACACACTCCACTCCGATTTAGCACAGGTGGCTCGAACTGCAAAATTAACCCTTGATGGTTTCGATGTATCAACGTTAGTTTTTGCTTTCCATTGCAATCAGTTCTTTAAAGGTCAGCCTAATATAATATTGCAGAACTATTTGCGTGTAAACAATAATTCACAAATGCATAATTATTACATACGGCTTTATGTAGCTTCAAACGAATGAAATTCGAAATAATTGAAACAAATTCCTCACAGTGTCCGAAACCTACATGTTCCAAAATAGAATAAACTGTTTAAGCAATACTATTTATAATAATAAGACACTATTTGTTAACG
Organism: Paralithodes platypus; assembly: GCA_032716605.1. Lineage (NCBI taxonomy): Eukaryota > Metazoa > Arthropoda > Malacostraca > Decapoda > Lithodidae > Paralithodes > Paralithodes platypus. The sequence goes on along the minus strand of CM064525.1, from coordinate 11,495,122 downwards.
ATGACCATAATACAATGGATAGGAATATAGATTGGCCAACTATATTCAATCCAAGCTACAGTATATCGCAACCCGAAGTCACAAGATCGAGTCGAGTCCTTCCGAAATATAAAGCTTGATTATTATACCCAGGGTAATTATATTTCGTATTTTTAAAACCTTGCCAAGGTGCTTTCCTAAATCAATAATTAAAGAACGTTAAACAGCTTTATTGTGTTATAAATGGGCTTAGTCGGTTCATAATCAGAAATATCACTATTTGTTTGTACTAATTTCGTCCGTGAGGGAATAGGAAAACCATTATGCGAGGTTTATTAATGTGGCAGTAAATTCTGAATAAACATAATCCATCATATAACATATCTACTATTTGCGACAATACAAAACCTGCGCAATACCTGACTACCGTAGGTAGTCTGAAATGTTACATATTGTCACATATGTATTCGCACTCAACACAATTTTGTCCTACCGGTACTCCATTCATGATTAATTATTCCTGCAGGTTACCTCCCCACAGTATCGAGTTTTTGCTCCTTCCCTCTCACTTTCTCTAACACAGCAGTGTTGCAAAAATGTCATTAACACTTATCCAATTAAACATATGTAGTGAAGTATATATATGTATTTTAAATGTGTTTGAGGGAGACAAAAGGCAGAACTGCCTGTTACGAGTGCCTCCCCAAGAGTTAAAAAGGTGCTAGAGCCAATATCAAGGACCAGTCGAGCCCAAATGCCTAGATACACGAAGTTTGAAGGTATTATAAGTCATAGGATGAGGGAAAGATGGGTTCAGGGAGTGTTCTAGAGCTCACCTATTGAATTAACAAAAAATAAAAACACTGGGAATATCGGTTAGCTCTTGAGTTGGAGAGTTGCACAGAATACAGTATAGGCCTATGCTCATGAACGGAAGCTCATATTAAACAACATAATGATTAAAAGGAAGTTGATGGAGTATAAATAAAGGTTAAGCTGTGTACCTTAGAAGTTATCCCCTTGTGGATCACGACACATTTTTGACAGTTTATTCCGCTTATAGTTTGATGAGTAGCATGGAAGTCAAAGGATTTATTGAGTATTGTCCTTGTATTACCCACAGATCTTCCACAAGCTGCATAACATTGAAGTATGATAACAAGAACAAACGGTCAAAATGTATCGGTATCTTCAAAGAGTTAAGTTAGTCGAGAATGTGATTTCTTTACATATATTTATTTCAAAGTTATCATGAAGCCGATTACGTCACATTAGTCATTACATGACTTTCATCTAGCATTAGAGCATGCTGTAATTACGGGGTGAATATAATAACCTTTGGAAATAATTCCGATGCTTTTAATAAGTAAATGAGATAATTGTATAACATCAGTGTTTAGTGTTTTCCTCATAGGAGCTAGTTCATTTGTGATTATTATATTAATGGTTTCCAAGATAGTTCATATTTATTATAAGCTCTTATGTATAGTGAAAGTTTGTCAGAAACAAGTTTACTATGCCTAGAGCTCGGGAAGAGAATAGTTTAGCTAGGCACACAGGAATATCAACTTTATAATATATATACCATCAGTAGAGAGGATTATAGTATGAAGTTGAACAACGGTTGCTAGGTGTTCTAAATGTCATCAATAATGTTTGACCACTAAAGTTGCTTCAATGCAGTGAATATAAGTAATTGTTTTATCTATTGTTTCACACACATAAATAACTGTACGATCTTAACATAATTATTTCTTATAATCTGCAATGTTTTAAATTACTACTCTTAATCAATTAGAACCATAATCAATATGCCTTGCTTGGGTCAGTAGGCCTGGTGCAGAATTCCGTGTCCAGTTATACAACTTGAAGTAATTTACATCCTGCGAAAATATGCAACATAGTTGCAATCAACCACAAAAGGTTCATATGGCTGTTCCAGCTTCTGTTTCATTTGAGCGGAGTGAGTTTAGTTGTGCGTTTCCAAGTCCCTGACGACCCCACACAATTACCTGGACCTCGGCCTGTTACTTTCCTCTATCTTTCACTCTGTTGAACGTAATGAAGCCATAGAACTCTTAAATTCTGATCTAAATACTATTTCCAATTGGGGCAGAGAAAACCTTGTTAACTTTAATGCTTCCAAAACCCAATTTCTCCATCTATCTACCCGTCAGGATCTCCCAGCGGACTATCCCTTATTCTTCAACAATACAAAAATAACCCTTCATCTTCTCTCAATATTCTTGGTGTCTCTTTTTCTTCTGCTCTCATTTGGAAGGACCATATTACCAGTCTTGCTAAGGCAGCCTCCCAGAAGCTGGGTGTGCTCAACCCCCTTAGGGGGTTCTTTTCCCCTGCACAGCTTCTTGCTCTGTACTTCTTGCTCATAGTGCGCCCTTGTATTGAGTATTGTTCACATGTGTGGGGAGGTTCCTCTCACACCGCTCTCCTAGACAAGGTTGAAAGGAAGGCCTTTCGTATCATTAACTCCCGTCCACTCACCAACTCTCTGCAATCTCTCTCTCTCCGCCGCAATGTAGCATCTCTCTCGCTATTCTATCGCTACTATAATAATCAGTGTTCCTCAGAGCAATACCAGTGCATACCACCTCCTTTACGTAGGGCACGTGGTACCCGTCTTGCAACTCAATCCCACCCCTACTCTGTGCAACTCTCCAACCTAAGAGTGAAACGTTACTCTCAAACTGTCTTCTACTCAACAGCTGAGCTCTGGAACTCTCTCCCAGAATCAGTTTTTCCCGCTTCCTATGACTTAAATTGCTTCAAACTCCGTGTGTCCAGGCATTTTGGCTCGAACGTCCCTTGATTTTGGCACTGTCACTCTTTCAACTATGGGGGAGGCACTCGCTATAGGCAGTTATGCCTTTTGCCTCCCTCAATCACATAGAAAAAAAGAAAAAAAATGTACCAGTCGTTCAGAAAGACCCTAGCAATTGTTATTGTCAGCATCGAGGGGGGGGAGGGGGGCTTATTTTTAGGGATTGAGACTGTACCTCTTGCGGTAGACTATATTTCATATTAGCAAACATACTAAAACACAAATATTTAAAGGTAGTTGATATGGTTAACTCAATTATGATGTCATGTATAGGTCAGCAATAAGCCCCTCTCCCCCCAATTAATAAACAAAAATAAAAACACGCAAAAATAGAAATGAGTTTGTGTTGTTCAAGTTGCAGTGGTCCAGAGTTTAGCATCTAGTCAGTTATTTTCCAATGAGGCAGTCCCCCCATTCGCACCCCACCCACTCTCACGCTCTCTCTCTCTCTCTCTGTAGGGTAAAGATCGTATAACCATCTTTGCCCTTTTGAGACCGTATATAGGTACCGGTACTTATCTGAATGTAGCGTCAAATCTCTCTCTCTCTCTTGCTCTCTCTCAGAGCCAATTATTGGGCTGGTTAACTTGGGAAGGGAAGCGCAATTTTTCGGTTTCTTTCCCCCTCATATCCTTCCGCTCCCCTCTCACTCACTCATTCTGGGTTCCCAACTTTCTGTTTCTATTTTACGAGAACTCCCTAACACACGCACACGCACACGCACACGCACACGCGCACGCGCACACACACACACACACACACACACACACACACACATCCCGTAGCCTAGTAGGTAGAGCTCTCGTCTCACACACGAGGGGTCGGGGGTTCAATCCCCGGCCGGGCGGAGACAAATTGGGCTTGTCTCCTTTCATGTGTTAGCCTCAGTTCACCTAGCTGTAAATAGGTACCTGGAATAAGTGGACGACATTGTGACGTCCCCTCTGGGGTTGGCAAAAATGGTACAAGGCGAGATGGGTTTCATATGGTTCACCTAAGCTGATAGCTACCTAAGCCTTCGGGCGAGACGGTACCGTCTATAGTGAGAATGGTACCATACAGATCCACCCTAAGCCTTCGTTTCCGATGTCGCCAATTGGCTAAAATACAGACTACACACACATCCACAGCCATTCCAACGATACATATAACACCTACACATATAGGAGGCGGGAAATAACGAGCATGCTCACTCCCGCAATACAACTAGAGTAAGTACAACTAGAGTACACACACACACACACACACACACACACACACACACACACACACACACACACACACACACACACACACACTACACACACACACACACACACACACACACACACACACACACACACACTACACACCACACACACTACACACACACACACACACACACACACACACACACACACACACACTCTCTCTGTAGATTAAAGACCGGATAGACCTAACCATCTTTGCCCTTTTGACACCATACTATATATATATATATATGTACCGGAGAGTAAAATCTCTCTCTCTCTCTCTCTCTCTCTCTCTCTCTCTCTCTCTCTCTCTTGTCTCTCTCTCCTCTCTCTCTCTCTCTCTCTCTCTCTCTCTCTCTCTCTCTCTCTCTCTCTCCTCTCGCTCTCTCTCTCTCTCTCTCTCATCTCTCTCCTCTCTCTCTCTCTACTCTCTCTCTCTCTCTCTCTCTCTCTCTCTCCTCTCTCTTCTCTTCTCTCTCTCTCTCTCTCTCTCTCTCTCTCTCTCTCTCTCTCTGAATATAATATTGATAGCATTGATATTTACCATACGTATAACGCAGACTATGTATTTTGTTAGGCATTACCGGTATCAATAAAAAGAGCATGTTATAATATTCGGCAAAAGTATTAGTGAAACGTTACTAAATACCTTTTAATAGCTTAGCTGTATATAGGTTTCTTACATTAAACGAATTGGAAATATTACTGCCATTCTATATGGTTAACATTTACAACCTTAAATAGTTTTATGATCTAATATATATTTGATCCAGTTCCAAAATTATATTAATTATCCAATTAACTTTTAACCTAAAAGCGTATACCGGTACATTTCGCGTCTGAAATGCGGTTCTTCTTACTAAAGGGCACTAAATTCAATGGTGGCCGGACAAATCCACCAGTAGACCATTTCAACCTGTAGCTCTCAACCAGTATCACCTCAACTATTATTGTTAGGTTCGGTTAGGTAAAGTCAAGTTAGGTTATGACTTCATATTGGCACTGGTTTGGTTGGCCCTGGTTGAGATCTACTAGTAACTAGTAGATATCAACTAGTAACTAGTTGAAATGGTCTACTGGTCGATTTCGTACTAGGGTACTGGTTGAGATCTACTGGTTGAAATGGTCTACTGTTCGATTTGGTACTGGTTGAGAGCTACTGGTTGAAATAGTCTACTGGTCGATTTGGTACTGGTTGAGATAGTCTACTGGTCGATTTGGTACTGGTTGAGATCTATAGGTTGAAATGGTCTATTGGTCGATTCGGTACTGGTTGAGACTGGTTGAAATGGTCATACTGGTCGATTTGGTACTGGTTGAGAGCTACTGGTTGAAATGGTCTACTGTTCGATTGGGTACTGGTTGAGAGCTACTGGCTGAAATGGTCTAATGATCGATTCGGCACTGGTTGAGATGGTCTACTGGTCGATTTGGCACTGGTTGAGAGCTACTGGTTGAAATGGTCTACTGGTTGAGTTTTCCGGGAACCATACTCAATACAAGCCATAAATCTGAAAGGTACAGTCGTAGACATAATATGTTCTTTACTTAATCACCCTATGATTTTAATTATTCAACTGAAACTTTTATAAATAATGTATATATTAAATTTGTTTGCATAAATTACAAATTGTTAATTTGTAATTTATGCTAAAGAAATTTTATTAGTATGTTGTTAATATTTGTTTTAATCGCAACCGTTAATGAATATCATAGGGTGGTTAACAACATATGTCTACGACAGTACCAATATGCCATAATGTTAAGGGCTTTACAGTTCTTATGCTGTACCAGAGAACTGTATTGTGCAGATAGCAGAGAGGACTAAGCATAGATTTTCTAATACAATGTAAGCACGTTACTGGTACAGTACATTAAGTCTGCAGTTCGTGTGTATCCTATCTACCTTACTGCGTTATTTGTTAATGTTAACTATAAGAACATTGCTTACTATTTTGTTGGTGTGATTATCTGTGTGTGTATATACAGTATATATACAGTATAATCCCCTTTTGGAGTATGCCTATCGTCATTATCTCTTAATGCCCCACCACCACCATCGTCATTATCATGGCCTATCATACTGACCAAGGCAGCGGGTAATTAGGGGCCAGTCTCTCTCACGTATACCAGAAGTCACTCAAACATTCGTGGATCTCAACTATTTCTATTTATGGAAGTACCGGTATATCTCTGGAAACGAATTAATGAATATAATTGTCTATACATGAACTTCTTAACAATATATACAATTGATTAAAAACAATCTCCAACCAAAAATCAATCCAGATCGTCATAATTGCATAAAGAAACACATAAGGGGTCCACGAATTTTTATAAGTGACTGTAAATATTTAGAGTTAAACTGGTCCTCTCAGATATACTCAAAGTTCATAAATATAGTAAAATCGTTATCAGTTAACCTTGCCACATCTGACCTATTTATATCACATAAACCCACTGCCTAATTCTCAATATCACCAAACCACCAACAAACTTATGAATAACCCTAATTAATGAAATAAATGAAATTAATGAATACATGTGATACTCCCAGGATTTGAACCAAGGATACTCACAATCAAATCCTGCGCAGTAACCATTACGCTATCAATACAGTTTAAGAAATGCTAATATAGATCACCCGATGAATAGTTTAATGTGTGCATGTGTGCACGTACCGTATATATGTAAGAAGTCAGTTAGATTTAACATAGTGAGGTAATAAGATGCACGAACTGCCCCTTCCAGGTAGGATAAAATATTTCCCTCTCATACATAAACAGAAAGACGAGAAGGGGACAACAGATAAACCCCTTCTGTACCGGCGACTTTTTTTTTTTGCCTTTATTCTGGCTATTAAACGATTTTAGTCAGTATAAAATGGGCCTCCAGCAATGAACAGGCTTCGAACTATCGCACTTAACCCCTTTTTACTGTCACAAATCCTTTATAAAGTGCACAAAATCGTCGAAATATAGCTAGAATAAAATTAAAAAGACGGCGCCTGTACAGAAGGGGTTAATAGGCTTCTTTTTTTTTTTTTTTGACAACTCGTTACCAAGGATCCCCCATGGAAACTCGCACGTAGGCTATAATACGGTACAGAAATCTTGAAAACATATATTATTTAGTTTTCTCATCAGTACTGATATGTCAAATATTCTAATTAAAATACAGGCAATAAATAAATAATAAGACTACGATATCCATAACGTGAACCCTACTGGCCAATACCATGTGACGAGTGGTATCTAAAACCGTAACATGATTCAGATCAAATAGTATTGTACTTAGACGGTCAAGATACATAATAAAACAGCAACACAGTCAACAGTTACCCATGTCAGTGTAGATCATCAGACATTACTGTATATGAAGCGCCATACAGACCTAGCCTACACTTCATGTTAGGTTCAGGGCTAATGTTACGAGCTTCGAGAAATAATAACCCCTTGAGAATAATATACTGTATGACGCATTTTACCAGTATATTTTGGGTATCATTAGACGATTATATCAGTTTAGGAAGGACCTCTACGACCTATTGGAATCAGAGTGAGTTAGTTTTGACCTCTTAGGTTCCTAGAGGTCCTTCCTGAACAGCAGAAAATCGTCTAATGATCGCTAAAATTAACTGGAAGAACACCTTTTGATACTCAATGGTTTAAGCCGGGGCATTCACGCATCGTCCAGAGCCAGCCCTGAGGCCACTGAGAGTGAGAGGTGGGCGGAGCTACGTCACATGGAAGGAAGGAAGGAAGGAAGGAAGGAAGGAAGGAAGGAGGGAGGGAGGGAGGGAGGGAGGGAGGGAGGGAGGGAGGGAGGGAGGGAGGGAGGGAGGGAGAGCGAGAGAGTGTGTGTGTGTGTGTGTGTGTGTGTGTTTTGCACGTCCGACCAGGCCTCTTAATGCGGCCAAACAAGCTAAAATATGTGGATAAAGCAGGACCAAGGGAATCTACAGCGACTGTCATCGCGACAGTGCTATGTAGGGGGCTCGTGTGACCATTGAAGCCCTGCCCAGCTCTCATCTATCTCAAGGTCAATGTGTGCCCTACAGTATTATTGTGGTAGAAAATAATGTCAAACTCCAATCCACAAACACACACCTAGATGTCATGTCCATAACAATCAGGGTGTCAATCCATTTAAGTTTGATTGTGTTACTAGTAGCTAACACCAAGCTATTACTAGTTGTCTGGCGTTACCGTACAAGCGCGGACGAGCACGAGTGCCAGGGGGGTCCGGGGGCATCCCCCCCCTCTTATTTTTTTAGAAATTAGGGTGCCAAAAACAGCATTTCCTGGCATCTGAAGACAGCTAAAAGGACTAACAAAGGACTGAAAAACATTGTTAAACACAACTTTTTGAGTATGAGCACACCTTTGCTTATCATGACCGTGGTACGTAGGTTATTTGGTAAGGTGTCGAACCAAGAAAATATGTTAATAGTGGAATGAAAAAGGAATCCTCACTGTTTATAAACGCCTTCTTCATGCAGTATAATCGATATTTACCCCCTGCTGGCAACATAGATGATGATTTCAATAAGTCATGTGGGGCCTCAACCCATCTTGTATCCCACATTGGAATTATAACTAAAACCATGAAAACACTTATTTCTCAAAATCTGGAGGAAAAAACATGAACAATAAGGGTGCGAGCCTATTCCCTATAATTACCCACCACAAAATAAAAAACTCCCTATTGACGGCAGTGAAAACCTTATTAAGCCCCCTTACTGTGTAACTGTCAATTGTCAAAATAGATACTGATTTCAATAAATCATGGGGGGGTGAGGGATCAGGGACCCATCCGGTATCCCAGGGCAAAAATAATTGTATAGGCCTAGGCCTAGCCTATTTAGGCTAGGCTACTCTGAAAATGACTTGCAGAGTGTTTTAAGATCGTTGGATAATGGGAGAAATAACATTTTCCGGGGAATGAAACTAATTTCCACTACTGTATAGGCCTAGTGTAGTGATAAAAACTACCTAAAACCAAAAAAGAAAAACCATGGAAAAATTAGTGGCAGTTTCGGTAATAGGCTAGTTTCCGGCTAGTAGACCAGTCAAAGTAGGGCTGGACTTAGAACAAATTGCAATAGAAGGTTTTTTGGCTTTAACTTGTTTATTAGGTCCCTCTGATGAACATATAAAAAGTCTCCAACTTTTGGACACCGGGAAAGTGGTTAATTTGCATAAATTCAAGATGGCCGCCGTCCAAAGCTTCAATTTACAGATAACTTTTTTCTGGTTGCTTCTAGACCCTATAAATGTATTACAAACAACGTTTTTTGGCTTTAACTTGTTTATTAGGTCCCTCTGATGAACATATAAAAAGTCTCCAACTTTTGGACACCTGGAAAGTGGTTAATTTATAGCCAAAAAACCTTACAGCCAAAAAACCTTCTATTGCAATTTGTTCTAGGTCAAGCCCTACCTTTACTGCACATTATTGTCTATTACATTTTGCCTAGGCCTATACTAATCCCATCATCTTGTTTCAACACATTGGTGCGACATCTACCGAAGCCATGGAAGAAGAGGTGGTGCATAATCCCTGCGGCATTTGCTCAAACACGTTAGATGAAGGAGAAACAGTCAAGCTGAGGGCGAAGGGAGCAGATACTATCAACAAGGCCAGTACTGAACGTGGAACGCCATCAATTACCGTGTCCGAGGGCCAAACGGTGCACATTGATTGCCGAAAGAAGCATGTCAATACGAAGCCAAATAGAATTCCTGGGAAGCAGAAGAAACGTCCTGAAAAACCTGCTCTTCGTTCTCAGACACCAGACTTTTGTTTTACAGAGAACTGCTTTTTTTGTGGTACAAAAATCTATTTGGACACAAAGCATGATTCAGAAGAAGTGTATCCAGTACGCACCTTCAACTTGCAAACGACAATACTTTCTGCATGTTATGCCAGGGCTGATGAGTGGGCTGACACTGTTAGAGGCCGAATTAACTTTGCACGCGATCTTCCAGCAGCTGACGCAATATATCACAAGCAGTGCAGCTCAAATTTCCAGACACATAGGCAGATCCCCTCCAAATATCGTGATTCCGCAGACAGTGAACCTCCTCGCAAGGGTCGCAAAGTAGATGCCTCACGAGAGGAAGCATTTTCTACTCGCAATCGAGGACCTAGTCAGTGGCAATGATGATGAACAGACTACAGTGGTTGATCTCGTTGATAGAATGTCCCAGTTGTGCCCTGATGTTGAAGCGTATAGTGTAAAATACATGAAACAGAAACTTATTTCATATTTTGGGGATGAACTGGTTATTAGTAACGTGCATGGACGCAGCGATGTTGTAACTGTCAAAGAAAGTGCTGCAAAGATTTTGCAACAATTCAAAGACTCACCACAGACTGATGATGAGGAAGCATAACAAAGAAAGATAGTCAGGGCTGCGGCACGGTTGATCAAAGCAGATATAAAGAACATTGATACTTGTAGAGATTTCTATCCAGATCCTTCTGAACTCCGGTCGCTGGAAAAGAATGTGGCGTACGTTCCGCAGTCCCTTCGTATATTGCTGCAAGAGACGTTCAGTGGCAAGTCATGTGATCTTGAAGTTGCATCAATTGGACAAAGTATCGTGCAACTTACCAGACCAAGGGCCATTGTAGCACCCATTCAGTATGGATTGGCGGTTGGTTACTTGCTATGCCAGCCTGCGCTGAGGTGAGTGAAGTTATGCAAGAACTGACAGGGAAGCATTTCCACACCTCTGAGCAGCACAAAGAAATGACTGAAGCAAGGCGTGAACGAGATAGGAAGGACACAGAGAAGGTTCTCACATTCTTCAAGGATTATGATCCATTTCAAGAATCAAATGAACTCAGGAATATTGCCAACGGTGTGACAGGACCAGCCTCGGCCAATCCTCATTTACTGTATGAGGTTGGTATGAACATTGTGCAGAAGATGGAAGGTAGCAATGCTTTTGACTTTTCATTTAGGAAGAAAGATCAAGTTGAGTCGTTGGGTGCAAAGGTTACAATCAGTGCTGAAAAAGTACCAATCGACCCACAGCTCCTTTTCCAGAGGCTCCTCATCTTTGCTAATAACAGGGACTTAGGTGTTGAAGAGGTCTTTGCGTATGAGTTGTCTAGCTACCCTACTGCTCTGTTCGATAAGTGGGGGAGGCTCAGGGAAGCCAATAAACCACAGCTAGGAGATGAGATAGCTGCTGTTGTTCCCAAGTCGTCATGGAATCATTTGAGGAAGAAAGGACTGTGACCCATGTTCTGGATGGTGGTTCCTTATTGCAAAGGATTCCATGGAAGAAGGGTGACACATTTGAGGACATTGCAAGCATGTACATGAAGCATGTTTCCCAAAACTTTCTCAACCCGGTGGTTGTATTCGACGGTTATAAATCAGGACCTACTACCAAGGACATGACACACAATCGACGATCAAAAGGAGTCTTTGGTCAAAAGGTGATGTTCACTCCAACCATGCCCCTTCGGTCAAAAAAGGAAAACTTCTTGTCAAACTCGGACAATAAGCAAAACTTCATTGACTTATTGTGTGAAACATTCAAGGCAAATGGAATTGACTGTGTCAATGCGCCAGCAGATGCAGATGTCATGATTGCGAAGAAGGGAATGAGCATGCAAGGGAAACCGTGACATATGTGATAGGTGAGGACACAGACTTGTTGGTGCTGTTGTGTCATTATGCGGAACGAGGGATGAATGATTTGTACTTCAAGTCGAGCAAGGAAGGTGGGAAATGTTGGCATATTAACTCAGTAGCAGAAGCTCTCGGTGAAAGCATCTGTCGTGTCCTGCCAGTTGTCCATGCACTCTGTGGATGTGACACAACCTCACGACTGTATGGTATTGGTAAAGGGGCTGCCTTGAGGAAAGTGAGGGAAGACAACGGTTTCTTGAAATGTATAGAAGCATTCTGTTGCCAAAGTGGAAGTAAAGACGCGATATCATCAGCTGGTGAAAAGGCCTTGGTTTATTTGTACGGGGGAAAAGGAAATGACACCCTTGACGGACTGCGAAAGACAAAGTTTTGCAACAAGGTGGCAAAAAGTTCAACTACCGTTGAAGTTCACAGCCTTCCCCCAACAACCGATGCAGCCAAATACCACTCGTTCCGAGTTTATTGTCAGGTCCAGGAATGGATGGGGAACTGTGTGGACCCCGAGAAATGGGGCTGGTGTCTGCGGAAGGGACAGCTTGAACCGAAGACGATGGATTCGCCAGTGGCTCCTGATTCACTACTGAAATTGGTCAGATGTCAGTGTAAGGGCAACTGTGACACTCAACGCTGTAGTTGCAAACGGAATGAGCTTGAATGTTCCAGTGCATGTGGTCAATGTAAAGGACTCTGTCAAAATAGCAACTTTGATGCAAGCACCGATGATCCAAGTGAATACGAACTCCTATCATGAATTACATAATTGGCTCTGAATGACGTCATACTACGTCATGTTTTTTTTTTTTTTTTTTTTTTATAAAAAAGAGGGACAACAGGTCAAAAAACCCATACAAGCACAAAGTGCCTGTGTCACCCCTTCTGAAAGAGACAGTTCAGCCTGTCTGTAAGGTTTTTCGGCTGTAAATTAACCACTTTCCAGGTGTCCAAAAGTTGGAGACTTTTTATATGTTCATCAGAGGGACCTAATAAACAAGTTAAAGCCAAAAAACGTTGTTTGTAATACATTTATAGGGTCTAGGAGCAACCAGAAAAAAGTTATCTGTAAATTGAAGCTTTGGACGGCGGCCATCTTGAATTTATGCAAATTAACCACTTTCCCAGTGTCCAAAAGTTGGAGACTTTTTATATGTTCATCAGAGGGACCTAATAAACAAGTTAAAGCCAAAAAACCTTCTATTGCAATTTGTTCTAGGTCCAGTTAAATGATTGCTAGATTTACTGGACTATAGGGCCACTAGCCTAGGCCCTAAAGCAAAAATTGTGCTGGATTACTCGGGGCGCAGCATAGCCTCATAGGGTTATGGTAGGGGGTAGGGTATTAGGGCCATTGGGCATAGGCTGTGATTTCACATCTCTATAATATGGTTTGCATCACTAGACTAGGCTAAACATATATCTAAAAGCACATTAACAAGAAATAATATCGGTAGATCGATAATTCGGTATATAGACCTACCGGCAGGCTAACACTCTTCAACTCTTGATTCATCACTTACCGGTACCGGTATAAGGTAATTCTTTAGATTAAGGCCTTCTGTCGTTTCCGTTCTGAATTTAAATATTGTAATATTTCCTAATGTAATTTTGTATATTCTGGAATACAGTTGTTGTAAAGGCAAAAACACAGAAGACCCAAAATTCCCAAATCTAATGAAATAGGCTACAAGCCTTGTAAAATTGTTTCCGTTTTTTTAATTTAAATATTGCATGGGTTCCTAATGGCATTGTGCTTATTCTGGAATAGTTTTAGAGATAAAAATATGAATGGCTCAAATCTAAACAATTACCTTAAAAGCCCCAAGAGATGTAAAATATGAGTTTCCGATCTGAATTTAAGTATTGTACGAGTTCATGACATTGTATCCCACGGCAAAACAATATGGCCTAGGCTAGGGTTTTTATATTCTGAAAATCATGAAAAACCAGGCAAGTTTTGAGAAAACTTGGTTCAGTTTATCCAAGTTTAAGGTTTCCTTAAAGGCTTAAACTGAAAAAATAGAAAAACAAGAAATCCCGAGCCAAGTTTTATAAAAAAAAGAAAAAAAGAAAAAAAAACTTAGGCCTAGCCTATTATCGGGTTTTTAAGTCTTTAACCACACACCATGATCTTCATAACTTATAGCAGCTAAGCCTAGCTCTCCCTATTATCAAGGACCGTGTCACATCTCTAATTAAGCATTTCCTCAAATGATTTATCAAGACACATCACATGAAAACTTAGCTGAAAAGCCATGTTTTTCTAATAAAAACTCAAGATGGTGCACTTATTGAAATGTACTGTGCATATCTGATAACCTGAAGCATAAACTACAGTTCTCAGAATCTCAGCCATTACCTATAGAGGCCTAGCCTAGCCCTAGTGATATCACTGATATTTGACAAATTGACATTGAGTAAACAGGTTAATTTAGGAAACTAAATCACAATCACATGGCCCCTATGTTATTGAAGATATTGTGCACATTTAACAGACAGCCATTATTATGCACTTCATTTCTTGTACTCTAGTCATGGCTGACAACATTCTCCTATATTATGTTCAAACTGTTTTATAAGAGCTAGAATAAATGTTTAGAATGTCTACTTACATCAGTTCACACTTCCATAAAACATTAAAATGGCCGACTGAATATGAATATATTATTGGATCCAGACCCAACTAGTAACTAGTAAATTACAAGTATGGCCAAGATCTCAAAGACGTCTCAATAGAGGTGAAGTTAGTTCCATATTTGAGGCTCACAAACCTAAGATTGAGACTGAATTGCAGTTTTCATTATACGAAACTCTTCACTATACCTTTGTGCATATGTCCTTACCAATATAAAAGCTCTAAATATGTAAATTAATGATCCACAACGTATTTTCTGGAGTTTGTGATTTTCGTGTGACAATTCCTGAACTAGTAACAGACCAACTGGTAAATTTACAAGACTTTACAATTGTCATTGTTACTCCTTAATTTGATCATAATTATAGTTTAAAATATCCTAAAAAATCAGAAATGCTATTTAATAAATTAGCATGCACTTTACTATGTTATTATCTGTGAGCCTATATATATATATTGTTTTCAAAAGAACATATGATATGGTCGGTCAATGATGCGCGAATTGGTAAACAACATTGTCGCCGATCTTAGTATATAAGGATGTACTAAATAAATTACTGGCCAAAATGAAAGAGGTTTACATATTTTATGAAACTAATTTCACTTACTGAACTATATTTATTTTAATATACTCTGCGAGTTTAACAAATTATCTATTATTGCCAAATAATTATACAAAATAGGCGCAGTACCGATATTGAGTCAGTCTTCTTGCCAGTGATACGGTCTCGTGGTAGTGAAGTGAAATGCTTGCATATTTAACAGTTACTTTACCAGTCTTATCATAGAAATATATAATGTATCGGCGTAAATAACTTATAAGATATGAGAGCAATGCTACCAAGTAATTCATAGTGTGACATTCGTTTGATAGCTGGAAAATTGGTGTGAAATAAAGTTGTGATCTAGCCTAGTCAGGTTTCAGTGGGTTCCATAGTAGTACCGGTACCCTAGCCTAATGGCCATACAAAATTAGTAGTGGGGATATCTTGGGAATTTGAACAGGATTTCTCACAGAGGTAATGGTGTCTGGAGGTGATGCAGTTAATATGGTAAGTTTAGTCTATATTATATCTTGTTAATACCAGCCAAATATTTTTAGTACTATGGTGGAACTTAAATTGATAATCTTCAAGGACACTACATCCGCCTTATTAGAAACAATTTATTAGGGAAAATAGGCACCAACAGATTCGCCATATTTTTCTCCATGTAGTCCGCATGGAGGATTTTCGTTATTGACAAATTAAAAAAAACACCCTTTTCACAGAAAAATACACCAAAAATCTGTCAAAGATATCAAATAGTGGGTGTGTGGGGGCGGCAGCCCCCACCCATAATACTAGGATAGGTTAGGTAAGGTTGTTAGGTTAGGCTAATGTCCTTTCAAAGGGGTATAGGCTAGTAAACACTAGGATAGCTTATACCCGGTCAGAGGTTACTACTCCAAATTTCGACCTCGATTGACACCCTCAATTAACAATATATCTAGTCATACTGCGACAAAAATATAGCCTAGGCTACTATTAAACTACTAATACTAATACTAAAAATAAATAAATAGAAAAATAAATAACACGATGGAAAGCAAATACTAGCCAATGCCAACGAACACCCATCCCGAGCTGAAAATAAGTCTTACGGAGGTTGTCATCATAAATAGTTTCTAAATAAAAACAGAACATCGCTAGATCCGTTATTTAAAAGACGCTAGGAGTCTGCTAAAAAGTTAATACATGTCGAAAATCGCTAGAATAATGCCAAATCTCTACAATATCACTCTAAAATGGATCTCACCTTCAAAATATCGCTAGAATTCATGTCGCTAGATATAAAAATTTGCCCCTTAAACGAAATACCTCTAGATCTAGCAGAAAGTAGCAAAATTGGCACCATTGAAAGTAGCTAAACTGGCAACACTGGATTAAGCAGGGAAAGTAGCAAAATTGGCAACACAGGATAATTGCCAGAAGTCGCCATCCAATTAAAAGGGCAAAACGGGGACAGACAATATTACCTTATATGGAGCGACGTTAGAACCCCCGCAGGCAGTATCTGGCAACCCCACGGCGCCATGCAGGATTCACTCACCTGGAAACATATACCACATTAATTCCTATAGCAAATCATTTATTTTCTGTTTTCTGGCTATTATTATTAACGATATATGGACGTCAGACGGCTATTTGAGATGTTCTTTACCTTATTATATCCACTGCCTACCAAGATACTTACCAGGATGGGATAGTGAGCCCCAAATATACCAACACGCCAACAATATGCTAATTATTAGGCAAGGTAACAAAATCAAGACAAGATAGATAACTGTGGAAAGTGTGTTGATTGCATGAAATAATTTACATGGTATACCGAGTAGGCTATCATAATTATCAAGGACCTAACAATACATTTGACTGCACAGTGCACCAACTTGAGTCAATTTGAGGACACATACGAAGTTAATATTCAAATAACCTCGCGTCCAGGTGTACAGCTAATTTCCTCTTGAACTCCGACAAGGTAGGAGACAACAGTACAGCTGAAGGCTCCTTCCTAAACTGTATGAAATCGTCTAATGATAGCCAGAATACTGTCAAAATACATCAATTTTCAAAGGGTTAATACAAACGTGCATAATGACACCAGAAAGGCACAACATTCTCACGAAAGTAACTGACTGATTGATTTATATGCATGTCGCGGGGTTTATAGAGGGGGTACGGCAGGGATGTTGTGTGGGAGGGATTTAAACAATATGGCGGCCGAGACTCCCTACCCCCTCCGACCCATAAGATTTAAACACACCTTTAACATCTCCCTCACCCCTTTCATTCATCCTTTAGTTAAACGAAAGCATTCATATTAGTAGAATACAACCTCGAGTTGATGCGGAATGTGAAAGAAACACTTACAGCTCCAGAAAGTGATGATATATGGCGGAGACACGAAGCGATACACTATACACAGCACAAGACACCGCGGTACTGAGGGAGTGAGGTGGATTCACTGGATTGTAGACGCGAATTTTCCCCTGTTCGAACACGTTCATCAAACTTTTTGTTTTTTAATTAACTGCAATCACGTTGAATGCATTATCGGTGATGACCGATTAATTATCTTAACAATAATTGGAGTTTTTTAACAAAGTTTTTGTCGATTCTCACAAAACTGTAGTGTTTAACGAATATTGCAGGCTATGTCCAGACAATAACATGCAAGCGTCCGAACACAGGTTACATAATTGCCACGCTGATCACTTTAGCACAATATTTGAGTGATTAGCAAACCCTACATAGTAAGTGCAATTATGTACGCAATATAATCATGACCATTTGGTCTACTTTGCCGGCACTACCTGTATACTGTATAACAGTGTATATACAGTAGATTAATGATTAGTGAGGCTTTATAAATCGTTGCCGGAAACGTCTAAACCACATTCATGACAAATTGATGGCAACACCCAGATTAAAACCACCAGTGTACTCTCACTCTCATTTTCTCTCTCTCTCTCTCTCTCTCTCTCTCTCTCCTATATTTTGCCGTTTTCTATTATCCAAATCTATAAAGACATTGCAAAGAACACTACTTTTAATGTATAAATGTGATTCTTACCAATGTACTGTATAATAAATATGAACATACGCGTTAGATATATTAACCCCTTCAGTACCGGTGACATCTTTTTCATTATACTCTGGCAACTAGTAGACGATTTGTTTTAGCTTAGGAAGGACTTCTAACAATTAAAAGGCTACAAACTATCCCAATGCATGCTTTGAGCTACCATGCATTATTCCTAAGCTTCATAAAATCGCCTAAACGTAGCTGAAATAAAATACATAAGACGTTGCCGGTACAGAAGGGGTTAATGGCTATGAATTATATATCATATAGATTTCTATGCTATACTGTTAGGTTCAATCACCAAAATGTTTCCCTGGTGATGAGTTGTTCGTTTTATACATACTAAAAGTCTATTTTGTCCCAACTGACGGTAAATTGGATCCTTTAGCATCTGATTGTTCGATTCTTGACGGACACATATGATACTGCTATGTGTGTGTGTCATATTATCGCCAAGTTTTCATAATTAACAACATATTTCACTACACAATCTCGATCATCTGTTGTTGTTTATTTATATGTATTTTTTTAATTAATTTCACCACAACACCAAACACCTCCAATGAAATTAATGAAAGCATATATGTGATCCACCAGGATTCGAACCCGGGTTATCACACACTGATTTTTAGACACCTTAACCATTACACTACCAAGCCGAGTAATCAGGAGGGCAAGAAGGAAATTTATCATCAGCTAAAAAAAAAAAAAAAAAAAAGTTCTGTTGTTTCCCTCACACCTCGTGTCTAGACAGGACATATTTGCTCACAGGCATTTGAACACATTTGACCATTCTTCAGCGGAGGTGTTTGTGTTTTCTGGACCCCCTTACTCCCTCAAGTTTATCCCCCATTAGTTTGGCTACTTAAAGACCTTTCGCCCCATTTCTTTGCCAATATTGAGACCTTCCGTGACATTTAGGTATCGATTATTTCCTGTTGAGCGATAGCAACCTGTAAAATAGGAGGAACCGGCCTTCAGCCGCGTAATGTTTTTACCGAAAAATTTACAAATTAATCTTGAAGTTTGTTTGTGTTTTTGTTTTTGTTTTTTGTTTTTAGTTTTTTGGGGTGGGGGTTCCATTAAGCTTGATACAGGTTAAGGATGCAAACTAACCTCCTCCTCACCCCCCCCCCCCCCCAACCACCACCATAATAATCTTATTTATCATTTATCTAGTAGGCCTATTTAAGTTTAAAGGTTCGTTTTGTTCTACAAGAGTTCCTATTAAGCCAGGATTTGTGAACAAAATGCTTTATCTGAGAGGAAATAAAAACCATTGTGCCTATAATGACCAAGGTGCGTGTTGAGTGTGTGTAGTGGTTTGATTGAGGCTCCAGGTCATATTTTGTGGTCAGACCCTTTATCACCCACTTCTTTGGTTACCATGATGTAGACTACTGTATAATTGTGGTAATGGTGAGGTTTGTGATTATGATGATGATTTTGTCAATGAAGTGGATAATAAAGCTTAATGCTGCTGTATGCATACATAATATATATATATATATATATATATATATATATATATATATATATATATACACAGTAGGCTATACATACTTTACATATCGTGTATTAGAAAAGATCATCAACTTTTTAACAGCTCTAATATAATCACAGTCATCAATGTAATATTCTCGTACAATCACCTTCTGAGGCAAAATACTACCTCCAAAGTAAACCAGGCAAGAAACACATGCTAGCAGAAGAGTTGCTCAAAATCTACAAGAAAAATAAATAATATATTTTAAAACGCTTAGATACATACAGTACATGCATGCACTCACGTTTGAAGCCCTAGTTACCTAGAAATGGATTTGGAAAGGGAGAAAATAACCCCCAACTGCAATGCAACAGCTTTGAGGGACTCCCTGGCCCCAGCACCACACTACCCCCTCCAGGGACTAGATGGTATTACTGGGCCCAACTACAGGGTCGTGATATCAACCACCTTGACATGATGATGGAAAGTGTAAATTACTGACCGATACACCTTTCAACAATATAGCCTACTGTGCATATACTGTATATACAGTGTCTCTCTCTCTCTCTCATATATATATACCTGTATATATATATATATATATATATATATATATATATGTTAGTAAAGCCAGGTAATAAATTTTCTTTAATACATACGAGGTTGAAAGAAATGGCAATTTCTGCGTTGGAAATTTTATTATTCAAAGTTTCCAGGTCTCTGATGAGTTTTCGCTGGGTGGCAGGAAGTAGATGAAGGAGATGAGCAAAATTCATGGTGGTACAGGGTTACATAAATGTACATGATGATACAGGATATACGACGCGTTTCACTGGACAACCAGCATTATCAAGTAAGGAAGGAAAGATATAAAAGGTAAACAGGAAGGGTATATATAGAGGGTGGAGGATCAGAGGAGGCGGAAAACAGGGGGCAAAAGTCTGCTATTGGTGGAAGCGTAAATTAAGAGAGAGAAAGGGGTTAACCGCTTCACGCATGCGCACTGGATGCGGGATGGTGGTCAGTAGGTGGGGTCGAAGCTGATTGGCTGCGTGTCGAGGGGCGTGGCCTAAGTTGTATATATATATATATATATATATATATATATATATATATATATATATATATATATATATATATATATGAGAGAGAGAGAGTAAGAGTAAGTAATTGGTAATTGTACGTGTAACCACAAAGGATTTGCTGAACAAAGATGGTCATTTATTCAGAGGTGGCCTTTACAAATAATACATACGCGTAGACTACTGGACCCAGATTCACTAACGGTCGTAGCGTGCGATGTCGTACAGCAACCTACGATCGTTCCTAAGGGAGTGCGGAAGGTGTATTCACGAACGCATCGTTGAGCTTCCTTAACCTTTCGGTTATTTTCACCGAGGCTTCTCTTGACCAATCAGGCGCTTGGCCTTTGTAAATAAACAATATGTCACCCACATGATCGAAGCGCCATGAAGAACCTAATATACTTTAATTTATGAGCTTGTCATTGTTTAGCATGGCTAATTCGATCCACCACAGCCAGCAGGAAGAAGAATAGAGTATCTTGTGAATTGATGATAAGAAATTAGCCTAGCTAGGCTACAGGAAGCCTGTTAGTGGCCCAAGTTAAAGGATTTTCGACGGATTGATCATTGATAATCATTATGTTAGGCTAGTTGGGAGTGTATTACTTATACCTTAACCACAGTATATTGTTCTACTTTACCATGTCTACACCTAGACAGGGCGAGCCAAACCAAAATGCCAGACTTTACTATGTCTATGCCTACACAAGCAGTTCTAGCCAAGCCAAAATGCCAGACTTAGCCTAAGCCTAATTTTTCAAAATAGGCCTAGGCTAGGATAATTTGTTTGTATTCACAACACCTCAAGGCCTATCTACCTTTTCAAAATAGGCCTCAATCTATTATCCAACAGTTGCCCATGGGGAATAATGATAGGTTGAGGGGGGCTTTGTCCCCCTCACCTCCCATGACTTATTGCCATCATCAAATATATTACCAGCATGGGACTAATAACAGCTAGTTAACAATGAGAACGGTACGCCTGCAAACACCATCTTAACCTGCTAGGCTTCTACTTTACCATGCTTAGGCTACACCAAGCTAGGCATTGCTAGCCTAACCAAAATACCATACGTAGGCCTAACTTTTCTAGCCTAAATAGCCCTAACGTTTTCAAAATAAACCTAGGTTATATCCTAGGCTAGGCTAAACAAAAATATTCACAACACCATATAGGCTAGCCTATTATTTTTTGTTTAGACTAGGCCTAGGGTAATTCTTTTCATAATGTTTTTCCTGATACTTTCAAATTTGTTGAGGAAATAGGCTACCCTAATCTAACCCAGCTAGGCATTGTTAGCCTAACCAAAATACCATACATAGGCCTAACTTGTCTAGCCTAAATAGCCCTAACTTTTTCAAAATAAACCTAGGTTATAGCCTAGGCTAGGCTAAACAAAATTATTCACACAGCGTTTATTATTTATTCATTTTTTAGGCTAGGCCTAGGGTAATTCTTTTCATCATTTTGTTCCTGTGATACTTTCAAATTTGTTGAAGAATAGGCTACCCTAATCTAACACAGAGGTGGTGGGGAGTTGGAATAAAACATTTCCGCAATAAATGAGGGTTAAAATCTACTAATGGTAGGCTACGTGTTGTCGCAGCACATGCATTTGTGCATCAATTAACCTTGACTAGGTCTAGGCTGGCATATGTAGGCTATTCATAGCTTAATTCGGCCTGTCATAAGACATTAAGGATACAAATATATTCATACTTTGTATTAAATGCCTTAATGGTGTTGTAAACACAAGTTAACAATCATATTGCGCTATTATTGCCTCAATAATGACTTAGTGTGTCATAAAGAGCTATACTGCAGACGAATTTGTTATGGTCGCGGGTTGTGTTATCGATATTTGTGTACCTATATCCGGGTCAAATTCATGTAAGGGTGGTCTGGACCACCCTTTGCGAAAGGGGATTTTAGGGGCTTCCTACGATCAAAGATGGCCGCTACGACGCTTCGTGAATACCAGCGTTGAGACGTAAGGGAACGGTAAGGGAGTTTTCGGATCGTACGACCGTTAGTGAATCTGGGTCCTGGACATATTGAACATATTGAGCTTGGAATGTAACGCTCTTTGTACCTCAATGGCTTACAAAATCGATGTTTTTCGTCTCTATTACCTGTATACAAATTAAGGTCTCTGTTACTTATTGCACTATCCAATCCGTCCCCCTCCCCCTTGATATTATTGCATTCCTTTCAGATTCATAGTTATGTGTATTGAATCCAAAAAGCCCCTAAGAAAAGAAAAAAACACGAAAACCCCCCGCATTCCTAGCGTATAAATGGCTTACAGATCAAAAACACTAACATATTTACACACACACACACACACAGCGTACATTTAAAATTCAATATTGCCATAGTGACAGAAATTAACTTTGGCATATTTATACTTGTGAAGAGGAATATCTACACCAATACATTCAACCTCTTCTGTACCGGCGACGTCTTTTTATTTGGTTTCAGCTACATTTAGACGATTTTATGAAGCTCAGGAAGGTTGTATGGCAGCTAAAAGGA
Organism: Paralithodes platypus; assembly: GCA_032716605.1. NCBI lineage: Eukaryota > Metazoa > Arthropoda > Malacostraca > Decapoda > Lithodidae > Paralithodes > Paralithodes platypus. The sequence continues at coordinate 11,472,034 of CM064525.1, read as the reverse complement.
TTAATTGGGATAGTCTGTAGTATTTTAATGGGTAGTCGTCTTTCCTAAGCTGAATAAAATTGTGTAATAGTCGTCAGAGTATGTCGAAAAGGACGTCCCCGGTACTGAATGGGTGAACAACACCAATACATTTTGACAACCCCAGTACATTTTGCCAACACCAGTACATTTTGACAACACCAGTACATTTTGACAACACCGGTACATTTTGACAACACCAGTACATTTTGCCAACTTCAGTACATTTTGCCAACACCAGTACACTCTGACAACACCAGTACATTTTGCCAACACCAGTACATATTGACAACACCAGTACATTTTGACAACACCAGTACATTTTGACAACACCAGTACATTTTGCCAACCAGTACATTTTGTCAACACCAGTACATTTGCCAACACCAGTACATTTTGCCAACACCAGTATATTTTGACAACACCAGTACAATTTGACAACACCAGTACATTTTGACAACACCAATACATTTTACCAACACCAGCACATTTTGGAAACACCAGTACATTTTGACAACACCAGGTAGGAACACAAACTGGTGGCCGTTAAAATTAAACTCTGACAATACAATGTATAAAAAACAATGACAACAAGTGAAACACGAAATACCCAGGACCTCTCTCTCTCTCTCTCTCTCTCTCTATTGAACATCACGGGTGTGCGTGATTCCCATATAGTTCATTATCATAGTGCAGCCCTATCAGGAATTCGGGACCAAAGTTGTTTAAGCCGGCAAATACTGTATATATCTAGTTTATTATAATCCTTTGTTTCCCGAACGAGTCTATTATTTACTAATTTACGCCGGGGAAATTTTTATATCGCCCGACTGGCAATATCGACTTTATTCAATAAGTTGCAGGGCACCAAACTTTGTAAAATCTGAACCAATATATGGACTGAGCGTCCCCCCCCCCCACCCAAAAAAAGAAAGAAAAGAGAGAGAGAGAGAGAGAGAGAGAGAGAGAGAGAGAGAGAGAGAGAGAGAGAGAGAGAGAGAGAGAGAGAGAGAGAGAGAGAGAGAGAGAGAGAGAGAGAAACACGCACACACACACTTAAATAAAAAAAAAAAAAAAAAGCAAGCAGGGTCGAGCGGTATATTTCGTCCAAGGTTTGTGTATATTGGCCGATTAAACACACCGGAATTTACATAATGGCATAGCGGGTGGCTGGTGAACGGCAGTACAGGCGTATTAAATACAACCGTATACAGGGTCTGAGGGGTGGGGGTGGAGGATCGGTGGGGACAGTTCAGGGTTCCCAAATCAAGTCCGCTAGATAGTAAATAAAAGCCTATAATCGCTAATAAAATGACACAATCTCTATAATATCGCCCCATAATGGCTAAAATTACCATATTATTGCTAGAATATAGATATATGCTAATTGAACAAATATGCGTCTAAATCGAAGTAAATACCTCTAGATCTAGCGGGAAAATAGCTAATTTGACAACACTAAGTGGGGTAGGGGAGAGAAAATAGTGGGAGCAGTATTTCCGTGATTTAGGGGGCAATTTGGAGGGAGGAAGAGAGAGAGGAGGGGGGGGGGGGTAGAGTTGGAGGTGAGAGAGAGAGACCTTCAATACTAAAGAAGTGTTATACCTAGACCTCCATCAAACTTAAAATATACTCCCAAGGCCCTCTTTTGAGATGCAGGTGTACATTTTTCAGTAGAAAAATTATGAAGTCTTATAAATTTCAGAGCTAATGTGACTAAGAAGGAGGGAGAAGGGGGTCCAAATTTGTGCTCTCTCCCCCCCCCCCCCACATACACACACTTAATACACACGGACAAAACATATCATACTATCAAGAATAAACGTTGACACACAGTTACACACACACACACACACACACACACAAACACACAAACATACACACACACATTGTACAGTACATACCCGGCATATACAACAGCTATCTCTCTCTCTCTCTCTGTAAACATTCGGTTTTCACCTCCGTATCAGATTGAGATAAAGGGAGATTCAGAGTGGGAAACCTTTTAACTTTCCCTGTTTATGTAAATTCACACATGCACGTATGCACACAAGCACAACGCACACATATACACATGCCCTGAAAGCACTGAAATTCACATAGACGACTGGCACACACACACTCTTAGAGAAACATATATCTTAAGGGGAGATTTTCACTTAATGGAGTGTTTTTTCTAGACCATCTTCTCACCCATTTTTAGCCATTTTAATTTTAAGATTTTAAGACATCAGCCCCATTAGTTTGGCGATGTTAAGGCCTTTTCCCATATAGGTATCTTAGGGTTAAGTATTTCTTTACCATTGTTTGTGTTAAAGTTGTAGGATCAATGCAAGGTGGCAAATGTGGATGTGTCCTCAATTATTACCAGGAATTATTAATAATGAAGATAATAATGATGATAATGATAACGATTGATTGTGTTAATATTTGTTTATCTTATATTGTACCAATTTGTGTGTGTGAAAGAGTGTGTGTGTAATATGTGATCGTGTGTGTGTATGTACTTTCAGAATATCGATGCAGTTTATATGTTATTGATGATGAAATTTGTTATGATAATGATTTTACTCTATAATGGATGGATGGTATTTATTGAGCAATTGGAAAACTATTATCAAGGATTTGTGTTCAACTATGCAGTATGTATCGTGTTATAAATATATATATATATATATATATATACTGTATAATAGCGTATATATATATTTATATATATATATATATATATATATATATATATATATATATATATAATTATATATACCGGTATATATATATCCTAACAAAGCACACACTCATGAATAACAGACACATACGAGATTAATGTGTGCATTTTTCGGTAGAATAATGAAGCGACCTCTTAATTAAGTTGCATGCAGGCTAGCTATTGCTCGCCAGGAAAAATCAACACTTAAATGCCACGGAAGGTCTTAAAATTAACAAAGAAATGCGGCGAAAAGTCTTAAAACCGTCAAACTAATGTGGTGAATGTATGGAAATCTTAAAACTAATGGGGCTAAACATGAGGGAGAAAGGGGTCCAGAACGAGTTGTGGTGGTGCCAAGCGTACGACGAGTCAGAGCTAGGGTGCACGAGACCACCCTCGCCACCCCCCTCCCCCTCCCTCCAGCCAGCCCAGGGACCCCCGCTATCTAAACTCGTCCCAATGTGTCCGGGTCAAAGTTTGGATGGCCTTCGCTCCAACCCGCCTGAATGTTGGTTTGTAGATTTTGGGTTGTCATGATGTGAGGCAGGATGTGAAGCTGCCAGACTACAATTGCCCATAACAAAATGAAAAAAAACTCGCTCATGTGGCACCGCCTTTAATTAACGAAGACAAAAGTAAACAAAATTAATAAAATAATCTGTCCCCTCGCTGCCAGTTTCTGCTCCTGAAAATTGTGAGTGAGTTACCCCTTGTTGACAAAGTTCTGCTGCCTGGGTTTGGGTAGTTAGGGCTTTGTTTGCTTGTTGTTGTTGTTGTTGTTGTTGTTCAGGACTATAACGATGATTTGGTAGTACTGTTCTACTGCAGTCAAACTCTCTAATGCATTGTTGTGTTCCCCTCTATCCTCCAGCCCCTCATAGTATGCTCACGGGGAGGGAACTATTTTTTTAACGATAAAGTATAAACAAAAAAAGTAAATAAAGAAAGAAAAAGTGCCTTTTCGCCTTATTAACCATATGCAGATTATGACGCAGTTTGATAGTTTATTATGGCTATCATTAGACGATTGTATACAGTTTAGGAAAGATCTGTGGGAGTGATCTCAATTAACCCTTTTACGTCCATATACTCTTCCCAATCTGAATAAAATCGTCTAACAATAGCCAGAAAGTAAATGCGTAATCGGATCTTGAAATGGTTAATAGATACATACCAATATATTAAGACAATAGTAACATACAAGGCTGAACTCCTGAAACGGGAGTAGCTTGTTCATATTTCTTCAATTTTTCAGTAGCAACAATATTTGCTTTTGCTATTGAAAAATGTATGAAATAGAAGACAGCATGATATTTTAACCCTTACAGTATCGGTGCCATCCCTTTAACTATATTCCGGCTACTATTAGACGATTTTACTAAGTTTAAAAAGGGCCTCCAGAAATTAACAGGCTTCGAACTATCTCACTTAACCCTTTTATACTACCTTAGATCCTTTTTATGCTGCGTAAAATCGTCTACATAGAGTTAGAACAAAACTATAAAGACGTCACCGGTAGAGAAGGGGTTAAAAGACTCGCTTTAAACTGTCTTCTATGAGAGCTACCGAAGAAGTGGGCACGGGACAGGGGGCCAGGTAGTAGGACTGGCCCGAGGACCTGAAGTATCCTTACCTTCTGGAGGGCCTCACTAATGACCAGGTGCAGGACCTACCAACTTCTATGTTTACCTTCAGGAGAACAAAGGGCCTCACTAATGACTACAGTAGCTGCAGGACCTACCAACGTTTAGCGAGCCTTGTTAAACTTTAAGATGGATGTCATTGTCTGAAGGTAACATGATCTGCTCACTGTCATCACTGCTTCAAACTTCAACTTTCTTGAGCCTTATAATGGAATATTGTAGCGTGGAAGTCAAAGTGCATCGTTCACACACACACACTCACACTCACACACACACACACACACACACACACACACACACACACACACACACCAACAACAACAAAAGAAAAGAAAAAAGGATGGGAGCAATATGTTGAATATAATGTAATGTACACTGGGATGGCATAGTCTCTAGCCCACACATAAGAATTCGTGGATCTTCTATATCTATAATTATCTTTATGAAATGATAACTATCTGGATTGATTTTTGGATAGAACTTGCTTTTCAATAAATAGAATATATAACTTGAAGGAGGTGTAAGGAGCAAAGTAAAAACCTCCCCTTATGTTCTCTACTAATTAACTTTAAGGGAAGATTTCCACTTTATTTTTTCTGGACCCATATCTTCTTAATGTATACCTCCATATATTTGGAGATTTTAAGACGTTCGCCCCATTACTTAGGCGATTTTAAGAACTTTCGCCCCATTTCTGTCAATGTTATGACCTTTCGTGCCATTTAGGTGTAGATGTTTTCCTGACGAGCGATAGCGAGCCTGTAATATAAGAGAAACCGGCCTTCGGCCTGGATATTTTTCTACTGACAAATGTACAGTATATCTTGAAAAGGGGTCTAGGGGGTGTACTTATAAGCTTGATGGAGGTCTAGGGAACAAACTAAAAGCCTCCCCTTAAGCTCTTTACTGTTTAGCTTTAACCTACTTCAGAAATAGATGAAAGGCCTTCTATGTGTTCTAAACACAGGTAATTACTTTAGGACTTGAAAGGTGTTGGGGGTACCTGATAAGGGAGGCTTAGAATCAAATTACTACGAAGTTGCTGTCCAACTAATATAACTTTTATTAATGTCTTAGATAAAGTTATACCATAATAATTATATATTCCATTTACAGATCCGATCAATAATCTCTGACTTGGTTGACTTAAGTGACTGTCTGTCTACCAAATATATATGTAATATTTTCGTTTTCTTATGATTACTGTATCATAATCAGCTAACCTTATTGAGAGACCATTGCCCAGATCTGTGCATGTATAGTATGTTTGATTCTCTACATACAGTGTATACTCACGAATAAATGCAGTATTGCTGTATATTTACACATATTTATACAATCTCTCTCTCTCTCTCTGTATCTATCCATCTCTCTCTCTGTCTCTTCAATGGCCGCAGAAATGAATGGATGGCGTGGCGTACACTGCAGAACTTAAGTTAGAGAATTGGAGTCCACAGTTAGTTAGAGAGTCCTGCCACATTTCATCATAGGCGAGATAAGTTTGAGGGGTTTAGTGGGATTTAGTGTACATGCCCTATCAAAAGTGTAGTCACCCCAAGTTTCCTTCTGCCACTCCCACAGTTTTATATTGGGAAGATAAGTTAAAGGGATTTAGTGTACAATCTCTATCAATAGGTCAGTCACCCCATCACACGGCTTTTTTTAAGAGGTGATCCCAACTTTCCGTCTGTCACTCCCACAGTTATTTATTGGGGAGATGAGCTTGAGAGATTCAGTGTACATTCCCTATCAACAGTTCAGTCAGCCCATCAAAATAACCCCGATATTTTTTCTTTTTAGGGGTGATCCCAAGCTTTTCCTTCTGTCACTCCTACGTGGACAGTTCTATATTAGGGAGGTGTTTGAAGGATTCAGTGTACATTCTCTATCAAAAGTTTAGTCACTCCATCACATCACGCCGAGGATTTTCTGATATGTAATCCCCTTCTGTCACTCCCTAAGTTCTATATTGGGGAAATTTTTGAGGGATTCAGCCAACATTCCCTATCAGAAGTTCAGTCATTCCATCGCAATATCACCGTTTTTTTAAGAGTCTTATTTACTCACGTATTTTATTTATATGTTTATTTTGTAATGTGATCAAAACTCCCCTTCTGTCACTAATATTTTGTTGTCTGCACGTCCGTATGTCAGCCCATCACAATAACGCCGAGTTTTTTTTTCTTCAACCCGTTCAGTACCAGGGATGTCCTCTGTATCATATTCTGGCAACTATTAGACGATTGTATTCAGATTAGGAATGACCTCTAGCAATAATAAGGCTTCAAACTATATCGACCAACCCTCTTAACTATACCACAGATACTTCTTAAGCTACATAATATCATCTAAATATAGCTAGATTATAATATAGCACACGTCGCTGGTACTCAAAGAGTTAAAGGTGATTCCAACTCCTCTCCTGTCACTATTTCTCTGTTCGCCCCTCCTCTCTCACCACACCTTGCTATAGTCTATTCGCTGTAAGTAGGCAAGAAATCATGACCTCTAACCTCTGTAACTTAGTAACGACTAGAGTAATCGATCTAATATTTCTACCATTTGGGAAGAGCAGTCAAGGAATGTATGTGGAAATTTACAGCCAATTTGTTCTAGCCCTTTTTGAGTTACAGAGGATAGAGGTCATGATTTCTCGCCTACTTACAGTGAATAGAATATAGCCTAGGGAGAAGTGTGAATCGCCCACACAAACACATGTTGTACTCTCTAGGGCATAAATGGTAGGCTTAAGGGGGGGGAGGTTCACTTTTTGGTCGATTTGTTGTAATGTATTAATTACATTTCTAGTCTCCTCCCTAGACCTCCATCAAACTTAAAAAACAAAACAAACATCCATTAGATACCCCTTTTAGATTAATTTGTAAATTTTTCGGTAGAAAAATGTCCCGTTCTTCCAAAATTACAGGCTCACTGTCGTTCGCCATGAACAAAATTGACACCTAAATAGAACGAAAGGCCATAATATTGACATGGAAATGGGCGGAAGGTCTTAAAATCGACAAACTAATGAAGCAAACCTCTTAAAATCTGAAAACTAATAGAGCTAAACATGAGGGAGAAGGGGATCTAGAAAAACAACCCATCTCCCCTTAAGGTTTCGAAGCTTTCCCGGCCTAAATCGAATTTTCCCATTCGTATCAGTATATTTATCTACAAAATAAATAAATGCAAGAACTTTTGGTTAATCAAATATAATATCGTATACTGCATTATATTTCAACAAACCTTTTCACACCCTTGATGTATTATATTGCATATCCATTATGAAGCCTTGGTGTATAATATATAATAATACATTAATGTTTAAGGGGCTAGTGGCCGTTTTTTTGGTCTATTAATTCATGTATTCATTAATTTTTAGTGTCCTCGCTAGACCTCCATCAAGCTTAGAAAAACAACCCCTAGATCCCCCTTCAAGATTAATTTGTACATTTTTCGGTAGAAAAATGTTCCGGCCAAAGGCCGGTTACTCTTAAAATTATGGGCTCGTTATCGCTCGCCAGAAAATAATCGACACCTAAATGGCACGAAAGGTCTTAAAATTGACAACGAAATGGGGTGAAAGGTATTACTATCGCTAAACTAATGGGCCGAACGTCATAACATCTGAAAACTAATGGGGCTAAACACGAAGGAAAAAGTGGTCCAGAAAAACGGCCCATGTCCCCTTAAACTGATCTTCTAAACCTCATTTTCTTTTGCAGGTATAAGCATCATTCAGTTCAGGCAGCTAAGGAAAACGGGGTATGTGAGTATTTAAGGGATAACAAATATTTCTTTACCAACAATATTTACTTGAGGATAATGCTGATTTTCTGAATATATATTTAATAGGAATGAAGTAGAAGCCTATCATTTTCACATTTTGAATACTAATTTGGACATTTTAATTGATGACTGTAAATTTCTGTGTTTACCTTGGCTTGATTTTTTGGTCTGTGTTTCCATTAATATATATATATATATATTTTTTTTTAGTTTCCTTGTTATACCTCCATGAAGCTTAAAAAAACAACCCCTAGACCCCCCTTTGAGATCAATTTGTAAATTTTTCGGTATAAAAAAAATTTCCAGTTCGTCCTAAAAATACAGGCTCGCTATCGCTCGCCAGGAAACAATCGACACACTAAATAGCACGAAAGGTCTTAATATTGACAAAGAAATGGGGTGAAATGTCTTAAAATCACAAAACTAATGGGACAAAAGTTACAAAAATAAGAACTAATGGGGCTATGCATGAGGGAGAAGTGGGTCCAGAAAAAGCAACCATCTCCCGTTAACCCTTTGAAGGTTATGCCGCATTTTGACAGTTAACGAGGAAATCGATATAGTTAGAAGAATTAGTCTTAAGGGGGGTCATCGGCTTTTTTTTATCTCTCTCTCCTTCCCTGGCTTGTATCCATTCGGCCCCATTCAGCCAACTGTTTTAAGACGTTTATCCCCATCCAGGTGTCTATTTCTTTATGGCGAGCGATAGCGAGCCAGCATTGTATGGAGAAATCCGGTTTCGCCGGAGAAATTTTTCTATCGAAAAATGTACAAATTTAGCTTGCTGTCAAACAAAAATATATATATGCTGGCTCGCTACCGCTCGCCAGGAAAATATTGACACCTGGATGGGGGTAAACGTTTTAAAACAGTAGGCTTAATGGGGCCGAATGGATGCAAGCCAAAGAGAGAGGGAGAGAAAGAGAAAAATAAGAGAGGTGGCCTCCCTTAAGTAAATTTTCAATATTCCTATTTTTGCTAACACTACGCCCTAATGTTCTCTCCACCTACATTACTAGTTTGTTTTTGTTCTCTCTCTCTCTCTCTTTATCTTCTGCTTCTCCTTTTCTCTTTCAAATTTGTTCTCCTTCCGTGTGCTTCCACTCTCTCTCTCTCACACACACAAACAACACCCACACCCACACCCACACACACACTTTCATTCTGGCACCTCTCTTCAAAAGACTGTCTCTCTTCACTCACCCTCCAACACACACTTTGGTCCACTGCGGCACAGCTGGTGTACACAATGAGAAAATGTGTGAGAGAGAGAGAGAGAGAGCGTGAGAGAGAGAGCGTGAGAGAGAGAGCGTGAGAGAGAGAGCGTGAGGGAGAGAGTGTGTGAGAGAGAGAGAGAGAGAGAGAGAGAGAGAGAGAGAGAGAGAGAGACAGAGAGAGAGAATTTGGCAAATGAGTTTCAATGCGGATAAATGTAAAGTACTACATATCGGATACCTAAATGAGAAAGCAAACTATTCGATGAATGGCACTCAGCTTAAGAATGTAAACAGAGAAACCGATCTGGGAGTAACAATATCGAGTAACCTAAAACCGAGTCAACAATGTTCAGAAGTTGTTAAGAAGGCAAACAAAATAATTGGCTTTATAGGCAGGTCATTTGAGCATAAATCCAAAGAAGTTATCCTAACCCTTTACAATTCATTAGTCCGCCCTCTTCTGGAATACTGCGTTCAATCCTGGTGCCCTTATTACCAAAAAGATATAAACAAGCTAGAACGAGTTCAACGTAGAGTTACCAAAATGATACCTAGCCTAAAGAACAAACCATACGAAGAGCGTCTTAGAGAATTAAATCTATTTCCTTTAACCCAGCGCAGATTAAGAGGTGACTTAATTCAAGTGTTCAAAATCATCAAAGGCATCGACAATATGAACTGTAGTAAGTACTTCACTATCGACCAATCTAATTACACGCGGGGAAACGGTTGCAAAATTATTGGTAAATCTTTTAACTCACACGAATCTAAGAATTTCTTCTTCAATCGAGTTGTCAACTTGTGGAATGGGCTTCCCCGAAACGTTATAGACTGCATCACCGTTGATTCATTTAAACTCCGCCTAGACAAATATCTCGCATCAAACCCGCGACTGACTGCGTTTGTAAATGAATAACTTTATTTTATCCCCCCCTCAGTTACTAACCCATCTGTCCCCTACTAACTTCCTAATCCTGCCACGGACATTAGTTCCAGGGCAGTAATTCCCTTTCCAATGTTCCCTTACCCACTCTAAACCACTGTTTGGACACTTGATCCTCAGTGTTTTGGAGGACAAGCAACCTAGAAGGGTCACTAGATCTGTTGTTGCTTGATTTCCTTTGTACTCCTTTGTACTCCTTTGTAAGTGGGTGGAAAGAAGGAGAGCGAGAACGTGTTGACAACTTAAACCTATGACTAATTTATATAAATACAGTATATTTATATAGTCGTATTTTCAACTATATCCGATATTGTATTATGAATATTATAGCCACTGTTATTCACATGAACAATGTTTATTATGTATTATTATTCATTGTATAATACCAGGACTTTTTTTTCTTCTATATTCCAACTACTCCCTCTCGGGATATAGGCTGAGAGCCTGTACATTCTACCGCTCAGCACGGTGAAGCCCATGAAGTCTTGTTCCAGTCTAGGGAGTGAGACATGTGAAGCACTTAAAGCTGCAACCAGCCTTTGCCATCTTGCCTTAGCAGACACGCGGCGCTTGGTTGCCCACTCACGGCTCGAAGCAGTCACATCTCTGAAGCTGCTTCGTCTTTGTCCTTCACTGTCTCACCACCAAGACACAGACCCTCACTCTCAGAACACCACCTATTGTGCAATTAACTCACTAGGCATTGCCGCCCTGTAGCATATTTTGAATATTGGAATATTAATACAGTGCTATTTAATCAGGGAACAATGAGGGTATTTTTTTTCGACGTTTCGGTGGACTTTGTGGTAATGCACTGATACTAGGCACAGCACAAATTCCATCCCAATAATATCTTCCCATTGACACATCGGGATACGAAGCCGGGACCATTGGATTACCAGTCCAGTGGCAAGACCACTCCACCACATTCGTACTGCTATTTCCTTTGAGCACTCGAGGGTAAGTAACTTAAATAAATACTCTAACTAAAATGTATGTTCAATACAACCTTCTTAAATGTAGTGGACTAACCATGAAATGAAACAAGGCTCTAAAGAAATATCTGGGTAAATTCGGAATAAGTGAGAGGAAAGACGCAAAGTATGAAAATGAGGACAATGGGTTGAGAAAGGAGAAAGGCTCAAAAGAAACCCCAGGCAAGACGGGCTTTATGATGTGTGAGAGAGAGAGAGAGAGAGAGAGAGAGAGAGAGAGAGAGAGAGAGAGAGAGAGAGCGAGAGCGAGAGCGAGAGCGAGAGCGAGAGCGAGAGCGAGAGAGAGAGAGCAAGCGAGTACATGCAGGCCTTATTTACCATATGACAGACCGTTTTATATTTGAGATTAATCGGAGTTGAATGCCAACTGAATATTCATCTCTTTTGGCCGTCCACACATCAGCAGTACATGCAGGCCTTATTTACCATATGACAGACCGTTTTATATTTGAGATTAATCGGAGTTGAATGCCAACTGAATATTCAACTCATTTGGCCGTCCACACATCAGCAGTACATGCAGGCCTTATTCACCATATGACAGACCGTTTTATATTTGATATTAATCGGAGTTGAATGCCAACTGAATATACAACTCATTTGGCCGTCCACACATCAGCAGTACATGCAGGCCTTATTCACCATATGACAGACCGTTTTATATTTGATATTAATCGGAGTTGAATGCCAACTGAATATACAACTCATTTGGCCGTCCACACATCAGAAGTACATGCAGGCCTTATTCACCATATGACAGACCGTTTTATATTTGATATTAATCAGAGTTGAATGCCAACTGAATATTCAACTCATTTGGCCGTCCACACATCAGCAGTACATGCAGGCCTTATTTACCATATGACAGACCGTTTTATATTTGATATTAATCGGAGTTGAATGCCAACTGAATATTCAACTCATTTGGCCGTCCACACATCAGCAGTACATGCAGGCCTTATTCACCATATGACAGACCGTTTTATATTTGAGATTAATCGGAGTTGAATGCCAACTGAATATTCAACTCATTTGGCCGTCCACACATCAGCAGTACATGCAGGCCTTATTCACCATATGACAGACCATTTTATATTTGAGATTAATCGGAGTTGAATGCCAACTGAATATTCAACTCATTTGGCCGTCCACACATCAGCAGTACATGCAGGCCTTATTCACCATATGACAGACCGTTTTATATTTGAGATTAATCGGAGTTGAATGCCAACTGAATATTCAACTCATTTGGCCGTCCACACATGAGCAGTATGGAGAAGGACCAACCGAACATGATAAATTGATAAACTTGTTTTGTTGCAATAAACATTACGCCATTCATAGGGAAGTTAGGTCTGAGTACATGATTAGATTAATATCCAGTATTCGATAAATGGATATTTATCGTAGTCATATGTACTCGATCTTTAACTGTCATGGTGGTATAATGCACGATCTACACACATGTATGTAGATCGTGTTATAATGGTCAAACAGTGTAAGTTCTGTATGTGGTGTCTTGGGTTACAATCCCCTGAGGATCATAATGTGTTCACTAATATCATTAAGAGTTATAGGTGTTAAGAACGATATTAGTTAATAACAGAAAATCTGAAATGTCTGTGTTGCACTAAAGCCATTCCATATTTTGCTTTTCTAATCTACTCTTTCTTTCCTCCTTTACTTCTCTCTAATTCTTAAGACACCTCTCACCTGCCCAACCTACCTATCTCTCTCAACTTTAGCTTAACCCTTAAAAGATCCGATGACGCATTTCTTTTGTCTAATCTGGATATCACTAGACGATTTTATTCAGGTTAGGGAGGGTGTATGGAAGTCAAGAGGGTTATTTGAGAGTGTCTTTACCCTTATAGTTCCCACAGATCCTTCCTAATTAGTATAACATCGGCTAATGCTAGCCAGAGTAATCGATTAACATGCGCCACAATCTTCAAAGGATAAGGAACGTCAAACAAACACACAGAGCAGTAAAAGTCCAGTGGCTGGCTGGCTGGCTGGGGAAGGTGTTAGGGAAGGGAAGTGGCGTATACAATAGACTGTTGGGGGGGTTGGGGGGTTGTGTGGGGGGGTAGGGGTGGGGGGGGGGGAGAGTTAACAATACCGCCCCGCTGAGAGTCGATGTGTGGGGGGAGAGTTCCAGGGACTTTCCAACGGGGGGCTAGGCCAACTTGTTCACCAGGAGAGCCATTTTTGGGATACAAACGGTACTTTTAAGCTGAAATGGGGTCTTTACTTTTATAAATTGTGTATTTTTTATTTTATTTTTTAACAATGGGTTCCATGTATTTAAGGAATTACTAAAGGAGGAGTTACTTAAATGCCTTGATTATGAAACATCTACCCTAAGCTTAATACAATCGTCTAGTGTTAGTTATTGCGGAACGTAGTGTTACTAAAGTAAGTGTATGTGTGTGTGTGTGTGTGTGTGTGTGTGTGTGTGTGTGTGTGTGTGTGTGTGTGTGTGTGTGTGTGTGTGTGTGTGTGTGTTTTTTGTGGGGGAAACCAATAATAACTCGGGGGAAGGTAAAAGTCAATGTCAGTAACCAACCGTCACTCAAACCAATGACCTGCCTCAATGAATCCTTTTACTATTGTCTACCTGCTAATTGCCAGGCTATAAAGACGTTGATGATGTAGACCTCGATATTTAGCATAATAAATATATTGGCCATCCCTTCGGGGATCACAGCGTCAGGCAATAGATAGATAGAATAGCTGAAATACAGGTGTAGTGCATACATAAATATATAAAAATAAATTCTGCAATATTGATATCCGACACAGATTCATGTATTATTTGCATATCTGCAAAATATCAATGTTTACGGCTCCAACTTAATTACATATGCCTCAAACATGCATCTACTAGGGGTTTCAGAGGCCGTGTTACATCGTTTTTCGGGAATAACTAATGAACAAACAGTTGGATCAGTATGATATATTTGCCACAACTTGTTTCACTCTATCTATCTATCTATCTATCTATATGCTCAGGCCCAATCCCCATTTTGGGGGTAGCCGACTCAAGACAGAGCAAGAACAGGGAAAACACAAAAACAACATAAAACAACAAATAAACACAGATAAAAAGCACAAACTCACACACATCCAGGTCACCCAGGAGAAGACCCAGAGACCAGGGTCACCAAGGTCGCTCCAGCACTCCCCCGGCCCCCGACCACCCGGAGAGGTTCCGATCTCGGCAGGCAGACATGCAGCGGAGCCAAAGCCACAAGCCCTCCCACCACACTTCCAGGCGCACCCTTCATATTAATCGTCTTCCCGGGCCAGGCGCCTGATGGACTATTATCTAGTCCAACTTGCGCCCGACCCCTTACTCCAAATGACCACGTGTTCACTCAACTATTCACAAGCATTCTCCATTCACTCCTGTCCACCACCACTTCCCTGCCTGATCTATAGTCATTCCTCTATCATCCAAAGCCTTTCTTACACAGTCTCTCCATCTCAATGGGGGTCTTCCTGCCCTTCTATCTCCCCTTGTACCTGACTCATATATTCTCTTTGTAAGTCTTTCATCTCCCATTCGTTCAACATGACCATACCAGCTCAGCACCCTTCTGTCCACTCTGGCTGACAAATGTTCCTGCTGCCCCACTCTCCTACGTATCTCTTCATTCCTCAATCTGTCTCTACGAGTAACTCCACATACTCCTCAAGCAGCTCATCTCCATCACATCCAGCCCTCTTTTCTCCTTTTTCTTCAGAGCCCATGTCTCAGCCCCATACATCATTGTTGGCACAACAATTCCTTGATACAGTGCACTTTTTACTTTCACTCCGAGATTTCTCGTCTTCCACATACTTCCCATTGCTCCGAAAACCTTCCTTCCTTCACACACTCTCTGTTTTACCTCCACTTCCATACCTCCACTCCTGCTTATCATTCACTTGTTTCACACTGTGCCCTAATTTTTATATAATATTGTGCAGTACCAAAAGTTGATAATTAAGCCAGTTGTCCCTGTGTCATGAGGTTAAAGTCACACCTAAATTACTAGGAAACGGACAAGGCTACCGTGGCTTACCTGTGAAACCATTATTGCTCCTCCATCAAACACGGTATTTATCAGCCACCACCCAACCCTATTATCGGCTTTATATTCAAGTTATCTGTCACTATCAAATATAAATATATACAAAATATGTATTTTTGTATATTAATATTTAATAATGACAGATAACTTGAATATAAAGACGATAATAGGGTTGGGTGGTGGCCGATAACTACCGTGTTTGATGGAGGAGCAATAATGGTTTGGTGGTTTCACAGGCAAACCACAGTAGCTTTGTCCGTTTCTTAGTCATTCAGGTGTGACTTTAACCTCATGACACAGGGACAAGTGGCTTAATTATCCACTTTTGGTAATGCACAATAGTAAAACAAATTAGGGCACAGTGTGAAACAAGTTGTGGCAAAATATCATACTGATCCAACTGTTTGTTCATAAGTTATTTCCGAAAACACGATGTAATACGGCCTCTGAAACCCATAGTAGTCAATTGGTTGCGCTTTGATGTAAGAGTAGTGCAGCTTTATCAAAAGTGGCATGAACTAATCTTATTTGTATTAATTCCACTCTCAACATCATACACCTCCCAATGAAATTAATGAAAGCATGTGATAGTCCCGGGATTCGAACCTGGGTTACCATATACAGATCTTAAACACTCTAATCATTATACCATCAAGACAATTAAAAGTTGGATATCGCAATAACGTCATGGCTAAAGGAAGAGAAGCAAACCCATTGGGGCACATAAAGCTACGATTGAAATATATATTGTTTTTGATTGTGGATGTACTTATTTTTCATGTAAAGTTAATGTTCAAATTGTTGTATATATATGGAGCATCAGTTTTTCTACTCTTAAACTATAAAATATGTTCAGGTTACTCAGCTATATACCAGCTAAATAGTAGGTATGCTCGTCAGTGCTATTACAGGGACTAGTCCAAAATAAGGTTTACATTTCTTTGATATTTATTTGGATCGTTTAGTGTTCCTCCATATGAAATATATAAGGAAAGCAAAAACAAATATAATTATTTTCATTTAAGTTAAACCATTGACGGTATATTTATTTATCTATTGAATATATAATCAGACCAGATGGCTGGAGTAAAATAGGAAAGAAGAATAATTGGACAGAGGAAAAACAAGCTGAGAAGTGAGAAGTACAGTAGATATATAATCCAGACCAGATGGCTGGAGTAAAGAAGGAAAGAAGAGCAATTGGACAGAGGAAGAACAAGTTGAGAAGTGAGAAGTACAGTAGAAGACTGAAAGTTCTCGGGCTCAACCAAGTTGTTTCATTGATATATAATGAATAGATTCTATTCATTATATATTTATTTACTGACTCATTGACTTATTATTTTTAAAATAATGGAAAATACTGAAATGTGAGAATATATTGCCAACGGGTCATAGATATCCCCCTAGGGCCTAGAGGCTGGTTGTGGTCAGTAGCGGTGTTGTGAAGGGAGAGAGGGGGATCTGGTTTGAGCCTGGACTGAAACAGGTATTGAAGGAGGTACAATAAGCTCCTTGGCTCACCTTTGAGAGCTTTAGGTTTATGATCGCTCCATATAATGTGTTCACTCAAAGTTACTTCGCCCACATTCAATATATAATTCCTCACCCATTACTCAGGAAACCATAGCCTTTACATAAGTCGTAATTTCAGAAAACGAAGGCTATCCTAAACTAACCAAATCTATCATATATTGTGTATGTGTATGAAGGAGACAACAGGCAGGCTACCCATAACGAGTGTCTCCCCAAAGCTAAAAGAGTGACAGAGAGCCAATGACACCAGTGGCACCAATATGGCGGAGGTTGACCAATCTCTGTAATATTACCTCTTTAAAAACGTATTTCTTAATGAGAGAGAGAGAGAGAGAGAGAGAGAGAGAGAGAGAGAGAGAGAGAGAGAGAGAGAGAGAGAGAGAGCGAGAAGAGAAGACTCCTTGATAGTTTGAGTGACTTGCATTAGAGACCCTTGAGAACTTAGAGATAGTGGACAACTTTCTAGCATTAGGCTATTATAAAGGAGAGGGCTTTGGTCTTTCTGGACCCCCTTCTCCCTCATGCTTAGCTCCATTAATTGTGAACATTAGGACGTTACTCTATTAGCTTAGCGATTGTAAGACCTTTCGCCCTATTTCTTTCTTATTTTAAGACCATTCGTGCCTTTTAGGTGTCGATTTTATCCTGACTAGCGAGACCGAGACTGCAATTTACAGTGTGCTTTCATATTCTTACAACTCAGTTTTTAGATCGAGTTACCGAACTGCCCCAACCTTGTGCGATAGAAGCCTTCAAAATCCAGCCTCTCACACACTCACTCTCACTCTCATATTTTATTTCTCTCTCTCTCTCTCTCTCTCTCTCTCTCTCTCTCTCTCTCTCACACACACACACACACACACACACACTCTTTCTAACAACCTCTTTATCACTTTCTCTCACTCACGCACTCACTCACTCACTCTCACACACTCTCTCTCTTTCTCTCTCCCCCCATCTTTCTGCCTTCTCGTTCCATTCCTGAAATATTAACAGTAGTGATTTATGTGAACATCCCCCGAGCGGTCCCTTGAGCTCTGTAGCACGTTTGCCTGCTGCCCTGTTGGAGCCCGGTCTGTACATGCAGAAGTACTTACATAAAAAAAAAAAAAAAAAAAAAAAACATTAAATACCCGGTACTATAATAAACAAATAGATAATTACATTACTAAGATAACAAAAATAACATTAACATATTACACACGAACATGCAAGTGGTATGTATGGCATAGTTGGGTTTATTGGGTATCCTTCCCTACTGTGATAGCAAACGGAGTTGAATATGTCAAAGGTAATACCATGATGTAAGGCTAGGAAACTGGTATAATTGATAAACGTAAAGTTAAAGTTCTCTCTCACTCCTTTACTCAGTTTCTCTCACTCTCACTCTCTCTCTCTCTCTCTCTCTCTCTCTCTCACACACACACACACACACACACAAAGGATGCTCTCACTACCTTCACACATCTCCTCAAGGTCATACTCACAAAGGCAATAACCTCTACCAGTAAATGAACGCTAAGCAAATTATGTCAGTATTACATTATTCTTTCTCTCTCTCTCTCGGCAGGCAGCAGGTAGACATATTAGTATACGGATTCCCGTACTGCATACATACATACATATAGGAAGACAAAGGGAAGGATAAACACACACACACACACTGATACATACATACACATACACTCACACCTACACAAACAAACCACACGTACAGTTCATGTTTCAATTCTATATACGCCAAGACAGACTAGAATTATTTCAGGCGGCAATATTCTAGTACAGCTGCATATACAGTACATATGCCAATAATATATCTATCTATCTATCTATCTATCTATCTCTCTCTCTATATATAAATATATATGTATATATAATATATATATATATATATATATATATATATATATATATATATATATATATATATATATATATATATAGAGAGAGAGAGAGAGAGAGAGAGAGAGAACACACTATATAACTTTCTATAATATACAGTATACTGTATATTATGATGTTGGGTCAAAAACTAGTGAGGAGTGGCTCTGCATATATGATCACACACCTGAAGTCAACAGTACCTTAGTTAACCCAGCCAGAAATGGAATGTTTGTTTACTTCTCGACCTTCTATCTGTTTTTATTATTTTCCAGTTTTGTCTTCTGTTTTGTCTTCTGTTCCTGTTGTTGCTGTTCCTGTTTTTTCTGTTTCTGTTTCTTGAGTTCCTGTTGCTTTTGTTCCTGTTTCAAGTGATCCTGTTTCTTCTGTTCCTGTTTCATGTGTCCCTGTTTCTTCTGTTCCTGTTTCATGTGTTCCTGTTTCTTCTGTTCCAGTTTCATGTGTTCCTGTTTCTGCTGTTCCAGTTTCATCTGTTCCTGTTTCTGCTGTTCCTGTTTGTTCTGTTTCTGTTTCTTATGTTTATTCTGTTCCGGTTTCTTGAGTTTCTGTTTCTACTGTTCCTGTTTCTGTTTTGCTTCTGTTCCTCCTCCTCCTCCTTACGAGTGGCATCATAAATATTGAACATTCCTTCTACTCATCTTTTTTCTTCTTCCTTCTCCTCCTCCCGCCAACATAAATACTAAACACACAACCTCTGGATTTCTTTACCTACTGTATGCACCGCTCTTAAAATGTTCCCTCTCGACCAACCAAAACAAACACGCCCTTCTTACCGGCCCCCTCTTTTAATCTCGGACCACCCCCTCATCTTCTAGTGTCTATGGCGCTCAATAGGTCAAGTACTCTATGCAAACAATGGCAACTCTAACGAACTGAATAACGAATACCCTCTTAATTTTTGTCTTTTATTTTTATTATTATATAATAATCTTGACCCCTTAACTTTTTATAACTTAAAATCAATTAAAGCAATCAGGCTGACGTTTCTATCATTTGTGAAGAGTCCAACAGGAAATAGGTACAAGGAGTACAAAGGAAATCAAGCAACAACAGATCTAGTGACCCTTCTAGGTTGCTTGTCCTCCAAAACACTGAGGATCAAGTGTCCAAACAGTGGTTTAGAGTGGGTAAGCGAACATTGGAAAGGGAATTACTGCCGTGGAACTAATGTCCGTGGCAGGTGTGTATACTGTATTTATAGCCAGTTTACTCTATGCTCTTTTGAGTTACAGAGAGGTCAGGGGTCAAGATTATTGTCAAGTTCGTTGGCGCTACCTATAACATGTTCTTATCTTTACACACCCTATTCCACATTTGACAGACATTAATACAGCACACAGCGAGCAAAATGTAATGACAGCGGCGACACGACTTATTTAGCCAACTGTACCCTAATACCCTTTTAATTTTCTGCTGGCTACCAATGAACGAGTTTAGCAGGAAATCAAAGTAAACACTTCTTCGACGAATCTTAATCACACTCCCGAAAGTGTCTCCAAAGCTGTAAAATATGTTCTTCCAAAAGTCGTCTTATAGGAGTTCAAACCCATTCTACCGATCCTGATTCGCTCTTGCTGTCACAAATATCTATTTAATAATATTCTAGCTATAAATGAACGATTTTATTTAGTGTTATCACCTACGGATCAAAGTGGCAACAAATATCTGAATTAATTTACAGTCGACGGTCGTCGAGTAGAGAGCACGCTCACATATGAATCCGCTTGACCTGGGTTCGATCCCAGCCAAGACAGACATATTTAGTGCGTGTGGTAGTACTTCTTACCGTGTTTCACTTGCCCGCACCCAGTTGGAGTTGGGGGACAACTCGACAACGTATACAGACTAACGCACATAACAAAGCCATTTCAACAGCTTTATCTCTCTCCAACACCCCCCTCTACACTCTTCGGAAAGTAGAAAGTAGATACGAGGTGCCGTTGTAAAGGCTTATCCCTCAATACCTTCACCTGACCTTCAAAACGTCACCAAATCTAATTCTAACCGTATCGAAGGGGATGTTCCTGACGCTCTCAGGCAGGCAATATTCGTCCCTGGTTCAACATGATCAGTGTTAATCCCCAGCATCCCTCCACTCCCACCCCCCTCTTCACACACGCAATAGCCCTTTATCTTCCCCTTGTCTTCACTCATAACCCCCTCCCCCCCTAGCAGCCCTCCACACCGCACCCCAAAATGCCCTTTATCTTCCCCTTGCCTTCACCTATAATCCCCCCGGCTTAGCTCCCTGTTTTGCTTACATACACCCACGGTCATCAGGTTTAGCTCTCGGACATCTCAACCACCAGACCATATCAACCGGTAGATCTTAACCAGTATAAAACCTACCAGGGCCAAAGACACCAGTCAATCTAAAGTCCCAACCTAACAACTTAACGTTATCAGCTGAATTGGCCCTTGTTTTTTGTATGTGTATGACGGAGACAAAGGGTAAAGCTGCCTGGAACAAGTGTTCACCCGAAAGATGAAAGAGTCATATAGAGCCGAATTAAAGTTATGTTTTATATTCAAAATGTTTGGACACACGGAGCTTGAAGCAGTTCTAGTCACAGGATGATGGAAAGACAGACAGATTGGTTGAAATGGTCTATTGGTGGAGTTGTCCGATCACCATTAGTTTCGTTCCTTGCGTTAGTCCAACATGACTTACAAACTCCCGCATTAGATTGTGGCCTGCATATGTAACTGGTACACTACAATGTCATCAACTTAGAGACAGGTTGCATTAGATTGTGGCCTGCATATTATGTAACTGGTACACTACAATGTCATCAACTTAGAGACAGGTTGCATTAGGGGGGAAGGGGGGATCCCCCCCCCCCCCTCCCCTCTCCTTAATATTTAGCCCTACTAGCTTTGATATTTTAATTTATTTGCCCCACAGTTTGGTGATTATAAAACCTTTCATGATATTTAGGTGTTGATTATATTTTTGGATGAGTGACAGCGAAACTTGTAATTTACGGTCATCTTTCTACTGAAAAATACACAAATATATTTCAAAGGGAGGGGTTTTCTTTACCTTGATGGAGGTCTAGGAAGGTAAACAAAATAATACTAAATATATAAATAAACAAATAAACACAAGTCAATATGTTTTTCATTGCCACTATTGCCTGTGTTTACCTGTCGTAGTATATATTACTTTCCAGCCCCCCACTGACAGTATACACTTCTGTTTGTGTGTGTGTGTGTTTGTGTGTACATATAAATAAGCTTCCCAACATTATTTTTCAAAGTGCATTACTTTCCACCCAATCCCTCAGTTGTCATGCCCTTTAATTTCATGTTATATTTACACATACTGTATAGGCATTGTAAGACCGTAGATACATCCGTGTCAATCCCGCAGCTCGCCTCCAGCACCACCCTCGCTTACAGCTTATTCATATGTATGTGTCAACCGAGAAGTAGAGCCCTTACCTTTCAACAAGTCCTCCTCCTCTTCATACTTTTCCTTCTCCTGTTCCTCACACTCACTTCCTCCTCTTCTTCCCCTACTCCTCCTCCACCCTGATCCTCCTCCTCTCCCCCTGCTCCTACTCCACCTCTAACTCTATGTCCTCCTCCTCTCTGCTCCTCCTCTCCCCCTGTTCCACCTCCTCCATTTCATCCCCCTGCTCCTTCTCACACTGTTTCAAGCTTCGTGTGTCCAGACAGTTTGACTCTAACGTACCTTGAATTTGGCTCTCTATCACTCTTTCATTGTTTGGGGGGAGGGTGGGTGGAGAGGGCTGCTTTGTTTTCTGAATCCTTCGTATACATGAAATAACAAAACAAAAACAACTTAACTTCTTTCTACCTAGGCTAGTTCTCCGTCTGCCCGTCTCTGTCAAACAACACACCATATCCTCTTGCTCCTCATAATCCTTTTCCTCCTCTTATCCCTCTCCCTACTCCACTTCATCCCCCCCCCCCACCGTCTCTCTCTTTCTAACCACACTTCATATTATCCTCTTGAGTCTCATTAGTTTTTCTTCTACCCCTCTCTGTCTAACCACACTCCATATCCTCCTCTTGCTCCTCATATATCTCTCCCAATTCTTCCTTGTCCTTCTATTCCTCCTGATAAACCTCCTCCTCCTCTTATCTCTCTCCCTACTCCTCCTTGTCCTCCTCTTCCTCCTGATAAACCTCCTCCTCCTCTTATCTCTCTCCCTACTCCTCCTTGTCCTCGTCTTGGAGAATACACCAAAGACGAAGTACAAATGAGTAATGCCCTCAATATATACCTTCTTTTCATCAGTTTTTACAACAGAAGACCTCAGTGATATCCCTACACCATCGCCGATTCAGATTGATAATTCAGATGTTCTAAGCAATATCACCGTTACAGAGAGAGAAGTATTGAATTGTTTAGATAAACTCAAGGTAAATAAAATGCCTGGACCTGATACAATCTAGCCTAGAGTTCTAAAGGAAGCTAAGGATGAGCTCTCCAAACCACTGACATTACTATTCAATAAATCCTTGCAGTCTGGAACTATGCCTGATCAGTGGAAGCTAGCCAACGTAACACCGATATTAAAAAAAAGGCAGCAAATCCCTACCCAGTAACTATCGTCCAATTAGCTTAACCTCAGTTGTATGTAAAATGCTAGAAACGGTCATACGAGACAGACTCGTAAATCACTTAAAGGAAAATAACATACTTAAAGATACACAACACGGCTTTCGTAAAAAAGGTTCCTGTTTAACAAACCTCTTAGACTTCTTCCACGATACCCTCAACCTCTACGATGAGAGTAAAGCTGTAGATATTATATACCTTGATTTTCAAAAGGCCTTTGACAAAGTTCCCCACAAACGTTTACTGCTTAAACTAAAAGCGCATGGAATACAAGACGGTGTGTTGAAATGGATAGAAAATTGGCTCAGCGACAGAAAGCAAAGAGTAGTCATAAACGGTAAGGCATCTAAATTGACCAATGTAAGTAGCGTGGTACCCCAGGGATCGGTACTAGGTAAAATTCTCTTTCTAATTTACATCAAACGACATAGATGAGGGTCTCACCTGTACAATCTCAAAATTTGCTGACGATACAAAAATTGCAAATAGCGTACTCTCAATAAGAACAATTTGACGACTAGTGCAACAGCAACACAATCTATGAAAAAATGTCATGTTGGGGGATTGTCATGTTTGTGCCCAAATTTGGCAAATGAGTTTCAATGCGGGACAAAATGTAAAGTACTTACCTATCGGCAATACCTAAATGAGAAGGCCCAAAAACCTATTCGATGAATGGCCACTCAGCTGTAAGGAAATGTAAACAGAGAGGAAGAAACCGATCTGGGAGTAACATAATCGAGTACCCTAAAACCGAGTCAACAATGTTCAGAAGTTGTTAAGAATGCAAACAAAATAATTGGCTTTAATTAGGCAGATCATTTGAGCATAAATCCAAAGAAGTTATCCTAACCCTTTACAATTCCTTCCTTAGAGTCCGCGCGCCCCTCTTCTGGCATACCTGCGTTCAAAAATCCTGGTGCCCTTATTTACTAAAAGATATAAACAAGCTAGAACGAGTTCAACGTAGGGAGAGTTACCAAAATGATACCTAGCCTAAAGAATAAAGCACACCATACGCGAGCGTCTTATAAAAGAATTAAATCTATTTTGGCCCTTTACAAACCCAGCGCAGATTAAGAGGTTGACTGTAATTTCAAAGTGTTCGTAGAATCATCCAATGCATCGACAATATGGACTGTAGTAAGTACTCTTTCACTTACATCGACCAATCTAATCAATCTAATTACATGCGGGGAAACGGTTGCAAAATTATTGGTAAATCTTTTAAAACCTCACACTATCAGTAGATATTCTTCTTCAAAAAATCGATTATGTCAACCTTTGGAATGGGCTGGATCCCCGAAAACGTTTATAAGACTACATCAACCGTTGATTTTTCATGTTAACCCCCGCCCTAGAAAAATATCTCGCATCAAAACGCGACTGACTGCGCTTTGTAAATTAATAACTTTAATTTTAATTTAAATCCTCCTCCCCTCAGTTACTAACCCATCTGTTCGCCCTACTAACTTCCTAATCCTGCCACGGACTATTTTTCCAGGGCAGTAAATTCTCCTTTCCACCAATTTTCCCTTACCCACGTACAATTCACTGTCTGTTTTGGAACCACATTGATTCCTCAGTGTTTTGGAGGACAAGCCACCTAAGAAGGGTCACTAGATCTGTTTTTGCTTGATTTCCTTTGTACTTTGTACTCTTTCCCCCCTTCCTGATAACCTCCCTCCTCCTCTTATCTCTCTCC
>CM064525.1:11421816-11446806 GCA_032716605.1 Paralithodes platypus | reverse complement strand
AGATACATTGATGGATGGATAGATAGGGAGAGGCATTGATATAGATGGGTGCTTAGTTAGATAGATACATTGATGGATGGATAGATAGGGAGAGGCATTGATATAGATGGGTGCTTAGTTAGATAGATACATTGATGGATGTATAGATAGGGAGAGGCATTGATATAGATGGGTGCTTAGTTAGATAGATATATTGATGGATGGATAGATAGGGAGAGGCATTGATATAGATGGGTGCTTAGTTAGATAGATACATTGATGGATGGATAGATAGGGAGAGGCATTGATATAGGTGGGTGCTTAGTTAGATAGATATATTGATGGATGGATAGATAGGGAGAGGCATTGATATAGATGGGTGCTTAGTTAGATAGATACATTGATGGATGGATAGATAGGAAGAGGCATTGATATAGATGGGTGCTTAGTTAGATAGATACATTGATGGATGGATAGATAGGGAGAGGCATTGATATAGATGGGTGCTTAGTTAGATAGATACATTGATGGATGGATAGATAGGGAGAGGCATTGATATAGATGGGTGCTTAGTTAGATAGATACATTGATGGATGGATAGATAGGGAGAGGCATTGATATAGATGGGTGCTTAGTTAGATAGATACATTGATGGATGGATAGATAGGGAGAGGCATTGATATAGATGGGTGCTTAGATAGATATATTGATGGATGAATAGATAGGGAGAGGCATTGATATAGATGGGTGCTTAGTTAGATAGATACATTGATGGATGGATAGATAGGGAGAGGCATTGATATAGATGGGTGCTTAGTTAGATAAATATATTGATGGATGGATTGATAGGGAGAGACATTGATATAGATGGGTGCTTAGTTAGATAGATACATAAATGGATGGATAGATAGGGAGAGGCATTGATATAAATGGATGGATAGATAGGGAGAGGCATTGATATAAATGGATGGATAGATAGGGAGAGGCATTGATATAAATGGATGGATAGATAGGAGAGGCATTGATATAAATGGATGGATAGATAGGGAGAGGCATTGATATAAATGGATGGATAGATAGGGAGAGGCATTGATATAAATGGATGGATAGATAGGGAGAGGCATTGATATAAATGGATGGATAGATAGGGAGAGGCATTGATATAAATGGATGGATAGATAGGGAGAGGCATTGATATAAATGGATGGATAGATAGGGAGAGGCATTGATATAAATGGATGGATAGATAGGGAGAGGCATTGATATAAATGGATGGATAGATAGGGAGAGGCATTGATATAAATGGATGGATAGATAGGGAGAGGCATTGAATAAATGGATGGATAGATAGGGAGAGGCATTGATATAAATGGATGGATAGATAGGGAGAGGCATTGATATAAATGGATGGATAGATAGGGAGAGGCATTGATATAAATGGATGGATAGATAGGAGAGGCATTGATATAAATGGATGGATAGATAGGGAGAGGCATTGATATAAATGGATGGATAGATAGGGAGAGGCATTGATATAAATGGATGGATAGATAGGGAGAGGCATTGATATAATGGATGGATAGATAGGGAGAGGCATTGATATAAATGGATGGATAGATAGGGAGAGGCATTGATATAAATGGATGGATAGATAGGGAGATGTATTCGTATAGATTGTTTGAGAAGGGGAGATACATTGTGACGATATTAGTTATTCTACTCATTACCTAGGCAACAGACAGACAGACAGATAGATAGATAGATAGATAGTTAGAGAGACATATATGCTTACAGTTGATACAGAATGTGAGGCAATAAAGGATATATAGATAGGTAGAGAGAGAGTGATTATATTTCTAGATATATAGATAGATAGAAGATATAATGATAGATAGTTGCTTAAATATAGACCACCACTCCTTACAGGGACAGGGTGGAGAGAGGTGAACAGATATAGATAGATAAATAGGTAGATAGGTAGATGGATAGATAGCTAGATAGGAGGATAGAGATATGCAAATAGATAAATATAAGTGAGTATGCGATAGTGGCAGATAGATAGATATTGAGATAGTCAGAGGGACAGATACTTACAGAGCTACACAGATGTATAATACACAGGACTTGCAGGTGATAGATAGATAGATAGATAGATATAAAGATCGATATAGATAGCGGCCGGTGGAGATAGATATAGTAAGACAGATAAATAGACAAAAACATAAGAGATAAGGAATATACATTAGGTATGAATATATTATAATAGGAAGAGGTAATTGTACATAATATTATATTTACAGCATATACATAAATACACAAAAATAGACGTAGAAGGTGGAATTGTAAAATATATATATTATATATTATGTACAGTATATACAGTATATATATATATATATACGAGAGAGAGAGAGAGAGAGAGTGAGTTGGTGTGGACAGAGAGTGTGCAGGTTTGTTGCCATGTTAAATATTGCATTGGTCTCTCTCTCTATCTATCTATCTATCTATATGTACTAGCATAAAGTCCTAAGAACGCCGGTTGGGTAATAAAGTGAATGTGTTTAGTGTATCTGTGTAAATCTTTGTAAATCTCCCAATGCAGAGGTCGGCATTATGTATGTATGTAGGAATTAACATGTTCATAATATACAACATCTTCTCTTCTAACCGAAACAAACCTTTATCAGAAGTCGTAAGTAGAACAATATGAGGAATGAATGGATAGTATTGTTTCACCCTTGGTAATGAGAGTGCTGTGCGGTGCCAGTTGTTACTAAGAGCAGCTACGTGGAAAGAGCTACAAGGTCTTTTGTATACTAACTACTGTATGGATTTTAGTTCTCTCTCTATCTCTTTATCTCTCTCTCTCTCTCTCTCTCTCTCTCTCTCTCTCTCTCTCTCTCTCTCTCTCTCTCTCTCTCTCTCTCTCTCTCTCTCTCTCTCTCTCTCTCTCTCTCTCTCTCTCTCTCTCTCTCTCTCTCTCTCTCTCTCTCTCTCTCTCTCTCTCTCTCTCTCTCTCTCTCTCAGCCTTCAATACAAACATGAAGGCCATACACTATTCACCAAACAGCTAGAGTGACGCTTTGTGAATAATATACTAGGTGTCAGCGAGAGAGAGAGGGAGAGAGGATACTATCTTTGATTTTTTTTGTTAGTTCTTCTCCCCCTACACCGTCTGCTCTCTCTCTCTGTCTCTCATTACCTTTCCAACATCACCAACTTCTCCATCCCTCTTTATCCTTCCTTCCTTTCTTCCTTCTTTTCTTCCTCCTTTCCACCCCTTCTCTCCTCTCTCTTCTCTACTTCTCTCATTCCTTCAAAGTCCCTCCCTTTCTCCCTCCTTCTCATTCCTCTTGTTTCCTTTCCTTCCTTCATTTGTCTTTCATTTCTCCCCTTTCTCCTCCCCCATCCTTCTCTTTATCCGCCTTCTTCCCTATTTCCATTAGTGTTCCTCCTTTATTTTCCTCTTCTTCCCATCCCTCCTAACTTCTTCACTTCCTTCCCCCTCCTTCCGTTTATCCTCCCTTCCTTTCTTTCTTTCTTCCTTCCTTCCTTCCTTCCTTCCTCCCTTTCTTTCGTCCTTCCTCCCTTTCTTTCGTCCTTCCTTCCTTCCTTAACAACTTCTCTCTTACTCTCTTGCCTTCCCTCTTTTCTTCGTTTTTGTTTCCCCTCCTTTCTCCCTCCTTGCTTCCACCCCCCTCCCCCCCTCCCCCTTCACCCTCATCCTGTCCCCATCAACCACTTCAACATCATTGCATTAAATATAACTTGTCAATCAGTAATCAGAATCAGAATCCTATATGCTCTGGTTATTAATCGGATGTATAATAAGGATTTAATGGCTGGGTTCAAATGTGTGTCTGTGTGTGAGAGAGATAGAGATAGAAAGAGAGAGTGAGAGAGAGAGAGAGACGGGATTTGGGCTTGAGAATGTATGTGTTTGGTTGTGTATTTACGTGTACAGTATATGTATTCGTTTGTATATAAATGTACTGACATGTGTTTTGTATGAGTTTATGTAGCTATGCATCTGTGAGTAGGTGTGTATGTTTGTGTATGTGTGTGTGACTGTGTGTGTGTGTGTACAAGTTTCAGCATTATTCATGAGACTACTTGTGTGTGATTGTTAAGAAGACTGTCTGCTTGTTACTGTCCCCCTGTGTGTCGTGTGTATGTGTATATGCCGTATGTATATGTGTGTGTGTGTGGTATGTATGTGTGTATATGTTGTGTATAATTGTGTGAATGTAGTTTTATGTGTGTATCCAATTATGTTTAAATATGCCTTATGACCTTCAGTGTGTCAGTATAAATTCCTTTACTTTGCGTATGATCGTAACTTTGAAAAGTGGATTTCTGAATGCAAGTGCATATTCTGTGTATACTGAGAGAGAGAGAGAGAGAGAAAAAACAATAGCGCGTAATCTGTCTCTGAAATAAAGAACTACATGGCAAAAAAAACTCGAAACCCTAATACCTCCCGGCCTTAGCGCTCTGTCACCCACTAATACCGCCCAGGATATTCTGTTGGTGAAATATTAAAGAGACCGGACTGCGTTGATGAAGGTGTCTAAAGTGTAACAAGTCAACGTGTACAGCAGATGTCGAGGGAACCAATTTACATCTGTATTATTAATCCTGGCAGAACAGCCATGTCAGTTATAATTTTGTATTGAGCAGGAATAGACGATTCCTTATTTTTTAAGGGGGATCATCCACTTTTTTTGTTATCTTTCTCTCCTTTTCTGTTTCCCTAGCTTGTATCCATTTGGCCCCATTCAGCCAACTGTTTTAAGACATTTATTCCCATCCAGGTGTTGATTTCTTCCTGGCGAGCGATAGCGAGCCAGCATTGTATGGAGAAATCCAGCTTCGCCGGAGACATTTTTCTATCGAAAAATGTACAAATTTAGCTTGCTGCCAAAACAAAAATATATATATGCTGGCTCGCCAGGAAAATATTGACACCTGGGTAGGGGTAAGCGTCTTAAAACAGTAGGCTGTAATGGGGCCGAATGGAAACAAGCCAAAAAGAGAGAGAGAGCGGAGAAAAAAAGCGAGGTGGGCTCCTTTAAGACGTATATACAATTGCCCAATGATAGCCATATAACCATATTGCAATACGATAACAGCGCCAACGTACTAGCTGACAATATGGTACGAGTATTAGCACATTATTTTTGTCTGCCGAGTTGAGTTCATTTGGTTATGTGTTAGACTCAACACTTCAGCATGATTGAATTGGAAATCATCAGGTAATTGAATTCTAAGGCTCAGAGGACGTTTCTCGATGAATTTCTCTTGTGGCACCGTTTTAAAGGTTCAGACTGAATTGGTCAAGGTGTTATTAATTTAGTGTTGCATATTAACATAGGCCAATATATAATAATAATAATAGTAATAATAATACTGATAATGATTGTTTATTTATACCCACATATGGGCTAATACATTACAGTAATTATTGGACACAGCAAAATAATGTAATTTAAGAATTAACATGAGGAAATATTACGAGGAAGTTGTAAGGCGAACATGATGAGGTACAGCACATGATTATTATAATATTACGAGTAAGTTGTAAGGCGAACATGATGAGGTACAGCACATGATTATTATAATATTACGAGGAAGTTGTAAGGCGAACATGATGAGGTACAGCACATGATTATTATAATATTACGAGGAAGTTGTAAGGCGAACATGATGAGGTACAGCACATGATTATTATAATATTACGAGTAAGTTGTAAGGCGAACATGATGAGGTACAGCACATGATTATTATAATATTACGAGGAAGTTGTAAGGCGAACATGATGAGGTACAGCACATGATTATTATAATATTACGAGGAAGTTGTAAGGCGAACATGATGAGGTACAGCACATGATTATTATAATATTACGAGGAAGTTGTAAGGCGAACATGATGAGGTACAGCACATGATTATTATAATATTACGAGGAAGTTGTAAGGCGAACATGATGAGGTACAGCACATGATTATTATAATATTACGAGGAAGTTGTAAGGCGAACATGATGAGGTACAGCACATGATTATTATAATATTACGAGGATGTTGTAAGGCGAACATGATGAGGT
The DNA here is from genome assembly GCA_032716605.1 of Paralithodes platypus. Lineage (NCBI taxonomy): Eukaryota > Metazoa > Arthropoda > Malacostraca > Decapoda > Lithodidae > Paralithodes > Paralithodes platypus. The sequence goes on along the minus strand of CM064525.1, from coordinate 11,440,722 downwards.
ACAGCACATGATTATTATAATATTACGAGGAAGTTGTAAGGCGAACATGATGAGGTACAGCACATGATTATTATAATATTACGAGGAAGTTGTAAGGCGAACATGATGAGGTACAGCACATGATTATTATAATATTACGAGGAAGTTGTAAGGCGAACATGATAAGGTACAGCACATGATTATTATAATATTACGAGGAAGTTGTAAGGCGAACATGATGAGGTACAGCACATGATTATTATAATATTACGAGGAAGTTGTAAGGCGAACATGATGAGGTACAGCACATGATTATTATAATATTACGAGGAAGTTGTAAGGCGAACATGATGAGGTACAGCACATGATTTTATATATATTACAAGGAAGTTGTAAGGCGAACATGATGAGGTACAGCACATGATTATTATAATATTACGAGGAAGTTGTAAGGCGAACATGATGAGGTACAGCACATGATTATTATAATATTACGAGGAAGTTGTAAGGCGAACATGATGAGGTACAGCACATGATTATTATAATATTACGAGGAAGTTGTAAGGCGAACATGATGAGGTACAGCACATGATTATTATAATATTACGAGGAAGTTGTAAGGCGAACATGATGAGGTACAGCATATGATTATTATAATATTACGAGGAAGTTGTAAGGCGAACATGATGAGGTACAGCACATGATTATTATAAAATTACAAGGAAGTTGTAAGGCGAACATGATGAGGTACAGCACATGATTATTATAATCAGAAGATGCAGAACTTCGCACAATTTGCCACCTAAAGACAATTCAATTTAGGGAAAAAAATAAAATATATATATATATATAAAATTATATATATATATATATATATATATATATATATATATATATATATAAATATATATATATATATATATAATATATATATATATACGGTAATATATATATATATATATATATATATATATATATATATAAAATAATAATAATAATTGATTGATTGTTTATTACTACTACTACTACTAATAATAATAATAATAATAATAATAATAATAATAATTTTATAATAAACAAAATAAATTCACTTGATATAATGACTATTCGATGGATGTTCTGGACAGACAATTTGATATTAGTTCTTGATTGCATCATCTAATAATATGGCTAAAAAGTTTAGACATGTATGTAGAAACGAAAATATGCTTTCAATAGTGAATGAAAATATGTAGAAATAACAAACTATTTGAAGTGTAAGATTAACTATAAACGTATTGAGAATTGTAGAATTTCAAAAACAAATAATGTTAGCATGGAAAATATAATATTCTGTGTGTGTGTGTGTGTGTGTGTGTGCAAATATCTAGTGAACACACGAACATAAGTAAATAGTAATACTGTATTATATAACATGATATATAAATACAAATATCTAGAGATAGGCTATATACCGGGTAGACTGTTAATATTTGTATGTTGTTGTTTAGTAGTAGAAATGACCTATATCTCTCTCTCTCTCTCTCTCTCTCTCTCTCTCTCTCTCCTCTCCTCCACCGGTCCCCCTCTCCTCCCATCCCCCTCTCCTCTCATGCCATAACTCCCGGTCCATCCACTCTCTCCCATCTCAACGGCTCCCTCGTCTCCCGCATTCCCCCCCCTCACCTCACAACACCCCGTCTCTCTCCCCTCACCCCAGTCCACATCACTCTCATCGTCCCTCGTCTCTCCTCTCCCCCTCTCTCTCTCTCATCGATCAGTCTCTCCATCTCTCTCCCTCTCCAATCTCATCGTCCCTCTCCTCCCTCACTCCGGTCTACTACTCTCGCTCCCCCCTCTTCTCCTCTCTCTCAACTCTATCCTCCTCTCTTCTCTTGCTCTTCTTCTATCTCTTCTCTTCTTCCTTCTTCTCTCTCTCTCATTCTCTCTTTCTCCTCTCTCCCCTCACGCTCCCCCTCTCCACTCCCTCTCCCTCCCGTCTCTCTCTCTCCCTCCTCTCACCTCCTCATTCTCTCTCCTCTCTCTCTCCTTTCTTATTTTCTCGTCCTGCCTCTTCTCCCTCATCCTCTCTCTAAACCTCCTCTCTCTCTCACCTCACCTCTCTCCGTACCCCCCTCACTCCGGGGATCCCCTCCCTCTCTCACCCTCCGCTCCCCCTCCCCACAATCATCCTCTCCCCTCTCTCTCGGCTCCCCTCCTTCCTCCTCCCTCTCCCTCACTCCAACCTACTCTCATCACACCCCCCTCCCCCCTCTCTCGCCATCTCTCCCCCCACCCCCTCTCCGCTCGCTCTCCCTCGCTCCTCTCACTCTCTCCGATCACCCCTCCTCTCTCCCCGTCCTCCATCCCATCCTCCCCTCACATCGGCTCGGGTGTTTGGATTGTTGGTTGGTATCCCACAAAATCACCCGCTCCATCTTCCTTCCATTCAAACATCACTCATCTCCTCCACGCGCTCCTGCATGAACATCGGTCTCTCCATCCCTCTCCGTCTCTTCTCAAACCTCTCTCTCGACAGTCTCTCTCGATCTCCCCCTCCCTCAGTTTCCCACGCCTCTCTCCATCGTCATCCGCAGGGACACCCTCGGGGTCTCCGGCTCGGCTACTCGGGAAGTCTCTCTCGAAGCGCTCGCTGCAAAAATTCGTCCGACTGTCAGCTCTCACCGGAATCGAAAATCGTCTCTCTCGGGGGGTCTCATCGGTTTCTCTCTCTCTCTCTCTCTCTCTCCATACACACACATTTATATGCGTTTTCCGAGGGGTGTGTGTTTTCTTATGTTTGTGTGGTGTGTGATTCCTTTCAGCACCTTTTTGAAAATCTTCCAAAACTGTTGTACCCATTTTTGTACATGCTAAGATTAGTCGAGCGCCGCGCTTTTCGGGTTTTACTACAAAACCAACATAAGCTGAGAAAACAAACATGATGCATTAGCTTTTAATGAGATTTTCCACCTGAGAGATATTTTTCTGGACCGTCCTTTCTCCAATCGGGTTTAGGCCGCCTTTTTGCTTTTGAGATTTTAAGACTTTTCGCCCCATTTATTTTGGCGATTTTAGAAATTTTCAACCTATTTATGTAACTTTAAACCTTTCGTCCCGATATTAGGTTTCGCTTTTTTCCTGGCGACATAGCGAGCCTGTAATTTAAGAGGATCTCCTTCGGTCCTGGATATTTTTCTACCGAAAATGTACAAATTTATCTTGATGTGTAATTGGGGTGTAATTTCAAGCTTGATGAACGTCTAGGAAACACACTAAAAACCTCCCCTTAATATATGAGGTTCAACTTGTTTATATATGTTGTGTTATTTACTATCTAAAAATAATCAGTATCTTACTATTTTGCATTTCACTTATGATTTCTACCCCAAATAATTTGATTATTTCTGTAACTATTGCCTCTGGGGGAGAGAGACTCACGAAAATAAATATTGTTTCGCAATGAGAAATGAGTTTAATGTGGTAGTGGTGTGGTAGTAATAGTTGTTGTAGATACGGTAATAGTGGTAGTTATGTGGTAATACGGTATTGGTAGTGGGATATCAAGTGGTAGTAATGGTAGTGGGATATTAAGTGGTTGTTGTGGTAGTAATGGTAGTGGGATATTAAGTGGTAGTGGGATATTATGTGGTAGTTGTGGTAGTAATGGTAGTGGGATATTAAGTGGCGATTTTAAGAATTTTCAACCCATTTATGTAACTTTTAAGACCTTTCGTCCCATTTAGGTGTCGTTTTTTTCCTGGCGAGCGATAGCGAGCCTGTAATTTAAGAGCAAAAGGTCGAAATAGATAGAGATATTGTGGAAATTGAACAAAGGCTAAATAATATAACTACAACATATGGAAGAGGAGAGGAAAGCTATTGCAGGTATAAAGGAAAATTCCAAATACTTCTTTTCATACGCCAAACAAAAGGCTAAAACAACATCAAAACACCTCGGCCCACGGAGCAAAGGGACGCTCTTTCAACAGGGGACAAAAAGGAAATGAGCGAACTCTTAAGCAGGCAGTAAATGGCATTCAGTGAGCTGATGAAACAAAAGTCATCAGAGACCAAATATATTTTTCATGGAAACCTCCCCCACGGAAACCCCCCCTGCTGGATATTGATTTCGGTCCAAAAGACATAGAAGAGGCCATTTCCAACATGCCATCCACTCGGCACCAGGCCCGGACTCATGGAATTCGATCCTACTGAGAAATGTAAGGAAAACCTCTCAAAACCCTGGCTATAATGGAGAAGAGTCTAGACCTGTGACATACCAGATAGCTTGAAAAACGCAATAATTGCCCCACTGCATAAAGGAGGGAGTAAAGCACTACCAAAAAACTACCGCCGCCCGGTAGCTCTAACCTCTCACAATCATTAAAGTTTCGAGCGAGTCCTTGCGAGCAAAATTTCAACATTCATGGAGACAAATTAACTACACAACACCGAACATGGGTTCAGAGCGGGAAGATCATGTCTCTCACAACTGTTGGAACACTATGACAAATTCCTTAAAGCGCTAGAAAGAAAGAAAACGTGGATGTCATTTACACCGATTTTTGCTAAGGCATTTGATAATCTATCTATCTATCTATTGCCTGACGCCGTGATCCCCGAAGGGGTGGCCACGAACGAACCGCCCCCATGCACCTCTGTCCCCAGTCAGTCGACGCCCCTCCCCCCAAGCAGCACCGCCTTCGTTCATGTAGTTCCTCACTCCATCCTTCCACCTCATATTCGGTCTACCTCTCCCCCTCTGTCCCTCCACCTCGCTCTCGTACACCCTCTTAGTCATTCTCTCGCTTTCCATACGTCCATATGGCCGAACCATCTCAAGTTGTTCCTTTTCACACTTTCCAGCACATCTACCTCCACACCACACCTCCTTCTTACTTCCTCATTAGTCTGTCTATCCCTCCATGTAACTCCGCACGCACTCCTTAAGTAATTCATTTCCACTGCTCTCACTCTTGGTCTGAGTCTCTCACCAACGTCCATGCTTCGCTTCCGTAAGTCAGTGTCGGGATTACCACACTGTCATGCAAGGACTTCTTCACTTCCATACTGACCACCCTATTTCTTGTTACTGCTTTTAGCGTTCCTACAAAACCCTCTTCCCCTGTTGTACCCTCTCCCGCACCTCTTCATCCATAGTCCCATCTTTACTCAACACACTGCCCAGATACTTAAAAGAGTTGACGATCGCCATAAGCCTGACCGTTCAGCTTCACCTCACACTCTGTGACGTCACGCCTTGCGAAGACCATAACCTTGCTCTTCCCCATATTTACCTTCAAAATCCGTTTTCGCACACTGTTCCAAACTCATTTACCAGACCCTGCAACTCCCATTCATTATCACTCATCAGAACTGTATCATCCGCAAACAGCAGTATAGGTAGCTTCCACTCAATTCCCTCCCTTTTCAGCGATACACCAACATTCACTGCTCTTGATAGTATTTCTTTCATGACTCCATCCATATATACAGTAAACAACCACGGGGACATCACACACCCCTGTTTCAAACCAACATTCAGGTCAAAGAACTCGCTCTGCTCACTCTCCACACGTACTGCCGCCTTTGCACCCTCATACATGCTCTTCACTGCTTTCAGCAACTTGCCCTCTACTCCGTATATTCTAAGTACTTTCCACAAACCTTCTCTATCCACTCTGTCATAGGCCTTCTCCAAGTCCATAAAGGCAACATACACCTTTTGTTTCTTCTCCAGATACTTCTCCACAAAACAATTCAGGGTAAAAAAATCTGATCTACACATCCTCTTCCCTTCCTAAAACCTCCCTGCTCGTCGCCTATCCATTTCTCCGTTCTCACTCTCACTCTCTCAATCACTACCCTACTGTATACCTTCCCTACTACGCTTAGAAGACATATTCCTCGGTGGTTACCACACACTCCTCTTTCCCCTTTGCCCTTATATAGGGGGACTATTATGCCAGTCTTCCAGGTCATCGGGTGCACTCCCCTTCTCCCATGCTAGTTCTCACATTTTTCCATACCCATTCTATCACTATCTCACCGCCATACCTCAACATTTCCCCACACACTCCATCTGTTCCTGGTGCTTTCCCCAACTTCACTCTTTTCATGGCTTCCCACACTTCTGACCTCCTGATCCCCCACCTCCTCCTCCACTACTTCTCTTCTTCTCCCTCCCATACCATATCCAGCTATGTTTGCTGGCTCTTCATTCCTTTCATTTAGCAACTCACTGAAGTACTCCCTACATCTTTCGACTCTCTCTTGCTTCTCGGCTAGCATTCTCCCATTCTTATCTTTCACACCCTTACTGTTTCCCTTGCTACCGGCCCTAACTTTCTTGACTTCTTTCCAGAACAGTTTCTTACTTCTCCCTCCATTTTACACTCAGATTCCTTCCAAATTCCTCATCTACTCTTCTCTTACTTTCCTTCACTACTCTCTTCACCACCCTCTTACTCTCCACGTACCTCGCTCGTTTCTGTCTCTCGGAATCTTCATTCCCTCTACTACCCAACCACACTCTATATGCTTTCTTCTTTTCTTCCACAGCTATTCTTACCTCTTCTGTCCACCATGCTGTACCTTTCACTCCCCTCCCTCTTCTCCTCACTCCACACACCTCCTCACATGCTGCACAGATCTCATACTTAAACACCTTGCTCATCTCCTCCACTTCCTCCATAACTTCCAGGTTGAACCCACCTAGTCGGCTTTCCACTGCTCTCCTGTACTCCTCCCTGACTTCCTCCTCCTGCAACCTCTCCACCCTCCTCACCATTCCACCCTCCTCTCGCCTCCCTCCCGCTCTCCTCACCCACTTCTTTTGTATCCTAACCTTTGATAAATGTGACCATGGTATAATAGCCCACAAACTGAAAGCAAAAGGTATAACTGGGAAAATCGGACGGTGGATATACAATTTCCTCGTAAACCGAAAACAATCAGTAGCAGTAAACCAAGTCACATCTGAGCCTTCGGATGTCAAAAGCTCAGTGCCCCAAGGAACAGTGCTAGCGCCCCTTCTGTTCCTCATACTAATTTGCGACATAGATACCAACACCAGACACAGTACGGTGTCGTCTTTTGCTGATGACACAAAATTAAGCAAGATAGTAAACACACAAGAGGACACGGGCCAACTGCAGGAAGACATGAATGTAGTGTTCCAGTGGACCAGGGAAAACAACATGCAATTCAATGAGGAAAAATTCCAATTAATACGGTACGGGATAATAATGGTGTTAAAGAAATTACAAATTACTTAACAGAATCTAACCACATAATAGAACGGAAAGACAGTGTGGCAAGACCTTGGGGTATTAATGTCTGAAAGTATGGGTTTCAAAGTGCCTAACCAGGTCAAAGTGGCGGCTGCGAAACGTCTTAAACGGGTTGGATTCTGCGTACTTTTAAAACACGCGGTGAATTGCCTATGATAACGCTCTTCAAATCTCTAGTGCTACCGCGGCTTGAATACTGTAGCGTATTAACATCCCCATACAAAGCAGGTGAAATAAATGACGTAGAGAGTGTACAAAAAAATTTCACTTCGCATATAAGTTCGATAAAACATCTACACTATTGGGAGCGTTTAAGAGCACTGAATCTGTACTCACTGGAACGTAGAAGAGAACGTTACCTAATAATATACACGTGGAAAATCGCAGAGGGTTTAGTACCAAACCTACATACTCCGATAGTCATGAAATTCAGTGATAGGAGAGGCTAGGAATGCGAAATCCCCCGGATGAATAACAGGGGTGCTATGGGCTCTCTGCGAGAGGGCTGTTTATCACACAGAGGCCCACGTCTCTTCAACAAACTCCCACGGCGAGTAAGAGACATGAGGGACATCTCGTTAGACAACTTCAAGAGAGCCCTAGATGTCGAACTGCAAAAAGTGTCAGACGAGCCCATCCTCGCAAGGGAGCGAGCTGTCGCTTCAAACAGTCTACTGCACCAAATCACCACCCATAACGAGGGGCGTCGCGCTCCTTGGTGCCGCTAGAAGAGTGGCGAACACATCAAAAGGTATCAAAAGGTAAGGTAGTGGGATATTATGTGGTAGTTGTGGTAGTAATTGTAGTAGGATATTAAGTGGTAGTGGGATATGTGGTAGTAGTGGTAGTGGGATATTAAGTGGTAGTGGGATATTACGTGGTAGTTGTGGTAGTAATGGTAGTGGGATATTAAGTGGTAGTGGGATATTACGTGGTAGTTGTGGTAGTAATGGTAGTGGGATATTAAGTGGTAGTGGGATATCACGTGGTAGTTGTGGTAGTACTGATAGTGGGATATTAAGTGGTAGTGGGATATCACGTGGTAGTTGTGGTAGTAATGGTAGTGGGATATTCAGTGGTAGTGGGATATCACGTGGTAGTTGTGATAGTAATGGTAGTGGGATATCCAGTGGTAGTTGTAATATTAATTATAGGTGTACAGACTGTAGTAGTGGTGTAGTCTTGTAGTAGTAATGGTAGTGGCATATCCAGTGGTAGTTGTAGTAGTAATTATTGGTGTACAGACTGTAGTAGTGGTGTAGTCTTGTAGTAGTAATGGTAGTGGCATATCCAGTGGTAGTTGTAGTATTAATTATAGGTGTACACACTGTAGTAGTGGTGTAGTCTTGTAGTAGTAATGGTAGTGGCATATCCAGTGGTAGTTGTAGTAGTAATTATTGGTGTACAGACTGTAGTAGTGGTGTAGTCTTGTGGTAGTAATGGTAGTGGCATATCCAGTGGTAGTTGTAGTATTAATTATAGGTGTACACACTGTAGTAGTGGTGTAGTCTTGTGGTAGTAATGGTAGTGGCATATCCAGTGGTAGTTGTAGTATTAATTATAGGTGTACACACTGTAGTAGTGGTGTAGTCTTGTGGTAGTAATGGTAGTGGCATATCCAGTGGTAGTTGTAGTATTAATTATAGGTGTACAGACTGTAGTAGTGGTGTAGTCTTGTGGTAGTAATGGTAGTGGCATATCCAGTGGTAGTTGTAGTAATTATTGGTGTACAGACTGTAGTAGTGGTGTAGTCTTGTGGTAGTAATGGTAGTGGCATATCAAGTGGTAGTTGTAGTAGTAATTATTGGTGTACAGACTGTAGTAGTGGTGTAGTCTTGTGTTAGTAATGGTAGTGGCATATCCAGTGGTAGTTGTAGTAATTATTGGTGTACAAACTGTAGTAGTGGTGTAGTCTTGTGGTAGTAATGGTAGTGGCATATCCAGTGGTAGTTGTAGTAGTAATTATTGGTGTACAGACTGTAGTAGTGGTGTAGTCTTGTGATAGTAATGGTAGTGGCACATCAAGTGGTAGTTGTAGTAGTAATTATTGGTGTAGTCTTGTGGTAGTAATGGTAGTGGCATATCCAGTGGTAGTTGTAGTAGTAATTATTGGTGTAGAGACTGTAGTAGTGGTGTAGTCTTGTGGTAGTAATGGTAGTGGCATATCCAGTGGTAGTTGTAGTAGTAATTATTGGTGTACAGACTAGTAGTTGTGTAGTCTTGTGGTAGTAATGGTAGTGGCATATCCAGTGGTAGTTGTAGTAGTAATTATTGGTGTAGAGACTGTAGTAGTGGTGTAGTCTTGTGGTAGTAATGGTAGTGGCATATCCAGTGGTAGTTGTAGTAGTAATTATTGGTGTACACACTGTAGTAGTGGTGTAGTCTTGTGGTAGTAATGGTAGTGGCATATCCAGTGGTAGTTGTAGTATTAATTATAGGTGTACAGACTAGTAGTGGTGTAGTCTTGTAGTAGTAATGGTAGTGGCATATCAAGTGGTAGTTGTAGTAGTAATTATTGGTGTACAGACTGTAGTAGTGGTGTAGTCTTGTGGTAGTAATGGTAGTGGCATATCAAGTGGTAGTTGTGGTAGATTAGATTAGTTTTGGTGGTGGCAGTAATTATGGTATATAGTGGTATTTGTGGTAATTGTGGTAGTGATGGTAGTATTTAGTGTGGTTAATGGTGGTGGAATTCAACCTGGTATATCAAGTGGTAGTTGTGGTAGTAGATAGTATGGTGTGGTAGTAGTAAAGAAGATAGATATTATGGTAGTTGTGGTAGTAGTAAGAGTGGTAGATAGTATAGTAGTTGAGGTAATAGAAAGTGCTAGATATGATGGTAGTTGAGGTAGTAGTACATGTGGTAGATATGATGGTAGTTGAGGTAGTAGTACATGTGGTAGATATGATGGTAGTGGAGAGGTATATGGTAGTACTGAGTAGTACATGTGTAGATATGATGTAGTAGAATAAGAGTGGTAGATAGTATAGTAGTTGTGGCAGTAATAAGAGTGGTCGATAGGATGGTAGTTGAGGTAGTAGTACATGTGGTAGGTAGTGTGGTAGTGGTGGCAGGGAGTATTTAATATTAGTCCGAGGTGAAAATGATTCCCACACCGTCACAGACCAACTCTGAATTATTACACACTATACCTCCAACACTACCCAGACCGAGGAGGATAAAGAAGAAGAAGAAGAAGAAGAAGAAGAAGAAGAAGAAGAAGAGCGAATAGAAGAAAGAAGAAGAAAGAAGAAGAAGAAGAGAACAGACGAAGCAGAATAAGAAGAAGAAGCAGAAAGAAGAAGAACAAGAACAAGAAGACGAAGAAACAGAAGCAGAAGAAGAAACAAGAAAAGAAGAAGAAGAAGAAGCAGAAGAATCATGACGCCAATAAGAAGAAGAAGAAGAAGAATCAGCCTCCTAAGACGAAGAAGACGAATCATCAGAAGAAGAAGAAGAAGAAGATAAGCAGCACTAGCGAAGAAGAAGACGAAACGAAGAGAGGAAGAAGAAGAGAAGCAGAATAAGAGAAAAGAGAAGAAGACTCAGAAGAAGAAGAAGACTGAAGAAGAAAGAAAGAAGGAAGATCTACTAGAAGAATAACAAAATAAGAGAAGAATGAATCCTCATAAGAAGAAGAATAAGAAAGACAGAAGCCGCATACTAAGAAGAAGAAGAAGAAGAAGAATAAGAACAGGAAGAAGAAGAACAAGAAGAACAGGAAGAAGAAGAATAAGAACAGGAAGAAGAAGAAGCAAAACGAAGAAGAAAGAAGAAGACTCAGAAGAAGAAGAAGAAGAAGAAATTACTACTAAGAAGAAGAGAAGAATGTATAATTATGAGGGTCAGGAAGGTAGCAGATGGAGCCGAAAAGTACGAAGATAGAAGAAGAAGGGAGTGGACAAGATTAAATAGGAAAATACAATATTTCCGGATTAAATGTTAATGGGTTCACCGTCCGGCTTTTTTTTTTACTTTTTCTCCTTTTCTCTTTCTCTGGCTTGTATCCATTCGGCCCCATTCATTCTACTGTTTTAAGACGTTAATCCCCATCCAGATGTCGATTTCTTCCTGGCGAGCGATAGCGAGCCAGCATTGTATGGAGAAATCCGGCTTCGCCGGAGAAATTTTTCTATCGAAAAATAGCTTGCTGTCAAAACCAAAATGTATATATGCTGGCTCGCTACCGCTCGCCAGGAAAATATTGACACCTGGATGGGGGTAAACGTCTTAAAACAGTAGGCTGAATGGGGCCGAATGGAAATAAGCCAAAGAGAGAGGGAGAGAGAAATTTAAAAGAAAAAAAAGCGGGGGGGGGGGGGGGGGGGGGGGGAGGTGGGGGGTCATCCCTTAAATGTGAAATATGAAGAGGAAGAATTCAGGAAAACAATGAAATATGTAAACACCTAGAACTTGTGAAAAACTAAAGAAAGCGAGAGAGGTGGAATATATGATAAGGAGTAAATTCTAGCGACTGGCCTCTCGTGTGAACTATCTCATATCTGGCTTTAAAGAGAGAGAGAGAGAGAGAGAGAGAGAGAGAGAGGTATGGGGAGAATAGTAACACACACACCACCACACACACACCAACACACCCACACCCACACACACACACACCCACACCCCACACCCTCCCACCGCACACACAAACACCCACTCCAACACACACCCACACACGACAGGCACACCCAACCACACACCTCCCGGTGGCGTAACTGATAGCGCGATTGGCTCACAACCAGAAGGTCCCGTGTTCGAGACCCGGGCGGGCAAGAGGCATTTTGGGTCAAGTCTCCTAACGTTGTAGCCTCTGGTCACCTATCCGGATAAATTAGGAACCTGGTATAAATTGGACGAATTTGTGACGGTCCATCGGGGTTTGGTGATCGGTTACGAGGTGAGATGGTTATCGTAACTACGGGTCAAACCTAAGCTACTGGTCAACCTAAAGCCTTCGGGTGAGACTGGTACCGTAGTGAGAATGGTACCGTACAAGCTTAAACCCTAATCCTTCGTTTCCCCTATGTCGCCAATTGGCTGCAATACAGACTACACACACATCAAGCCATTCCAATTCCAACGATACATAAACCTTAACATGCATTTCACGCAATACATTCCCAGTTAAGGAGGCGCGATAATAATGAGCTTAGCTCGCATTGCGTGGATTCCCCTTGACGAACAAGCAAGTGAATTACACACACACACACACCAATGTATTTACTCACTCACATGTTAAAGAGGGTGGATCCAACACTGATATTCTTACTCACAAATTAAAGATCAATGTCACCTCCAATATGCAGAAGAGAGTTGTCCAAACGTTAACATTAATGAATTACCTTGTTAATAGAGTATAGTTCAACCACCATGACATACAACATACGGTACTTACTAATTAATGAGAGTACCTTTACCCCATAATTTACTACATATTTTACTCATATATATATATATATATATATATATATATATATATATATATATATAATATACCGGTCCCGTAATTATCAAACTTATTTAGACCTTGAGTTTTTTTCGAGCTAGATTAGCTCTTAGAAGATATTATCTGGTTGGCTATAGCTACCAGTACCATGTGTAATACTAATTGTATTATTTATTACAGATTCAGCAATATATGTTTCTTTTGTAGTATATGTCAGGTTAAATATATACCGGGTAGATCTTTCTAATGCATACATACTCCCAAAAGTTGTGTGTGTATGTGTGTTTTTTTTATTTTTTTTAATAATAATGACTAAAACAGATAATGAACTGGCATTTTATTATATGACCCTTAGCCCACTGTCCAATTTGAGGTAGCCTACCCAATAATTCGAATATTTGCAGGCTATTTTGTAGTCTAGTCCAAGTCCGGTAGCCTATGCGATGAAGTAATGATGATTAGGTGGTAGTGGTGAGAGTAAAAAAAAAAATTTTTTTTAATAGGGTAAGGTGTTAGAGGTGAAGTTTTTTTTGTGGTGAATAACTGAATATAGAGAATCCTTGAATGTATTGTATCGCTGGTGATTATTGTGATGGCGGTGTGTGTATTTACCTATTTGTAGTACCGGTATACAGGAGTTGAGCTTGTTAGGCTCGTATTGTCCCGCTTCCTGAGTTACAATTATCTAACTTTGCCTTAAAAAATATGAATGTTTTTTGCACACACCAATTCCTCTTCTAACTGATTCCATTTACATTCTATAAGGGAAACTATACTTTCTCACATCTCCCTTGCGTCTTCCCTTCATTAGCTTATATCTATGCCTCCTAGTTCTACCATTATCTTTCACAATATAACCCTTCTTGTCCACCTTCTCGAGTCCTCTCACACATTTGTACATCAGAATCATATCGCCTCTCTCCCTCCTATCCCTTAGAGATGGTAAATCTAATGTCTTTAATCTCTCCTCATATGGTAATTCTCTCAGTTCTGGTCGTCGTCGTGTGTGTGTGTGTGTGTTATAAAAAAAAAAATATATATATATAGTTTATAGTTTAAGTGAAGTAGGGAAGAGGTGTTGTTTTTATTTTGTACCGTACCAAAGATAGTCTTCACAGAGAGAGAGACTGGCACTATGAGGGTTTAAAGTGGGCATAGAAAGGGGTTTAAACTTTAAAGAGAGAAAGGGGGGGGGGGGTACTGTTGGCCGAGCACTCACCAAGGTCACATAGTTTACACACACACACACACACACACACACATCGCGCGCGCACACACACACAGTGACGCACACACGCACAGGCACACATACACGCACACACACAGTCACAGCCACACGTACATTAACATGCACACACCACGAATGCAGTGGAAATTGATTAACTGCTCATGCTCTTTCTGATTTAGGCACGTGCGAACGAAGGCGTGCATTCATTCAGACACACATGTATACCTACCGTACATACATTCATGCAATCAATCCTGCTCATGCGTACATATATAATCGCATACATACATACACACATACTGTACATACATAGGCTGCATACATACATGCATAATTATATATTTGCAGACCGGTGCATATAGTTCATATACATAGGTATAATATATACCGTAATATATACTGGTGAGTTATCTGCTCAACAGGTGGCGTTGTGTGTGTGTAAGTGTGAGAGTCCGAGTGTCGTGGGTGAGTGAGACAGTTGAAGCAACGGGAACGAGGTGCTTCAGAAGAGGGTTCGTGTTTCGGCCATGAGTGAGCACCGTGCCTCATGTGAAGGCAAGATGGCAGGTGCTCAGTTGTACTCTAACGGGCTTAACATGTCTCATCCCTAGGGACTGGAACAAGACATCACGGGCTTCACTGTTCATTGTAAAAACGGTGAATGAAGTTTATGCAAGGGCTCTCAGGCCTATGCCGATAGGACAAGTAGATTGGCCCACCACACCCGCACACATAAAACACACAAACAACCCACATAACCCACACCACACAGACACCACTACCAAAAAAACAAAAAACTAAAACCTAAACAATATAGAAGAAAAAAAAAAAAAAAAAATCATAAACACTAAAAAAAAAAATATAATAATATATAATAATAATATATATTATATATAATAATATATATATAATATACCCGGTATAGATATATATATTATATATATAGATATATAATACTATATATACTCATATATATATTATATCTATATATATAAGAACAAAGAAACATAAGAACATAAGAAAAGGGGAGGTCTGCAGAAAGCCGCTGGGCCTAAGCAAGGCAGATCCCTTGTACCACACAACCCCAAATCAATTACAAAGACCAATTATTGGCACAACACTCTAATACACTGAGGATCATCTTACCAAAACGGTTAGAGATTAACGCAGGATTATGGGGGTCTGCAGAGCGCTGATTGGCCCAAACCCGGCTGATCCCCCTTAACACCCAACCATTCTTCGTCCATATGCTTATCCAATTTTATCTTAAAGCTCCCTAACAGTTTTAGATCCCACTATAGCACTTGGTAGTCCATTCCAACCATCTACAACTCTGTTACCAAACCAATATTTGCCGATATCTTTTTCTTGAAACGAAATTTTATCTAATTTGAAACCAGTGGTACGAGTTCTTTCGCTATCACTGAGCTTTAGTACATTTGTCATGTCCCCTTTGTTTAATCCCACTAAACCACTTGAACCCACCTTAATCATATCCCCTCTAACTCTGCGTCTCTCTAACGAATGTAAAACATAATTTCTTCAACCTTTCTTCATACGGAAGATAAGGATTTTCTAATATTATGGATCATTTTTGTCATTCTACGCTTTACCTCTATCCAATGAATCTATGTTCAATTCTGTAATAAGGACACCAACATTGGACAGGGCATAATCCATATGGGGTCTCACTAATGACAAGTTAAATTTTAAGATAACAGCAGCAGTTATGTTACTCACCACTACTAGCGATGAACCCGGAGAATCCTGTTTGCCTTATTACCGAACGCCTATAACACGTTGTTTCTAGGCCTTCAAATCATTGCGAACCAAACACACCTAGATCTTTCTCGCAGTCTGAATTTTCTAATTCCTAAATTAGCTAGTTTATATTTAACTTTATTTGCCATCTTCCCGATCTTTATACCTTGCCATTTGTCAATGTTAAACTTCATCTGCCAATTTACTGACAATTCATGTAAGGTATCTAGATCCCTTTGGAGGCACTCTATATCGCTATTCTGAATCAATTGAGTTTCCCCATTTTAGTATCGTATCTTGCGAATATGTTTATACTTATCATACTTAGTTATTACCTAAATCTAGGTCAATTTAATGTATATAAGAAACAACAGGGGATCCTAATACCGATTCCCTGGGGGACACCACTTTTGGACTTGCTCCCCACTGCTGAGCTTGGTACCATGTTATGTTGCAACTCTCTGTTTCATACCAATTAGGCCATGTACCTAAGCCATCCCACACAACGCCCCACCAAATATTCCATGTGCCCTCAACCCTTTCTTCATCAATCCTCTCATGAGGGACTCTGTCGAAAGCTCTTATTTTACTGAAATCTAAATATCTATAATATCGTATGCCTTGTGCCTTGTCTTATCTACTGGCTTCATATACCTCTGATGAAAAAACTAAGCAAATTAGTAAGGCAAGAGACGTCCCTGAGTGAATCATCATGCTGAGAAGAATTGATTTAAGTGTAAAATGTTTCTAAGTGGTTTCTCATTTTTCTAAGCAATAATTGACTCTAGTAGCTTTCCTTTATGGGTTTTTGTTCTTTGATTGAAGTGAGACTAATGGGAACGGGTAATTGGATGCTATTGATTTATCACCTTTTTTGAAAATCGGAACTACATTTGGCAAAGTTTCAGAGCCTTCTGGAACTATACCTGTTTCTAATGAATTGTTAAAAAGAAATGTTAATGGGTAACTTAACTCATCTCTGCATTCTTTTAATATGCAGTGCAATCATACAGTATTACGCCCATAGCTACATATAGAAACACGCGTCATACTCACATGTATAAACACATAACACGTATGACCTTTATTAAGTCAGCATTGTCTTGAGAAATTCCTGTTGGTAATCAATTGTATTAACTTATTCATGCACATACTTTATTAAGTCTCTCGCTCATATTTCTCTCTCTTCAGTATAAAAAAAACAAGTAAAAACGTAATAAACCAGCGGGAGGGCGCGGGGGGAGGCCCCGGCATGCTTCTTACTTCGGTGTAATTAAACAGCGGGGTGGCTGGACTCATCATCAACAACCGTTGTTTTACCGGAAAAAAAAAATAATGAAGAAAAAATACAAAAATGTTTCAGGTTAATTTCCAATACGATTATACATCATCTGTCGATGAACTGAAGCAATAGCAAGCAAATGAAGAGCAATCATTGTACATTATTATACAGGCTGGTAAAAGAGATACTATTCCTTTACCTTGCACTTACCTTGCGTTGTTTCGGGCCATCTCTTATTGGCCTCAACGAGAGCTGCTTATGTTTTTGTTTTTGTTTTTCCGTGGCCCTCAGCATGTGTAATAACGTACAGTCGTAGACAAGAGTTTCTGGACAACATTTGGTAGTGTAATAATTATTATGGTACGCTGGCGATGCATTTTGATGAACTGTTTGAGCCACACAGGTATAATTAATCTGATTTACTAGCAAATGTTCACCGTTATGTTGTAATCATTAGTCGGTGGTTCGGAATGATTAAATGACCACGAGATAGTAGGGAAGGAAAGAAAAACAAAGACCATAATTCGAATAAATCATATTTCTAACCGCTTTTCTTCACGAGACCGAAAAGAAACGTGATCACGAAAAAGAAAAAAGACGTGCATTTACCGAATAAAATTTAAATAATAATGATATAATAATAACGCCAACGAAAAGAAAAAAAAATAACGACCACGAAGAAAAAGAAAAAAAAAGAACGTATTCGAATATATTAACGACACAACCGGCGAAAGAAAAGAGGAAAAGAAAAAAAAAGAAAAAAAAAGACTCCGTATATTTCGAAATTATTAAAGACCACGACCACAAAGAAAAAGAAAAAAGAGAAAAGACCTGCAACGTTTAGGTTACATGCCCTCCACAAATTGTAAACAGGGTAAAGTGCTTGTAAGTTGTTTTTTCTGGACCTCCATCTTTCTCATGTTTAGCCCCCATTATTTTTGTGTTTTTAAGACGTTCACCCCAGTAGTTTTTGAGACCTTTTGCCCAATTTCTTTGTCAAATTTAAGACCTTTCGTGCCATTTAGATGTGGATTTTTCCTAGCGAGTGATGGAAGCCTGCAATTTAGACATTTTTCTACCAAACAAATTATATATTTATCTCGAAGGGGAGGAGGGTCTTGGGGGTATTTTTTAAAGCTTTCTGCAGGGCAAAGGAGCAAACTAGAATAATATAAATAAATACTACTACTACTACTAATAATAATAATAATAATAATGTATGTACAGTATGTATGTACTCAGGCACATACCGGTGTATAATATAAGTTCTCCCCTTAAAACTGAAGGTAGGGTACCGGTACCCTCTAGGTCAGGCTGCCGTAGACAAGTAAATTGGTGTAGCCTTTGGCAGTACAAAAAATAAAATAAAAAAAACATGGGGAGGGGGGGATTAGTGTTTGTCAAATGATGGTCTCTGCGCCCCACCTACTGTATGGGCTCAGCCTTGGCTCAGCCAAGTCTTAGTTTGTAGTGGTCAGTTGTATTGTACATGAATCACCATTACTCTATTAATTTTGAAAGTAGTAACACCATAGATGACATCCTCACTGTTTATATCCCATGATAAGGATATACAAATACTGGCAGATAGTGGTGATGAGGAGAGGTGACAATATATATACTGTTGTTAGTGGTGGTTTGTTTATGTAGTCTATTTATGTTGAGAATGTGTTTTTGTAAATCTAATGTAAGCATTGGTGTGGTAATGCGTGTTATTGTTATTAGTGTATGTGTCTTTTTTTTGTATGTCTCAACCTCGGGACTGTCGGCTGCTCGGTAGCCTGTAACTCGTGCTAGGCCCCAAGATTATCGATTGAAGCTTCGAATTGTTGGGTGCTTCATATATATATATATATATCTCACTAGATAGTCACAGTGGAGCTTCACGGTGTTGGTTGCTTCCTTTCTGCCACACTAGATGACGACACCTTATAC
>CM064525.1:11274263-11421716 GCA_032716605.1 Paralithodes platypus | reverse complement strand
ACGTCACTTGATTTGGAGAGAGCAGCTAGGCCAGGATCCAGTAGTGTGTGGATCCTGAGCTAGGCTATAGCCTACGGTTGTTCATAGCATCTTCGAATATGGTCGGGCATTTTCTATGCTATGAATTGGTGACGATATAGGGGGTATTTTCTGGACGTGTCGGTGTAGCCAGGATCAAGACCAATACTACTAGTAGTATTGGTCCTGGCCAGGATATTTATAGATCAGCAGGAACGATCAGATCACCCCAGAAAAACCCTTGACGTGGACTCGATTTAAGGTCCTTTTGGTAATTGTAGATGCGCGTGTGAGTATTATTAGCAGAATTAGTCCCACCCACCTCTCATCTACCCAGCTACGCCACCCACCCACCCACTTTTCATCTACCCTCCTATGCCACCACACCCACTTTTCATCTACCCACCTATGCCACCCACCCACCTACTTCATATCTACCCACCTACTCCACCACCCACCTACGCTAACACAACCATCCACCCACTAATCTACCCACCTACGCCACCACACCCACCCACCACTCACCTACCCACCTACTGCATATCTAGGCTACCCACCCACACCACCGCACCGTCACATTTTAATAGACCCAAGCTTATTTATTTAATATCCTCTGATATGTCTCGCCACCTGGCTGTGTGTGTGCGCGCGTGCGTGTGTGTAATAATTATAATGATAATAATGATAATTATAATAATAATAATAATAATAATATACCGGTAATATAATAATAGCAATAATAATAATAATAATAATTATAATAATAATAATAGCAATAATAATAGCAAAAATAATAATAATAATAATAATTAAAATATATCAATCATAATAATTTATAAATGGTTTATTTATGGAATGTCAGCCCGATTAGATGAAAATACACATTTTACAATCTAGTTGATGAACATGTAAAAAGATGATGTACAGTACTTTAATATTAGTATGAATGTGTGTGTGTGTGTGAGAGAGAGATATGTGGAGGAAGGGGGGTAGAGAGAACTAGGGTGAGTGGTTGAGTAGAGAGGATTGTAAGAAACGTAAGTGAATTGGTTCTATTAAACAAACACACATCTCCATTATTTTTCCTACAACACTCCCCACTCCACCACTCACATGACTAGCTCTCTCTCTCTCTCTCTCTCTCTCTCTCTCTCTCTCTCTCTCTCTCTCTCTCTCTCTCTCTCTCTCTCTCTCTCTCTCTCTCTCTCTCTCTCAGAGCTGCAATCTGATTTAAAGAAAATAGCTGAGTGGTCAGAAAAATGGCAGATGCCATTGTAAGAAACAAACACACATCTCCATTATTTTTCCTACAACACTCCCCACTCCACTCCCCACTCCACCACTCACATGACTAGCTCTAGCTCTCTCTCGCTCTCGCTCTCGCTCTCGCTCTCGCTCTCTCTCTCTCGCTCTCTCTCTCTCTCTCTCCAAGCTGCAATCTGATTTAAAGAAAATAGCTGAGTGGTCAGAAAAATGGCAGATGCCATTCAATTTTGAAAAATGCCAGGTCTTTTAAATAGGAAATAAAAATAAATTATATGCATTATGCATACAAGATGAAAAACCAGCCAATCAAAACAAGGGAAAATATAACCGAAACTACCACTAATTTTCCCATGGTTTTTCTTTTGGGTTTTAGGTAGTTTTCATCATTATACAGTAGTTTATATTAGTTACAATCCCCGGAAAACTTTATTTCTCCCATTATCCAACGATCTTAAAACACTCAGATGTATGTAATTTTCAGAGTAAATATAAAAAAGTTTTTGCCTTTGGATACAGGATGGGTTGAGGGGGGGTCACCCCCCCCCCCCCCATGAATTATTGAAATCAGCATCTATTTTAACAGTAAGGGGCTTAATAAGAATTTCACTGCCGTCAATAGGGAGAATTATAGGGAGTTTTTTGTTTTTACAGTGCTTTATATAGTGCACATAAAATGGATCTCCGGAGGTTGAAACAAATTTTAATATGATCTTTGCAACATCCTTATTATATAATAAATATCCTTCAAATATTGAGAAATAATTAGTGGTAGTTTCGGTTATAAGTACCAAAACAAGTGCCTTAGTTAATGACCTGGGGGTTCTAATATCTGAAAACTTAAAGACTTCAAATCAATGTGCAGCAGCTGCGAACAAAGCCAATAGAGCATTGGGATATATTTAAATACAGTAGGGACCGCAAGGCCTGTGTATCTATGTAAATATATGTAACTCACACAAACACACACATTATCTCTCTCTCTCTCTCTAAGAATGTTGGCTATACCCTCTTCCAGATACGTAGTCTAGAAAACGTAAACCCTAACTTCTATAACTAAAAAATGGGCCTTGGCTGACTCTTCCCAAATGGTAGGAATATTAGCTCGATTACTCTAGTCGTTTGTGAGTTATAGAGGTTAATGTTCAAGAGTGTTGGCCTTCTTGCTTTGAATAGGGTTTAGGAGATTGACAGCACGTGTGTATTTCCGCAGTGATTCTAACCTTGGTCTACACATGTTTATCATGTGTCATTGACTTGCATGTTGATTGATCTGTTCAGTATGATAGCCAAGGTTTTATATACCATACCATTAAGGGGACATGGGCCGGTTTTCTGGTCCCCTTTCTTCCTCGTGCTTAACCTCATTAATGTTCAGATGTTAAGATGTTTGCCCCATTAGTTAGTCGATTTTAAGACCTTTCGCCCCATTTCGTCGTCAATATTTAGACCTTTCGTGCTATTTAGGTGTCGATTTTTTCCCTGAGCCTGTAATGTTGGAAAAATCGGCCTTTGGCCGGGACATTTCTGTACCGAAAAATGTACAAATTAATCTAGAAGGGGGATCTAATGGATGGTTTTTTTTTGTATTTGAAGGAGAGGGAGGAAACTAGAAAAATAATGAATACATGCAAAAATCGCCCAAAAAGTTAACCATCCCCCCTTAACCCCTTTAGCACGATGACACCTTTTAGCCTTTTTATTCTGACTAAAATTAGACGACTCTATGCAGTTTGAAAAGGACCGTTATTGGTTTAGGTGCTTATGTTCTGGGTGTGGTGTCCCGAATTCGAATCCCGGGAGGATCATATGCTTTCATTAATTTATTAAAATACATTGGGGTTTGTAATTGAGGATTAATGTTAAGAACGGGGTGTCTTCGTGGTGCAACGCATAAGTGTGTTGATTTTCGGTGTGAGCGTCCTGGGTTCGAATCCCCGGACTGCCACATGTGTTTGTTAATTTCATTAATCGAGTTTAGGAGTAAAGTTGGTTAGTGGAGAGAACATAATAACAGAGGGTTTATTGATATCGTATTTACCCCGTTGAGACCTAGAGGTAGATTATAAAGACAATCGTCTAATTGTAACCAGAAGATGACTAAAATTACGTCATCGTGTTGAAGGGGTTAGACTTAGAATAAATGTGTACTAGTTAACCCCTTCTGTACCGGCGACGTCTTTTTTCATTTTATGCTAGCTATATTAAGACGATTTTTGGGCAGCTTAACGAGGATCTGTGGTAGTCAAAAGGATTAATTAAGATAGTTCGAAGCCTGTTACTTGCTGGAGCCCCTTTATAAATTGATTAAAATCGTCGAATAGTAGCCATACCACCGCTTGTCCACGCGCGCGCGCACACACACACACACTCACTCACTCTCTCTTGGCACGGGTACTGAATGGGTTAACAATAGGTTTGAATTTGTCAAGCGAAATAATTGAACTACAGAATATCCTTGGAATAACGTTGTCTTTTATATACAAATTCTTCCTTGTAATACTCACTCTCTCTCTTTCTCTCACACTCTCTTTCTCTCACACTCTCTTTCTCTCACACACACTCTCTTTCTCTCACACACACTCTCTCTCTCTCTACTTTATCTCTTTCTCTCTCTCTCTCTCTCTCTCTCTCTCTCTCTCTCTCTCTCTCTCTCTCACACACATACCCATATATACAGTATATATATATATATATATATATATATATATATATATAACTAATAATCTTGTCTGTGGGAAGCGAGGCAAATAATGAAGGGAGAAGCACCAGGGCGTGATAGAAGAACACGTTCCTCTTGTCTATATTTATTGCAACGTTTCTTAGATACTTACGGTGCTCCATCATCAGGCAAATCTAAATATAACAGATACACACACTTGTAAGTAAACACTAGTACGGTATCATAGTGAATTACAGTAATTTCATAGAGCCTAATAAAATGACATAGTGTGAAGATGTGACGAGAGACTATTGGTAAACCTAAATATGTACTAGAAAGGATGACATGGAATCACAAAGATAAATAAATGACATAAGAAAAACCACAAACATTGTAAGTTAATCACAACACTTATAAACACTATACATACGAAAACACGAAAACTAACTTACATTAAGGAGATCTTAAAAACAAATGAGGTTGGTTGATTTTTCATTGTTACCTAATGAAGGCTTTAGTTTCACTGATATTAGAGACTCCATGGAAGAAAGGGAGGGAGGGAGGGAGGGATAAAAGAGAGAAGTGGAGAGGAAAGGAGGGAGGGAGGGATAGAAAGAGAAGAGAATAGAATAGGAAGAAAGGGAGGGAGCCATAACTGAGAGAGAAGGGAAGGAGGGAGGGATAAATAGAAGGGAAGAGGAAAGGAGGGAGGGAGGGATCGAGAGAGAAGGGAATAGGAAGAAAGGGAGGGAGCCATAAGAGAGAGAAGGGAAGAGGAAGGAAAGGAGGGAGGGAGGGATAGAGAGAAGGGAAGAGGATAGGAGGGAGGGATATAAAGAACAAGGAATAGAGAGAGGAGTGGGCAAGAAGGTAAGAGAAGGGAGGGAGGGATAAATGAAGGGAAGAGGGAGGGAGGGATAGAGAGAAGGGAAGAGGATAGGAGGGAGGGATATAAAGAACAAGGAATAGGAAGAGAGGGAAGGAGGGATAAGAGAAAGAAGGTAAGATGAAGGGAAGGAGGGAGGGATAAATAGAAGGGAAGAGGAAAAGAGGGAGGGAGGGATAGAGAGAAGGGAGGGAGGGATAGAGAGAAGGGAAGGAGGGAGGGAGAGAAGGAAAGAGGAAAGGAGGGAGGGAGGGATCGAGAAAGAAGGGAATAGGAAGAAAGGGAGGGAGGGATAAATAGAAGGGAAGAGGAAAGGAGGGAGGGAGGGATAGAGAGAAGGGGGGAGGGATAGGAGAGGGAGTCGGGAGGGAGAGAAGGGAAGAGGAAATGAGGGAGGATGGGATAGGAAGAGGGGAGGGAGGGATAGAGAGAAGGGAAGTAGGGAGGGAGAGAAGGGAAGAGGAAAGGAGGGAGGGAGGGATAGAGAGAAGGGAGGGAGGGATAGAGAGAAGGGAAGTAGGGAGGGAGAGAAGGGAAGAGGAAAGGAGGGAGGGAGGGATCGAGAAAGAAGGGAATAGGAAGAAAGGGAGGGAGCCATAAGAGAGAGAAGGGAAGGAGGGAGGGAGGGATAGTGAGAAAGGGAAGAGAAAGGAGGGAGGGAGGGATAGAGAGAGAAGGGGATAGGAAGAAAGGGAGGGAACCATAAGAGAGAGAAGGGAAGAGGAAAGGAGGGAGGGAGGGATCGAGAGAGAAGGGAAGAGGAAAGGAGGGAGGGATAGAAAGAGCAAGGAATCTGAAGAGAGGGAAGGAGGGATAAGAGAGAGAAGGGAAGAGGAAGGGAGGGTGTGGGATAGCTATACCCTGTTCCAGATAGGTAGGCTAAACATCGTGAATCTTAAGGGGAGACTGACCGTTTGTTTGGTCTATTAATTCATTTATTCTTATATTTGTTTAGTTTCCTCCCTAGGCCTCCATCAAGCTTAGAAAAACACCCCCTAGACCCCCTTTCAAGATAAATTTGTAAATTTGTCGGTAGAAAAATGTCCCGGCCGAAGGCCGATTCCTCTTAAAATTACAGGGTCGCTATCGCTCGCCAGGAAATAATCGACAACTAAATGGCACGAAAGGTCTTAAAATTGACAACGAAATGGGGCGAAAGGTGTTAAAATCGCCAAACTAATGGGCCGAACGTGTTATAATCTCAAAACTAGTGGGGCTAAACATTAGGGAGAAGGGGGTCCAGAAAAACTGTCTGCCTCCCCTTAACCTCTGTAACTCAAAAAGGGCTAGAGCAAATAGTCTGTAAATGTCCATACCCATTCCCTGGCTGACCCTTCCCAAATGGTCGAAATATTAGCTGGATTTCTCAAGTCGTTTATGATTTATAGAGGTTAATGTTCAAGAGTTTTAGCCTACTTCTTTGGAACAGGGTATAGCACCGTACCCAATTGACCACTTGCAAGTTTCGTTCTATAAGGAAGTTGGAGCTGTAGACATCGATATTTAGCAGATTTACCACCTAAAATACGGTTGCACTACATTTAGAAATACATAAAATCTAATTCAACATACCCTTTAGCCATCAGAAAC
Source organism: Paralithodes platypus (assembly GCA_032716605.1). Taxonomy (NCBI): domain Eukaryota; kingdom Metazoa; phylum Arthropoda; class Malacostraca; order Decapoda; family Lithodidae; genus Paralithodes; species Paralithodes platypus. Next base: position 11,415,297 of record CM064525.1, on the reverse strand, counting down.
CTACATAAGTATTACATTTCCGTTTAATATCGATGACTACAGCTCCAACTTCCTTATAGCCTGAAACTCGCAAGTGGACAATTACCGGAGCCCAGAACGATCAATGACACAGTTGGTAGGCAGTGTGTGCAACAGTTTGCTGCTCTATAATGCAGACGTTGAATATCATGTATTATATACCGGTATATACGTAGTAAGTTACATACCGGTACCATACGTTAAATTAGAGCCCTCTGTATACCATTGGGCAAATATTATTATGATTGGAACTTGCATGTACGTAATTGCAGGCATTTAAAGCAAGAAAAGAGAGAGAGAGAGAGAGAGAGAGATGCTAGACACAGGAAGACAGCTAGACGGAAAATAAATGGATGGGGGTGAATACAGAAGGGACAGGGATGGATTGGATAGACAGAGACAAAGAAAGGGAGGGAAGGAAGGAGGGATAAACAGAGACAAAGAAAATGAAGGAAAGGAGGGAGGGAGCAATAAACAGAAAGGAGGGATGGAGGGATACACAGAGAGACAAAGAAAAGGAAGGAGAGATGCAGGGATAAACAGAGACAAAGAAAATGAAGGAAAGGAGGGAGGGAGCGATAAACAGAGACAGAGAAAGGAGGAATGTAGGGATACACAGAGAGACAAAGAAAAGGAAATAAAGGGGGTAGGGAGGGATAAACAGAGACAAAGAAAGGGAAGGAAGGAAAGTTGGAGGGATAAACAGAGAGACAAAGACAGGGAACGGAAGGAAGGAAGGACAGATGCAGGGATAAACATAGACAGAGAAATAAAGGAAAGGAGGTAGGGAGGGATAAACAAATAGACAAAGAAAGGGAAGGAAGGAGAGATGGAGGGATAAACAGAGACAGAGAAAGGGAAGGAAGGAGAAATGCAGTGATAAATAGAGACAAAGAAATGGTAAGAATGAGAAATGCAGGGATAAACAGATAGACAAAGAAAAAGAAGGAAAGATTCAGGGATAAACAGAGGGGCATAGAAAGGGAAGAAAGAAGAAATACATGGATAAACAGAGAAATAGAGAAAATGAAGGAAGAATGGGATGGAGCGATAAACAAAGACAAAGAAAGGGAAGGAAGGAGAAATGCAGGGATAAACAGAGACAAAGAACAGGAACGAAAGATTCGGGGATAAACAGAGGGACATAGAAAGAGCAGTAAGGAGAGATACATGGGTAAACAGAGAGATAGAGAAAATGACGGAAAGGTGGGATGGAGCGATAAATAGAGACAAATAAAGGGTAAGAATGAGAGATGCAGGGATAAACAGAGATAACGAACAGGAAAGAAAGATTCAGGGATAAACATAAAGGCAAAGACAGGGAAGGGAAGTATAGATAGAGACAAAGAAAGGGAAGGAAAGGAGGAAGGAAGGGAGAGAGAGATAAACAGAGATACAAAGAAAAGGAAGGAAGGGAGGTATATACAGAGACAGAAAGGGAAGGAAGGAGAGATGCAGATATAAGCAGAGATACAAAGAAAGGGAAGGATGGAGGGAGAGAGAGAGATAAACAGAAAGGGAAGGAAGGGAGGGAGAGAGAGATAAACACAGACACAAAGAAACGGAAGGAAGGAGGGAGATAAACAGAGAGACAAAGACAGGGAAGGAAGGAAAGAAGGAAGGAGGGAGGGAGGAAGGGAGGAAAGAAAGAAGGAGAGAGGGAGGAAGGAAGGAAAGAAGGAGAGAGGGAAGCAAGGAAAGATAAAAAGGGAGGGATACTCAGGGAGACAAAGAAAAGGAAGGAAGTTAGGTATGAGTGAGTGGAATGTTGCAGGGTTAACTTCCGTACAGTAGCTATTATACTAAGTTTGTTACCCTTCGTTCCCAGACTCACACACACACACCTTGCTGAACCCCGAAAAACAGAAAGAAGGAAGGAAGGAAAGAGGGAGAGAGGGGGAAGGAGACAGGCTATATAGGGATAAACAGAGAGACAAAGGGAAGGAAGGAAGTTAGGTATGAGTGAGTGGAATGTTCAATGTTGCAGGGTTCACTTCCGCACAGTAGCTATACATACTACAGTTTCCAGGCTCACACAGCGCCCCCCCAACCCCACCCCTGCTGAATCACGCACTTAATGTACAGTCACATTCAGGAATTCGGGATACTCTTTATCTGTAGAACAATAACGAGAGAGAGAGAGAGAGAGAGAGAGAGTGAGTGAGAGAGAGAGAGAGAGAGAGAGAGAGAGTGAGTGTGTGAAAGAGTGAGAGTGAGTTACCTTGAGTATTTCAATATTCTTAGTCATCTCAGAGAGGTCGTTTCTGACTGGAATTAATAACTGCTTGGTATGGTAGTTATGAATAATATACATACTACAAACTTTAGGGGCCTAATAAAAGAGGTGTCATTGTATAATAAATCAAATAACATACATCTAATGGTAGCCAGAATGAAAGGGCAGAGAGGTATCTTCCTACACCGGTACTTATGAAAATACAATAATTTAATGTCATATAAGAGAGACGTTATCGTTTATTAAATAAAATACAATGCATTAACCCCTTTGTTACCAGGGACGTCCTTTTCATTATATGCTGGCAACTATTAGACGATTTTATTCAGCGTAGGAAGGACCTCTAGCAATAATAAGGCTTCAAACAATCTCACCAACACTTTTAACTACCACAGATCCCTCCCAAGCTGCATAATATCGTCTAACTATAGCCAGAATTAATTATCACATCGCTGGTACTCGAAGGGCTAATGATAACCTGAATCGTCATCGTATGTTAAATAAGTATATACCAATGCTAGCCAGAATAAAAGGGAAGAGAGACGTCATTGTATCAAGCATATAATATAATCGTCTAATGATAGCCAGAAGCCCAGTAGAAGAGAAGGATCAATGAATCATCGTGTACAGTTCTAAATATAGTCATTCGTTTAAGGGGCTAGTGGCTGTTTTTGGGGTCTATTAATTAATGTATGTTTTTATTTTCCTAGCTAAACCTCCCACAAACTTAGAAAAACACGCCCTAGACACCCCCCCCCCCCCCCCTCAAGATACATTTGACCAATTTTCGGTAGAAAAGTTTGCCGGCCGACGGCCGGTACCTCTTATTAGCCAGGACAAAAATCGACACCTAAATGGCACGATACCGGTAGGTTTTAAAATTAACAACAAAATGGAGCTAAAGGTGTTAAAATCGCCAAAATAATGGACCGAACGTCTTAAATTTTCAATACTAATGGGGCTAAACACGAGGGAGAAAGGGGTCCAGAAAAACGCCCCATCTCCCCTTAATGGTACGGTACCTAACATTAAAACATACGGTATCAAGCAAGTTAATAGTATATATAAGATCACAATAGGCCAATGTCACTTTCGAAACCCTTATTCGGCATTACAGTTCCTTCTTATTATGTTGGGGAGATTGTAGGCATCATTTTGGCTCAAACGTCCCTTGATTTTGGCCCTGTCACTCTTTCAACTCTGGGGGAGACACTCGCTAGTCAGTTCTGCCTTTTGTCTCCCTCACTCACGTAGAACAAAAATCGAGCAGGGCAGTAGCCTATCCAGGGGAGGCCACATAGGCATATGATAAGGAGTTGTTGGAACTCTTATTTCATTTGCCTGGCTTCCCCCACTGTTTATATGTGTGCCTCGCCTACACAGAGTAATCCAGCTTCCTCTCACAAACACCTCCTCTTATTAATTTCACTACGGTACACCTAACAAGCACACCATACATCTTTCCAAAACATTTAAATTACTTGTGATGTACACTCGACCAAAAACCAATCTTTACACTGGTGAGCTGTAAATAATCTAGCGTGAACGGAATGAATCGGGTGAAACATACATCTGTGAGGTATAACATAAGATGTCGACCCACATCCAGAATGTTTAGAGCGTTAGTGTAAAGTTTGTTTTTTGTTCGAGTGTACCTTGATTTTGGCTCTGTCACTCTTTCAATCTTTGAGGGAGACACTTGTTACTGGCAGCACTGCCTTGTGTTATAAGTGTCCATAACTATTATCTGTGGGGCCGCTCGGTTGTGGCCTTGGCCTTGCTCAGGGCCTTGAGGCTGTTCGGCCAGGCAGCTTGGGGAACAACAACAACAACTATTACGCAATCTGTTTAACAGTTGAGAATAAGAGAAAAGAAAGGCGTCATTACATAGAGTGGTTGACTTAATGAGGCTGTGATGTAACATGGGACTTTTACGTCATTGTCTACTTAACTCCTGTAGGCTATTATATCGGCCTTAAGGGGGAATGGGCGTATTTATTTCCTCATGTACAGTATATATTTGTTAATAATTTCTGTAGTTTTCTCCCTATACATCCATCACGATTTAACCCCCCACCCGACCCTCCTTCAAGATAAATTTGTACATTTTTCGATAGAAAAATGTACCGGCCAAGGGCCGGTTCCTAACAAATTACAGGCTCGATATCGCTCGCCAGGAAAATATCGATGCCTAGATTACACGAAAAGTCTTACTATTGACAAAGAAATGGGGCGGATGATCTTAAAATTTACTAACTAATGGGACAAACATTTTAAAATCTGAAAACTAATGGGGCTAAACATGAGGGAGCAGGGGGACTAGAAAAACAACCCATCTCCCCTTAATATAATAGTGTAATGGTAGCCAGAGTAAGAGGATAGGAAGATGTCATAATGCATTCCTGAACACTAAAAAGTATCTATCTATCTATCTATCTATTGCCTGACGCCGTGATCCCCGAAGGGGTGGCCACGAACGAACCGCCCCCATGCACCTCTGTCCCCAGTCAGTCGACGCCCCTCCCCCCAACCAGCACCGCCTTCGTTCATGTACTTCCTCACTCCATCCTTCCACCTCATATTCGGTCTACCTCTCCCCCTCTGTCCCTCCACCTCGCTCTCGTACACCCTCTTAGTCATTCTCTCGCTTTCCATACGTTCCATATGGCCGAACCATCTCAAGTTGTTCCTTTTCACACTTTCCAGCACATCTACCTCCACACCACACCTCCTTCTTACTTCCTCATTAGTCTGTCTATCCCTCCATGTAACTCCGCACGCACTCCTTAAGTAATTCATTTCCACTGCTCTCACTCTTGGTCTGAGTCTCTCAACCAACGTCCATGCTTCGCTTCCGTAAGTCAGTGTCGGGATTACCACACTGTCATGCAAGGACTTCTTCACTTCCATACTGACCACCCTATTTCTTGTTACTGCTTTTAGCGTTCCTACAACCCTCTTCCCCTGTTGTACCCTCTCCCGCACCTCTTCATCCATAGTCCCATCTTTACTAAACACACTGCCCAGATACTTAAAAGAGTTGACGATCTCCATAGCCTGACCGTTCAGCTTCACTTCACACTCTGTGACTTCACCCCTTTCGAAGACCATAACCTTGCTCTTCCCCGTATTTACCTTCAAATTCCGTTTTTTGCACACTGTTCCAAACTCATTTACCAGACCCTGCAACTCCCATTCATTATCACTCATCAGAACTGTATCATCCGCAAACAGCAGTATAGGTAGCTTCCACTCAATTCCCTCCCTTTTCAGCGATACACCAACATCCACTGCTCTTGATAGTATTTCTTTCATAACTCCATCCATATATACAGTAAACAACCACGGGGCCATCCCACCCCTGTTTCAAACCAACATTCAGGTCAAAGAACTCGCTCTGCTCACTCTCCACACGTACTGCCGCCTTTGCACCCTCATACATGCTCTTCACTGCTTTCAGCAACTTGCAACTCTACTCCGTATATTTTAAGTACTTTCCACAAACCTTCTCTATCCACTCTGTCATAGGCCTTCTCCAAGTCCATAAAGGCAACATACACCTTTTGTTTCTTCTCCAGATACTTCTCCACAACACAATTCAGGGTAAAAATCTGATCTACACATCCTCTTCCCTTCCTAAAACCTCCCTGCTCGTCGCCTATCCATTTCTCCGTTCTCACTCTCACTCTCTCAATCACTACCCTACTGTATACCTTCCCTACTACGCTTAGAAGACATATTCCTCGGTGGTTACCACACACTCCTCTTTCCCCTTTGCCCTTATATAGGGGGACTATTATGCCAGTCTTCCAGTCATCGGGTGCACTCCCCTTCTCCCATGCTAGTTTGCACATTTTCCATACCCATTCTATCACCATCTCACCACCATACCTCAACATTTCCCCACACACTCCATCTGTTCCTGGTGCTTTCCCCAACTTCACTCTTTTCATGGCTTCCCACACTTCTGACCTCCTGATCCCCACCTCCTCCTCCACTAGTTCTCTTCTTCTCCCTCCCATACCATATCCAGCTATGTTTGCTGGCTCTTCATTCCTTTCATTTAGCAACTCACTGAAGTACTCCCTCCATCTTTCGACTCTCTCTTGCTTCTCGGCTAGCATTCTCCCATTCTTATCTTTCACACCCTTACTGTTTCCCTTGCTACCTTCCCTAACTTTCTTGACTTCTTTCCAGAACAGTTTCTTACTCTCCCTCCATTTTACACTCAGATTCCTTCCAAATTCCTCATCTACTCTTCTCTTACTTTCCTTCACTACTCTCTTCACCACCCTCTTACTCTCCACGTACCTCGCTCGTTTCTGTCTCTCGGAATCTTCATTCCCTCTACTACCCAACCACTCTCTATATGCTTTCTTCTTTTCTTCCACAGCTATTCTTACCTCTTCTGTCCACCATGCTGTACCTTTCACTCCCCTCCCTCTTCTCCTCACTCCACACACCTCCTCACATGCTGCACAGATCTCATCCTTAAACACCTTGCTCATCTCCTCCACTTCCTCCATAACTTCCAGGTCGAACCCACCTAGTCGTCTTTCCACTGCTCTCCTGTACTCCTCCCTGATTTCCTCCTCCTGCAACCTCTCCACCCTCCTCACCATTCCACCCTCCTCTCGCCTCCCTCCCGCTCTCCTCACCCACTTCTTTTGTATCCTAACCTTAGCTACCACTACATAATGATCAGACAGACCCCCTCCAATACCCCTATACACCCTAGCATCCATCACAGATTTCTTCATTCGTTCATCCACACATACATAATCAATCAATGACTTTCGTTCCACCACTGTCTTATCCTTCATCGTCAACATCCGTTTCCACGTGTACCTGTGGATCATTCTGTGTCGGAAGAAGGTGTTGGCTATCCACAGCCTCCTCCCCACACATACGTCCACAAGTGCACTACCATTCCCATTCACCTCTGATGGTACCCCCCACCCTCCCACCACTCCCTCAACTTTCCTATCACCCACCTTACCATTCATATCCCCAATCAGTAATATTCTTTCGTTCTTGTCAAACTTCTCCAGGCACGCCTCCACATTCATCCAGAACTCCTCTTTCTTTCTTTCAAGTATATCCTCTGTCGGGGCATACACGCATACAATCACCCACGTTTGTATTCCTACTTTCATTCTCACCCACACAATCCTTGAACCCACAGACCCATACTCTCTTACACATTCCTTCCATTTGCTACTTACAAACAAACATGCACCTTCTCTCGCTGTTCCTTCACTCACTCCAGCACACACACCCATTCCACACTCCCACTCTCTCACATCTGAACCTTTCCATTTGGTCTCTGTCATTCCACATACATCCAGCCTGGCATTCACTAACACTTCCAGAACCTCTCTCTCTTTTGTGCCATCATTCATGCCACTAACATTCCACGTAGCCATTCTCAGAATGTCCGAAGGCATGTCCTTAGTCGGTCGTGGTTCGTCAACGTTGGTTCCGTCCGCATCCGAGGCTGTTCGCTCGTTTTTCCTTGCTTCGATATTTTTTCCGGGTGGGGGTCGCAAGCCCACCGACCCAACCTCTTTAGTCGCCTCTTACGACACGCAGAAGGCACGTGGGGCATATTCTATTCCCTAACCCCCAGGGGGGGTCACCCATTTTAATATTTGAATCTTTTTAAATCCAAATTCTGAATATTTTTATCATGGTGAGATATAGTAAATTATTGTATTGTCTCGTTTGTGTTCGATATTAACCCCTTCTTTACCGGTGAAGTTTGTGTAGCTTTATTCTGGCTGTATTTGGAAGATTTTGTGCAGTTTAAGAAGGATCTGTGGTAGTAAAAAGGGTTAAGTGAGATAGCTTGAAGCCTGTTAATTGATGGAGGCCCTTTTTAAACTGAATAAAGTCGTCTAATGGTGGCCGGAATAAGGTTGAAAGGACTGAACGGGTTAATTGAAATGGGTGTGTCCTAGGTTCGAGTCCTTGGAGTGCCACATGTATTTGTTGATTTCATTAATTGAGTTTAGAAGTAAAGTTGGTGGTTAAAAAAAAATAGCATCTGATTTATAGTCTTTGTGAACAAATTATACTATTATGTATCTAAGTCATATTGCCAAGTTTTCATATAAGCCGGTATCACACGAGCGCTTTTTCACTCAACATTTATCCTCAACACTGGTCTGGCAGCTTATGAGGTCAACATTTGGAATATTTCGGTCATCTAAGTTCATCTAGCAACAGTCTAGTTTCCGATGCCAGTGCAAAATATTCCAGAAATGTTGCCAGAAAATTTGTGATCATCGAATGTTGATTATAAAATATGCTCTCGTGTAATACCGGCTTAATTAAGTAGCAACATATTTCTCTACAACATCTTGGTAATAGCCGAGTAATCAGGATGGCGAGATAGCAATTTACCATCAGCTAAAAAAAATAAAAATAAACAGGCTATAGTGCTTACGACTGCCTAATAATACGGAAGGATTTGACTTGGGCGATGATATAAGACGGGGAATCCCCTTGACACCACCGTTACCTAGTACCGTACCTACCTACCACGCTTACCTGTCTGGCAGCCTACCTGTTCTACCTAGAGATCCTGCAGTAAGAGAGATGTTTATATATATATATATATATATATAGATATATATATATATATATAATATTTTTTTAACGTTATTTTGGTGCTGTAATGATCATTCAGCGGAGTAGTGATTCATGATTGTATTCCTATACTTAGATTTTCCTTCGCAGCGCAGTTCGTGGACGAAATAACTTTAAACAATACGATACCTTGCCAAATGGGAATGCTAATTCGTGTTTAGGAATTCAAGCGATTTTATATTTAATCACGTAAAATGTATATCCAATGAGAATATTGTAGCCTATTACCGAATATTTGTCATGGGCATTGATTTATTTGAGTGTAAATAAAGGCTAAGGGTACCAGATATAAATGTATATAAGTGTAAATAAAGGCTAATATGGCGGAAGTTGACCAATCTCTGTTACTGTAGGGTCTCTAGTATCCCACGCTCACAACCCCTTTAGTAAACAGGGGCTCCACTGAACAAAAATATCTTGGCATGATCGTAGAGGACAATATACATAAACATAGCTTATTCAATGATTGCAACAGTACCTGTATATATCATAATTACACGGCAAAACATAACCGCATATACTGTATATGACGGAAATTTGACAAAATACAAAATATTAATACCACATAGTTACAATTGACAGAAATAACGCAAAATATTTACAAATGAAAAGAAAACAGCTTTCTTAGGTACGGCACATAAAAAACTGCTTATATATAAACAAAATAATGTACACTCGGATACCATAGTCTCTAGCTCACTCATAATATAAGCATTCATGGACCCTCTGTAATTTATTTATGCAACTATAACTATCATGGTTGATTTTTGGATAGAACTTGCTTTTCAATAAATAGTATAATTATATAGTTTTGTAATTGATGTATAGAAAATTATATTCATAAATTCGTTTCCAGAGATAATATAGGCTAATTAAACATATATGATTATAATATAGAATAAGTGAGTGGGCTAGAGACTATGGCTCCGGAGTGTGCCATGATTACGAGTGAAACATATCTAAGAATAATGATATGTCATAAATTATAATATTCCGGCAGCATAATTACAGAGCCATAATTACTCGTACCCAAAGTAAAATGAAGAAACGCATTTTCTATTTTTTCTTGTGTTTTTACACGGCAGATTATGTATACCTTTATTCCCTTTAGCAGCTGATTGTTCGGTAATTAATGGAAAAACATGAACATAATACAGTACAACCAGTATGTGTCTGCATAATATAATGACAGGTTTTCACAATTATCTATATTTGTATTAATTTCACCACAACACCAAACAGCTCCATTGGAATTAATGAAAGCATATATGTGATCCACCGGGATTCGAACCTGGGTTATCACACACAGATTTTTAAACACTAACCATTACACTACCTGGACGGTGGTTCGCTACAAATTCTAATACAAATACTAATACGGTAGTTGAGTAATTTAGATGGTACATGTCAATTTACCTTCAGCAATTGAAAAACATATAATATACCGGTATATATATATATATATATATATATATATATATATATATATATACTGTATATTGCATAGGTTGTTGTTGTTGTTGTTGTTCCCCAAGCTGCCTGGCCGAACAGCCCCAAGGCCCCGAGCAATTCCAAGGCCATAACCGATTGCCCCCACAGAACCCTCCCCGCCGACCACAATAAAGCCTGGGTGACCGAAGCCACTCCATGGCGGGGGGGGCTGAGGAGGGTGCGGAAACGCCCGGGAAACCAAAGCCCCAAGGCCCTGTGCCCCTCAGCAATTATGAAGAGAAAGTTGAGGGGCAAGGGAAAAATGTGACGCTTTGGCTTCCAATCTTGGTAGATTGGGAGGTCAATCCACGGAAGAGACGCCGTCACTTGAGATCTAGAAAATATATAAGTTAAAGGAAAAGTCAGAGTAAGCTATGGGTATGGCAGAGATTGCTCAGCTCTCACTCTGATAGACCAGCCCATCACCACATGACTAGAACCCAATCCTCTCAGCTAGGAAAGGCCCTAGAAAGCCGCCTTTGGCGGGAGGGATAGCTCCCCTATTTCAACCCCTTTCGGGGTTGGGCACCCGCCCGCATAGGTAATTTACTGTTGCTGATCTTTTATCACCATTTATATATTAATTAAAATGTAAAACTTGCAAACTAAACAAACCAAAATTGGGACAAGGACAATATAAAGTCAAATTAAATTATCAAAATCGCTATGTGGAAACAACGCTTACTAAAATGAAAATTATTAAATAAAAGAACCATTGTAATGGAACGTATTGAGCCTGGGGAGTGCTCTGAGACCGCTGTAGGGACAACGTAACGACACAGTCAAGATAGTGGAATAATGGCCTTCACACACAGACACACCGTCTTTTTCATTTTATTCTAGCTATATTAAGACGATGTTGGGGTAGCTTAACAAGTATCTGTGGTAGTCTATTGCCTGACGCCGTGATCCCCGAAGGGGTGGCCACGAACGAACCGCCCCCATGCACCTCTGTCCCCAGTCAGTCGACGCCCCTCCCCCCAACCAGCACCGCCTTCGTTCATGTACTTCCTCACTCCATCCTTCCACCTCTCATTCGGTCTGTGGTAGTAAAAAGGGTTAATTAACCCATTCAGACTCATCTGATGCAGAGGTTGCCAGATTAGCAATAAGAAATAGAGTTCTCTCACTCTTATAATTACGGTACCTCTCCAAAATTAGTTTTCTGCCCACAGCTAACTCAAAGACAACTGCAGAGGTTGAAGTAACTAAACTAAAGGGTTGTAAATACCCCTGATGGTAATGAAGGCTTTAAAGTATCCCTGATAGGCTCAAAATTGCATCATATGTCGGAGAGGGGTAAGATAGTTTGAAGCCTGTTAATTGCCTCTCAAACTGATTAAAATCGTCTAATAGTAACCACCCCACCGCTTTTCCACAGAGAGAGAGAGTGTGAGTGTGTGTGTTACTGTTTAGTGGGTAAGGATGTAATTAAGGGTATATTTTATTGTGTGGGAGAGTACTGAGCACTGTGAGTGTTCAGAAACCACTCCAGGGACAGCGGAAGCACGATATGAGCGGAAGGAAGCGATTAAGATTATAATGAAATGGTGGCCTTTACACACACACTCACACAGTCTCTTTCTCTCTCTTTTCCTATCTCTCTCTTTCCCTATCTCTCTCTTTCCCTATCTCTCTCTTTCCCTATCTCTCTCTTTTCCTATCTCTCTCTTTTCCTATCTCTCGCTCTCTTTTCCTATCTCTCTTTTCCTATCTCTCTCTCTTTTCCTATCTCTCGCTCTCTTTTCCTATCTCTCGCTCTCTTTTCCTATCTCTCGCTCTCTTTTCCTATCTCTCTCTCTCTCTTTCAGAAATAAAGCCTAATAATAATAGTGATAACTGGATTGTCTTGCTTGTTTTGGTATTCACTGTGCTACATAGAGTACAGTAGTACTAATAAATCATGTCTCAGCTATCAATGTGATTTTCTCGCTCTGTGCTCTATTGATGTCTGCCAGATGTTGAATTGGGTGGTTAACCCTCGTCTAGCGGGGGGTTTTGAGCTATTTTGGGCATATTCAGGCCCTCCTCAATGATCAATCAAGTATCTGCATGAAAAGAAATGTATTCAGCAAAACACTAGGCGCTACAAGCTTCAAAATGAGACCAGAACGAGCTACGTAGCACTCGTCGTTTTGATGCAGTGGTACCACCAACATGGGAGTTTAGCGTATCGCGGCATATTTTTTCCAGCTACACTCACTACTGGCTACACTGCCGGCCTCTCGAGAACAGAGGGAGCGTGAGTCAGTAGGCGGTGGTAAGCCCTGGGTGTCTGCCGTGTGGCCTGCTGCTCTCCCGGCCATTTGCACTTGATTTTAACCCTTTAAAAACCTTAATAATGCTCCTAACTTGCTGCTTTATAGATACGGACTTAAGTCGGGCCCCGCTCTTTAAGTACAAAGGAGTACAAAGGAAATCAAGCAACAACAGGTCTAGTGACCCTTCTAGGCTGCTTGTCCTCCAAAACACTGAGGATCAAGTGTCCAAACAGTGGTTTAGAGTGGGTAAGGGAACATTGGAAAGGGAACTACTGCCCTGGAACTAATGTCCGTAGCAGGACTAGGAAGTTAGTAGGGGACATATGGGTTAGTAACTGAGGGGAGGATAAAATAAAGTTATTCATTTACAAACGCAGTCAGTCGCGGGTTTGATGCGAGATATTGTCTAGGCGGAGTTTAAATGAATCAACGGTGCTGCAGTCTATAATGTCTCAGGGAAGCCCATTCCACAAGTTGACAACTCGATTGAAGAAGAAATTCTTAGATTCGTGTGAGTTAAAAGATTTCCCAATAATTTTGCAACCGTTTCCCGCGTGTAATTAGATTGGTCGATAGTGAAGTACTTACTACAGTCCATATTGTCGATGCCTTTGATGATTTTGAACACTTGAATTAAGTCACCTCTTAATCTGCGCTGGGTTAAAGGAAATAGATTTAATTCTCTAAGACGCTCTTCGTATGGTTTGTTCTTTAGGCTAGGTATCATTTTGGTAACTCTACGTTGAACTCGTTCTAGCTTGTTTATATCTTTTTGGTAATATGGGCACCAGGATTGAACGCAGTATTCCAGAAGAGGGCGGACTAAGGAATTGTAAAGGGTTAGGATAACTTCTTTGGATTTATGCTCAAATGACCTGCCTATAAAGCCAATTATTTTGTTTGCCTTCTTAACAACTTCTGAACATTGTTGACTCGGTTTTAGGTTACTCGATATTGTTACTCCCAGATCGGTTTCTCTGTTTACATTCTTAAGCTGAGTGCCATTCATCGAATAGTTTGCTTTCTCATTTAGGTATCCGATATGTAGTACTTTACATTTATCCGCATTGAAACTCATTTGCCAAATTTGGGCCCAACATGACAATTTATCTAGATTGTGTTGCATATTCTCAACTTGTTCTTTTGAGAGTACGCTATTTGCAATTTTTGTATCGTCAGCAAATTTTGAGATGGTACAGGTGAGACCCTCATCTATGTCGTTGATGTAAATTAGAAAGAGAATTGGACCTAGTACCGATCCTTGGGGTACCCCGCTACTTACATTGGTCCATTTAGATGCCTTACCGTTTATGACTACTCTTTGCTTTCTGTCGCTGAGCCAATTTTCTATCCATTTCAACACACCATCTTGTATTCCATGTGCTTTTAGTTTTAGCAGTAAACGTTTGTGGGGAACTTTGTCAAAGGCCTTTTGAAAATCAAGGTATATAATATCTACTGCTTTGCGCAGTGGCAGTATCGTAACCAATAGGGTCTTGCTGAGTACCGTGGATATTACATTGTCACTGCTATAAGCTAAAAACAGTGTGCAAAATTGGTTAAAGTTTTTGCACCACACACATCTGCCATCCTGTGCGTGGTCTCTCCACGCATCTCGGTTGGGCTACCCCCAAAGGGTAGCCAAGTCGATCCCCACCTGCCCGCGGTGACCTTGCAGACACCACTTTCCATTTTGTTTTCTTTTCCATTTTAATTTTTTTCCATTGTGGTGGCACTGACGGGGACGGCGCTACCTGGGGTCTGTCCCAGGTAGTTATTTTCACGTTTTTTTAAAACTAGGGTTTTCTCTTATTTTTAATCAGATACAAAATACAGGTGTTTTTGTTTTTAATTATTGGTTACTTCCACTGAAATGGCAGTGGGCAAGCAGAGTTGTAGTTGTGGGAAGGTTGTGGGCAAGGCCAAATCGCTGGGCTGCTACTCGTGTGGTACCTATTTTCATGTTAACTGTATAAATGTTGATGATGAGGACCTCAGAGTACTTGCAAAGAAGAAACCTGGATTTAAATGGCATTGCACTGTTTGCGATACCACCCCCCTGGCTGCAAAGGATGCAGCAATTAGTCAGCAGACCTTGGATGACCTGACGGCTGCCCTAGTTGGTAAAGTGAAGACTGCCATTGTAAACGAAGTGAAGGGTGCCCTTGCTGCGGTGGCTGTGGAGATAGAGAGTATTGGTAACAGAATGGATATCCTTGAGACTAAAGTTGCTGCCCCCGACATTCCCTTGTTTGCCAAGATAGTTCAGCAAACATTTGAAGAAACCAAAAAGGAGCCGACCAAACGCACCACTGAGGTGGTAGATGGTGGAAAGAAAAAACTGTCTGGGACCATCAGGTCCTGGTAGTGAAGCCAAAAGACCGATCCACCGAGCCAGTAAGCCCACCAGATACAAAGGCAATCGAGACTGCTTTGGCTTTGGTTCCGGTTAACAAGTTAACTAGAACTGATTCAGGTGTACTGGTGGTACGACTTCCATCCAAGAAAGCGAAAGAAGATGCAGGAAGGGCCATCAATCAGTGTTTGGGGGTGGACAGTGCCTTCAGTGTCTCCGAACCAAAGAAGATGATGCCAAAAATGACTCTGGTAGGCATTGCTAATGACGCTGAGGATAATGAGATCATTCCCAGCATCCTCAACAAGAACCCAAGAATAAAGTCCCTGGTCGACGATGGCTTAGCTATGAATTTGCTATTCACCAAGCAAAAGAGTGATGCACACACAAAGACTGCGGTAGTAAAAATGTCACCTGAAATACGCTCTTCCATTGTGGATGATGGCAATTCTGTGTATGTTGGACTTGTGAGATGTCGTGCATACGATCGCTTCTGGGTAACACAATGTTACCACTGCCAGGGCTTTGGTCATACCAGTGACAGGTGTTATCGGAAAAATGAGGATCCAAAATGCAACTTCTGTGCCGGTACTCATAACTCAAAAGACTGCACCAACAAGACTTCCCCCAAATGTATAAATTGTATGAGCTCCACATCAGTTACGGAGCCGCCAAATCATTTCGCCTCAAGTAGAAATTGTCCTCTAATGACAGCTCAGAGAAATAAAGTTATTGAGAACACCAATTTTGTAGGTTCAAAAAACTGAAAAATGCACATGGGAGCCGGTTGAAACTGGGTCTGTTGAATGTTCGTTCCTTGCGTAACAAAATGGATCATATTTGCGAGATCTTGGATGAACGTAACCTTGATGTATTATGTCTCACTGAGACCTGGTTGTTCGAGTCAGATCTGAATATTATCCAGGCGGCATTGCCTAAAACCCATTCCATAATAAATGTTCCTAGGCCTAGGGGAGATCATCCGGGTGGTGGAGTGGCAGTTGTCTACTCCACATCTCTGGTGAATATCTTGCAAATAAGCCATAACCCAGCCCCTCTTTACTATGAACTGTTGGAAGTGGAAATAAAACTCCATCAACAAATTCTAAGAATGGCAGTTGTCTATAGGCCTGGCCATCGTGGCACAGATAGGGGTTTTATGGAAGAGTTTGGGCAGTTTCTCGAGGAATTTTCTGCTAAAACCGGAAGACTTTTGATATGTGGAGATTTTAATTACTGGGTTGACAGCCCTCATCTGAAGCCATTCTCTCCTGAGTTCCTTGAGTTGACTGATCAGAACAATTTTGTAAACCATGTGTCCCACCCAACTCATATCTTAGGACACACCCTTGACTTGGTTTTCTCTCCTGTGGGTTGTGGTGGTGTTCTGGATGTTGATGTTGAGAATGCTGACCCTAATGCCTCTGATCATGCTTTGATTACTTTCAGCTTTGATTTCCCTAAGCCACTCACACATGAAAAAGTAATCAGATTTAGAAATTATAAAAATGCAGACCAAAATTTGGCTAGCAGTGAAGTAAAACAGTACTTGGGAAGTATTGATACTTCCAACCTTACTTCAGATGAGGTGGTGGAGGTACATGGAAATGCACTTAAATTAGTGTTCGATCATCACTGTCCAGAAGTAGAGAAGAAAATCATAGTACGAGATGATTCACCCTGGTATAGCACTCGAGTTAAATTTCTTAGAAGAGCGCGTAGAAGAGCTGAACGTGAATGGCGGAAAAATAAAACAGACTCTACATGGTTGCAATATCTGTCAGCCAGAAGAGCTGTGGTCCACACAATCAAAGATGAAAAGAAAGTGTATTATCAGGGAAAAGTTGACTCGTGTGGTAATGACCAGAGGAGGTTGGCTTCAATTGTAAACAGTTTACTTGGAAAAACAAGAGTCAGCTTAAGACCTTCTGTACCCGATGCCGAGTTGGCTGCCAACTTTGTGGCATTTTTTGCTGGCAAGATAACTCGCATAAGACAGGAACTGGATGATGCTTCTGTTGGTGAAGAACTTTCAGTTGTACTCCAACCCCGACACATTCCTAATAATGTCCTCTCATCCTTTCACTCAGTAGAGGTGGACATGATCTCGTCCTACATAAGAAACCTCAATAAAACATTTTGCCCGTTGGATCCCATAAATGTTTCCAAGCTACCAAGAGTCTATGATCACACAGTTGAGTTTATTTCCAAAATAATTAATAAGTGCTTCTCTGAAGGTAGCTTCCCTCATTCTGAAAAGCATGCACTACTCCGACCTACTCTAAAGAAACCTGGACTTGATGTTGAGAACATGTTGAACTATCGTCCTGTCTTCATATCAAAGATATTAGAGCGTGCAATACTTGACCAATTACAACCACTACTTCAGCAGAATGAAACTATCCCAATTTTTCAGTCTGCTTACCGACAGCATCATTCAACTGAAACAGCATTGATTAGAGTACATAATGATCTAGTTGAGAACATTTGCAATGGTGTGGCCTCACTATTGGTCTTGCTTGATCTCTCTGCGGCCTTTGACACAGTGGATCACGAGTTGTTATTGAGTGATCTTTATGATTGTGGTGTGCGTGACTCCGCTCTCTTGCTTCTTGGGTCGTACTTGTCAGGTAGATCCCAGAGTGTGATGGTAAATCAAGTGGTCTCGGACTCGACACCCCTGCAGTATGGTGTTCCGCAGGGATCAGTTTTAGGTCCTATCCTATTTATAATTTATATTAGCAGTTTGTCTCTTCTGCTTCGTGCACATAATGTCACCTTTCACTTTTATGCAGATGACACCCAGATTTATGTGAGAATCACAAATATAGTTGATATACGAGTAAGATGGAATTGTTGATGTCTGATATCAAGAAGTGGATGAGAGCGAGAAAACTTAAACTAAATGATGGTAAAACTGATATTCTCATCATCCGAGGAAATAGAAGAGCTGATGATATAGTGGGTGCCCTCTCCATCAATGTGGGTGGATCTCAGCTGCGACCGGCCAACTCTGTTCGAAATCTGGGTGTATATGTGAACTCCCGATTAGATTTCAAAGAGCATGTAAACCAGATAGTTAAAAGTTGTTACTTGCACATCAGAAATCTCTATTTGGTGAAGCCGTTTTTAACCAGACGTTGCCTCCTGACGTTGGTTCACTCATTGGTCTTCTCTCGTGTTGATTATTGCAATGCCCTGTTGGTGGGTCTTCCAAATTATATTTTGAAGAAAGTTCAGTCTGTTCTTAACAGGGCCGCAAGACTAATTTTTGGTGTTCTACCTAGAACTCCTACTACATCTCTTCACATAGAACTGCACTGGCTGCCAGTAAGAGCAAGAATAGAATTTAAGTTGTGTTTGGTGACTTTTAAGGTTCTCAAATTTGGTGAGCCTAGGTACCTTGCGGAGCTTCTCAGGCGCCCACCGGCACACCATGGTGTAGTTGTGCGTCATGACAATGACCCTTTTCGTCTTGATGAACCAAGGGCTTTCCAGCAGTCTTCTTTCTTTGAGAGGTCATTCTCCTACATGGCTCCGAGGTTGTATAACAGGTTGCCGCTGTCCATGAGACAACTGAGTTCTGTTGAATGCTTCAAGAGACAACTTAAGACTTTTCTCTTTGAGAGAAGCTATGATCTTGAGAGAGGTGTCATGACAGATGGCTATAGAGTTTAGGCTATTTTGCCACTGCTAGTGATTGTTAAATGTGTGTTGTATATAAGCCTTCTTTTGATGCATTGATTTTTGTTCTTTTTTCTTTCTCTTTTCGAGCGCTAGTGAATTCTTCGGAAAAATTGGCGCTTATGAGAAATAAGTAACATGCTTATTATTATTATTATTATTTATCGTAGAGGTTGAGGATATCGTGGAAGAAGTCTAAGAGGTTTGTTAAACAGGAACGTTTTTTACGAAAGCCGTGTTGAGTATCTTTAAGTATGTTATTTTCCTCTAAGTGATTTACGAGTCTGTCTCGTATGACCGTTTCTAGCATTTTACATACAACTGAGGTTAAGCTAATTTGGACGATAGTTACTAGGTAGGGATTTGCTGCCTTTTTTTAACCCTCCAGCCCCGGCTATGTATTATATATAGATTCCTCGAAACCCGGGTGTTTTGGCCGAAAAACGTCTAGGCTAGGCTACCGTATATGCGTTAATCAGACTGCTTCCCGCATTCCCGCGCATCCCCAAGCGTAGCTGTGTTATTTACCTGTAGAATGGCATTAAGTAGAGCTCTCTAAGTCAACTGGTTGAGCTGTGATGATGAGTTCATTGGAGATAACTTTATGGCCAAAACAGCCACTTTACACCACTTTTCGATACTTAACAACAACATACAGGCACACACGAACAAGCGACGCTCTCCTTCTTGTGGCCGGAGATGCGGGGCGTCGGTCCAGCCGGCTGTTGTTTACATGCGTCGGACCGACGCCTCGCACACGAAGCTCACAGGCTTTCAACCACTGGGCGTTCAAGAGGCCTTCCGGGTACCTGTTATATGCTTTTTTATGGGCGTTCAAGAGCCCTTCCGTGGTGAGAGGGTTAATATCGGTGTTACATTGGCTAGCTTCCACTGATCAGGCATAGTTCCAGACTGCAAGGATTTATTGAATAGTAATGTCAGTGGTTTGGAGAGCTCATCCTTAGCTTCCTTTAGAACTCTAGGCGAGATTGTATCAGGTCCAGGCGTTTTATTTACCTTGAGTTTATCTAAACAATTCAATACTTCTCTCTCTGTAACGGTGATATTGCTTAGAACATCTGAATTATCAATCTGAATCGGCGATGGTGTAGGGATATCACTGAGGTCTTCTGTTGTAAAAACTGATGCAAAGAAGGTATTGAGGGAATTACTCATTTGTACTTCGTCTTTGGTGTATTCTCCATTTTCATCGACTAACGGTCCAACAGTTGAAGTAACTACTTTTTTCTTTATGATATAACTATAGAATTCTTTCGGGTTTGTTTTTACTGTACTTTGATTCGCAATATGTAACTCTAAGGTCTTTTTACTTTGCTTAATGGCTTTGCGTCGTAGCTCTACAAATTTCACCCGTTCTTCGTCATTTTGTGAGGATTTTAATCTATCATTAGCAAATTTTTTAGCAAGCAGGCAGTTTGAAATATCTTTATTCCACCATTTGGGCTTATTATTATGGCCTGGACGCCGTATTTTCGATGGTATGCAGTCTTGCACTGCTTTTAGGTAAGTGGTTTCGAATAACTTCCAAGATGTATTTATGTCGTTATTGTTAATTAAAAAGCTCCAGTCAGTTTCTTTAAACATAGCTCT
This sequence comes from Paralithodes platypus, assembly GCA_032716605.1. Taxonomy (NCBI): domain Eukaryota; kingdom Metazoa; phylum Arthropoda; class Malacostraca; order Decapoda; family Lithodidae; genus Paralithodes; species Paralithodes platypus. The sequence continues at coordinate 11,394,989 of CM064525.1, read as the reverse complement.
AAGTTTATGGAAGTTTGCTTTCTTGAAATTAGGGACTTTTTCGATGCTACTATTTGGTTCGTTACTAGTAAAGTTTAAAGTGAAAGTTATCGTACGATGGTCGCTGTTACTGAATTCATCACCAACATTCAAATTCTCTATTAATTCTTCTTTTGTTGCAAGTACAATGTCAAGAACGTTATTACCACGAGTCGGCGTTCGAACAAATTGATAAAGCGAACTCTCTTGCAAGTTCGTATACAAGTCATGTCTGGAGTGTGAAGCAAGAGTATCGCCCCACTTGGTCACAGGTAAATTAAAGTCGCCAAAGTGTTAATTGTAGGAACATGTTTGTAAATCTCACCAAGTATAGTTTGATTACTAATTGGTATTAACAATATTTAAACTTGATTTACCGTATTAATTTCAAGTGAGATATTTCTTACAGTAGTTTCTTACAGTAGATCCTCTGGAAAAAGGCAAACTATGCCTGTGTATCTAGCTCAGTACCAGTACTTGCACTGCTGCGGTCGTTCACGGTGTTGGCGGCGGCGGTAGCAGACGCAACATTTTTACTATTCTGTATTTTTGTTTTATAATCAAACTTCAAATCTTGTCTTCCCCATGCTTTATCAAGATTACTTTCAAACTCCCTTATTGATTCGGAATCGACTACATACTGGGGCAGTGCGTTCCACTCATTTACCACTCTATCACAAAATGAGTTCTTTGCCTTCTCAAGCCTATTTCTTTCTTTGTAAATTTTCTTAGAGTGTCCTCTCGTTCTTGTTCCCTCCCGCATCAAGAAGATACCTTCACACACATCCTCATCGTACTTTCCTGACACTATCTTAAAAGTCTCTATCATATCCCCTCTCTTTCTCCTATATGCCAGTGTCGGAAGCCCCAGTTATACAAACGTTCCTACACTTACTCACCCTATTCAACATCTGACAGACATTAATACAGCACAGAGCGAGCCAAACGTAATGACAGGCGAGACATGACTTATTAGGCTGACTGTACTGTACATTACAATCAAAGTTTGGTGATGAGTGTGTACAGTCACGATCATGAATACAGAAGAGGGGATGGTGGCTTTTTCTGGACCCCCTTCTGACTCATGTTTAGCCATGCTAAACATACTGTACATACAATGATTTAACGTAATTTTTCCTTTACATGCAATGTAACGGCTCAGACGGGGTTGCCTTTCAGTAGTTGGAGTGTACTGTAGTACAATAAAGTCCCGCCACAGCACTGCCCCACCAAGCCATCACTGTGGCTGATGTTGGTATAATGCTAACCATGCCTCAGCAAGACTCGACAGAGTCTCCCTGCAGCACTTGCACCTGCAGTATATGCAACCACACCAGCCTTAACAGTGTTACAAAAAGACAGCACCATAACAAGACTCTACTGTACTGTATGGGGCTGTTCGGCCAGACAGCCTGGGGAACAACAACAACAACAACAACTGTACTGTATATCAGGCAATTGGACTATAGAACAATAAAGTCCTGCCCCAACATGCAAACACTATTGCCGACACAGGTGTGGTGCCAAACAGCGCCCAGGTAAAACTCAGTCCCCTGTGGCCAGGGTGTCAAACCGGAGCAATTTTGTTTGAAGAATTGAATGAATATGAGAAGAAATACAAGCAAATTACCATGAAATAGCATTGTTTTTGGCCATTTTAGCACTTCCAATGACATCAATGAAACTATAAACCACAATTTTATCATTACATATTCAATGAAAAATACTAAAAATATTAAACTTGCTTTCGTTTGACACCCTGCCTGTGGCACCTATCCGCACCCCATCAGCCTCGGCAGTGCCATACGAAGACAGTGCTAAGATAAAGACTTTATTGCATAGTAATGGCTGTTGGTCCACAAGTCTATCGCCATCCTCCCTATTAGTCGCCTTGTACGACACGCAGTAGGATGCGTGAGGCATATTCTTTTTTTCCTCCACCATTACAGTAGATGAAGGCCCCCTTCAGGGGGTAGGGTAGGCCTACAGTAAATATTGTTCCTCTGAAACAAATACATGAAGATGCGCTTGAATGACCTTGTAGATTCTATGTTGCTTTGTTTGTATACCCTATTTATAATTGCATTTTTTATTGCAGAAACTTGTTCTCGTGGCGTCACAAAGATGGTGGTGGAGGTAGTGACGGTGCTTCTTCCACTTCCTCCTCCCCCGTGCCCTCCTCTCCCGTGGCTGTCTCCTCCCCAGGATGGCGAATATTCTCAAGACCCTCCAGAGTGCCACCCAGGTCACCAGACATTCAGGTATAATTATACATTACACCTCTCTGTTACGGTAATTATTGGTTTGCATATTGTATAGGCCTATATATTAAAAACTCGCACCTCCAAAGGGGTAATCCTTTAGAAGCCCCCATTGTGCTGCCGCCCACTGGATTTCCCCACTTGTGTCTCTTCAACCGAGAGGACTCAAGTTCGATTCCCAAGCTGAACGAGACAGATGGGTGATATCCTTACTCTCGATGCCCCATATTCACCAAGATTAACTAGGAATCTGGTGTTGGATAATTGTGGATGATCTGGTGAGGAAAACTGTGGTAACCTGGATAAAATTATGTAGACCTTGTGCACCATACTAAGTAGGTCTAAGTAACAAGGCTGACAATACTCACCCATCAAAGGATATTGCTTCAGGTCTGTACTCCAAAGGGCAAATATATGAAGATGAATGCCATGTCAAAGTGCAGCTTACTGTATGCTTCTTTATTGTGTCCCCTAATTATGAAAAGCAACTTAGAAGGTGAAAAAAAGCCCAGCCATATACCTATTGCTACTTGCATACCGTACTTCATTAATACAAGTAGAGTATGAAGGTATGATGGAGTTGTATACTGGAAACACTTATTCCCTTTAATATGAGATTTGGTTCTTAATTTTAATGACATTACCCAATTTTAGATAAATTAGAAAAACAAATTAGGTCTGTGACTCATCGTACACTGAAAGACATAATTTCTTGCTCATCACAAGCCCACAAACAGAATAAATGAACCTCTACAATGCATGTACTATATAGTCAAGAATTAATGAGAAGTTGTGATTCAGCCTGGGACAGCTTAAAAAATATAGGTCAGTCCACCCTGTTTTTGTATTTTAGAGTGTAGGTTACTGATAGTTTGAATATTGCAGGGTCGTAACAGTGAGGTGGAGGCAGGCAGTGTAGGACTGATCATGGAGGACCGCCCCACCAACCTGCCCGCCAAGACTTATCAGGAGCAGTTGAAGCATCACCAAGAGTACCAGGCCATGGTCTCTGCTGCCAGAAAGAAAGGTGAGGTCGGTGCAGATAAGGGGAGGTTACCATATGTTTTGGCCTTTAAAGGGAGGCAGTTGGTTTTTCGAGTCCCCTCCTCCCTCGTGTTTAGCTCTATTAGTTATGAGATTTCAATACATTCGCCCCATTAGTTTGGCGATTTTCAGACCTTTTGCCCCATTTCTTTGCCAATTTTTAAGACCTTTCATGCCATTTAGGTGTCTATTTTTTTCCTGGTGAGCTATAGGCCTAGCGAACCTGTATTTCAAGAGTGTACAAATTTATATCGAAGGGGGGTCTTGTGGGTGTTTTTTTAAGCTTGATAAAGGTTTTGAGAGCAAACTAAACCCATTCCTTAACCAGGTTATTGTATTCTATAATTTCCCCGAAACCCGGGGGTTTTGGCCAAAAAACGTCTATGCTTAGGCTACCGTATCTTTGTTATTTTGACTGCTTCCGCATTCCCACGCATCCCCAAGCGTAGATGTGTTTCGTACCTGTAGAATGGCGTTGAGTAGAGATCTCTAATTCAACTGGTTCAGTTGTGATGACGATTTCCGTGGAGAGAACTTTGTGGCGATATCAGCCACTTTTCACTACTTTTCACTACTTAACAATAACACACACCCACACACGAACAAGCGGCGCCTCTCCTTCTTGTGGTCGGAGATGCGCGGCGTCGGTCCAACCGGCTGTTGTTTACATGCGTCGGACGGACGCCTCGCACACCAAGCTTACAGGCTTTCAAGCTGCCGTTGCCTCAGAGCCCTACCGGGTTCCGCGGGTGCATTTGTTATGGGTTTCTCAGAGCCCAACCGGGTCTGGTGGGTTAAACCATTGAGCCGAACCAGTAAATTATGCTACACAATACCGTCTGAGCTCCCTTAACCCTCCAGCCCCGGGGGCTATAGCTTGCGACTGTGCTCCGGTACCGGGTGTTTTGACGATCTTTGGCCTATGTTAACTACTCTGTAAGTCAATGAATATGGCATGTAATGTTGTGAATAAAAAAGAATAATGTTCCACAAACCTTCCTCTGTCGAATGGCGTTGAGTAGAGGTCTCTAGCCCCTCTGGTTGCATAATGGTGAGCGCGGGAAGACGAGTGCTTTTCGGCGGCAAATTCTTCCCGCGTTCGGACGCGTCGCCCCGGCCATGGCTACGACGCACCTAGCCGCTCGTCGCGCCAAAGTATTTATCTCCCTTAGACGATTTTAGTGTTTGATATTGAGAATGTGATGTTTATTTGATATTTTCTAGTTATTTTGAGGCCAATTATATAAAATATGTTTATTAGGGTATCACTGTCACTGATATTGCTAATTTTCACTCGATACCGTACATTTTATTAGTAATTGAGGTAGCTTATTGTTGTATTAGGCACTGATTATTCGTTATCACAGGTGTTTATTATACTTTGGCCATCATATATTAGGTCTTGTGTCACTTTCACTGACAAATATGCTTTAGAGAGTGTCACTGTCACTGATAATGCTCATTTTCACTCGATACCGTACATTTTATTAGTAATTGAGGTAGGTTATTGTTGTATTAGGCACTGATTATTCGTTATCACAGGTGTTTATTATACTTTGGCCATCAAATATTAGGTCTTGTGTGACTTTCACTTTGACAAATATGCTTTAGAGAGTGTCACTGTCACTGATAATGCTCATTTTCACTCGATACCGTACATTTTATTAGTAATTGAGGTAGGTTATTGTTGTATTAGGCACTGATTATTCATTATCACAGGTGTTTATTATACTTTGGCCATCAAATATTAGGTCTTGTGTCACTTTCACTTTGACAAATATGCTTTAGAGAGTGTCACTGTCACTGATAATGCTCATTTTCACTCGATACCGTACATTTTATTAGTAATTGAGGTAGGTTATTGTTGTATTAGGCACTGATTATTCGTTATCACAGGTGTTTATTATACTTTGGCCATCAAATATTAGGTCTTGTGTCACTTTCACTTAGTTATATGATTTGTAAACGTTTTGTATACAATTTATTGTGTCTTTTTTCACTGATTTATATATTTCTATAGGTTCTAATCATATGAATGTCACTTGGTATATACATATGTGTCACTTTCACATATTATTATGGTGTAATTGTATTTGTATCAATGTTCTCATAATACATGACTTTTGTATTACAATAAATTGGTTTTCTTCCACTTTTTGCCTATATATAATTATAGTGTACATATTGTCATTTTATTTGGCAATTTCAGTATGATTATTAGAACTCCAGCTTGGAGTGGTAATCAAAGAAGCACTCTAAAGCACAGAGTGCCACCTTGCACTCCACACACTCCATGGTTGACTTTTTACCTGACCTCGGCCTCACCCTGCTGTTGTAGCAGACATGGCACTGCTTCTGCTGTGTTCTTCCTGATTCATTCTGAGGCAGGGAACCAAGCCTGTGCCTAATCAAGTATTGGGCACACTGCAAGCGGTCAATAACGGCGGGCCCAGGATGTGCCACTGCCCTCTGTGGCGTAGCATACTTCTCCAGGAGCTCCGTCAACACCTGCTTTTGGAACCTCCGCAGGCTATTGAACTTCATGGGTGTGTTCACATTCCGAAGCTTGTATATGTTGTAGGCATTCAGAACTGACATGTCCACCATATGCAGAAAGAACTTTTTGTACCATCTGCACGAGGTACGCAGGCAGTCAATGAAGCCTATCTGCATGTCGGACTTGTCCACCAGCCTCATGTTGATGTTGTAGTCCAGGACAGCATCGGGCTTGGTCACCCTGGCCTGGGTGCGGCGATCCACCTTGCCAGTCTCCACCATTTCCCCCTTGTGGATGGTGGTCAGGAGGTTGACCTTCCGCTGGTCGTGCCAGTGGATAGCCAGAATGGGCCCCGACTTCTTCTTGAACACATCACCTTTTTTGGTCTTTGGAGGGAAAGGTGGCATGCCCTTCCTTTTCCCTCGTACTGTGCCTACAGTCCCCGTCTTGCGCTCATGCAGGTACTGTGAGAGAGTGGGGGACGTGTAATAATTGTCCGTATAGAGGACGTGATTCTTGTGAAAGTAGCGGTCCATCATGGCTTGCACCACTGCTCCGCCAAAGCCAATGAGGGGGTCCACAAGCAAGTCCCCTTCCTTCCCGCTGTAGACCAGGAAGTCCAGGACATAGCCAGTTTGGCAGTCGCACAGCACAAAGAATTTTATGCCAAAGCGATGTCTTTTTGAGGGGATGTACTGCCGGAAGCTGAGTTTTCCCCGGAACAGCACAAGAGACTCGTCAATGACGACCTTGCGGAAGGGCTTGAAGTAGGAGGTGAAGCGTTCTCGCATCATCTCGTACAACGTCCTAATCTTCCACAGCTTGTCTGGGAGGTGGACGTCAAGGTTGGTGACAAGATGGAGCGCTGCGAGGATATCAAGGTACCGGTCGCGAGACATATATTTCCCGAAGGCAGGGGTGGATATCAGATCATTGGTGATCCAATAGTCAGGCAACCTATGCTTCTTGACATGAGGCATTAGCATGGTGAGTGCCAGGAACACCATGAACTCTTTATGAGTCACTGGGGTCCACTGCCTCATGTGGCCCTTGGTCACCTTTCCCAAAAAGTGGACCTGGAATTGGTGCTGCTTATTTGTCTCTTTGACAACATAGCCTACCACCTCCTCATCAAAGAAGGCCTCAAATAGTTCGTGTGGTGGAGCATTGGGGCCTGCAGGAAAATTGGGGGTAATGCCTGAACCCTCCAGTACCTCATCAAAAGCTGGCACATCAGGGTTGTATCCATCCTCATCAACTACGTCTTGCCACTGAAAAACGTAGAATGGGTCTTGTCTACGCTGACGAGGAGCTCCAGCTGGTGGCCCAGCATGCCCACGGCCAACTCGGGAGGCGCGCGCCCTAGGGCGGCGAGGGCGGCGGCCAGGGCGGTGGGCAGCACGACGGGCAGCACGACGCCGGGCCAAGCGGATGGGTCGAGGGTCGTCGATGTCCATATAGTCATCGTCAGAGTGGTCATCTTGCCCTGACGGTGGACCTATGTAATCATGGCCAGAGTCTTCAGAGAGGTGCCCTTCATCATCAGTGGCCCCCACATAATCTGGCGGGGAACCAGTGATGCGTGGGCGGCGTGCGGGTGGGCGAGGTGGGGAAGGAGTGGCAGGTGAGGCTGTGTCCCCCCGAGGTCCTGGGCTCCTTGGCCTGCGACGAGTGACAGAAAGCAATGTTTCACTGTCACTAGGCCCAGGTATTGGTGATGCGAGCTCAAAGACTTCTTCAGGAAGACATGTTGAAGGCGGGAGAGGTGGGGAGGACCGTGGGGAAAGTTGCGGCTGGGGCCGGCCGGGGTGGACGCCGCGGGAGCCTCGAACAAAACTCTCTTACTTTTCTTAATTTTTTTGGTATATTTCCTACCTTTCCCCTTTTCGGCAGCAGTATGTCTCCTGTCGGGGGACCTAGGAGGCAAATAGGCCGAAAGTGGGGGGTCCTCAACCCTTGGCAATGGTGGGGGTGGTGGGGAAGAATGCGGGGCATCCGGGTCATCTTGGGTGGCGTGGGTAGATAAGGGAGACAATGGCGGACGAGAAGGGTCACCACGCTGACCCTCACTCACAGCCTCATCCTCACCAAGTAGTTTTGCTTGTTCCCTAGCTGCCGCGGCCGCCTTCTCAAGTATTTTCTGCTTATACAAATGTAGCTTGAAAGGCGATTTACCTGGGGAAGGGCTTGGCGTCGTGTCACTTATGCGAAATTTGGTGAGTGACCTTGAACTCTCCCACTCACTCACTCTCTCAAGTTCACTGTCTTTAGGTAAACCAGCTTCCTCAACAACTGGTACATCACCTTCATCACTCTCATCACTGTCATGTTCTCTCGCAAATCCCAGGAATTGCTCTTCTTTGTCACTCTCATGGCCATAATCACTCGACTTATAATTACTGGAGTCGTCACTGACTTCATCATCAACATTATGCTTGGCATCAGCTCGCTCATAAAGTCTCAATGTCGTCTCAATACCTCCGGGAGATAACACATTTAGGCGATGGCGTCGGGGTAAGGCGCGACGAACTAGCAAGGGTGTCGTAGGAAGCACGGTCTCGGACACAGCGGAATCACTATTTGGCGTACTGTCCATGATGGCGTCGGGGTAGATACTGTTGCTGTGGCGTAGTTTACGCCTGGTGGCGCCACCTACCGTCCCACGATACCGAAAATGTACGCGCGGCATTCGAAAGCACGCACGCAAGCAATGGGCGTTCAAGAGCCCTTCCGGGTTGCGCGGGCCGAGGTTGTTATGGGCGTTCAAGAGCCCTTCCGGGTTGGAGGGGTTAAGCCGTACTGTACCATAGGATACAGTAATAAAAGTCCCCAGCAGTCCCAAGCAATGTGGCAAAAATGGCAGGAGAGACCACCTATCCACCTCCAAAGATGAGGCAACACTGGCTCTGTCACCCTTCAGTGGTTCTCATATAAGCTGAGAAGTGTTGCCAACACGGGAGCAGTGCTCAAAAGGTCGTGGTAACTGGTACAGGGTTGTACAGGCAGTTACAAGGAAAGTATATTACTGACGGATATATACGTCGCTGGGACTGGGAAGTTACTTATCTACTGACGTATATATACGGTACTGGGATTGTAGGGGTTAAGACGCACTGTGCCCTTGTTCTTGTTCTTGTGAGGATTGAAGGGTGCTCGGGTGGCAGACACTCGCTTGGAGATGCACTGTGTTTACCTTATTAGACTGTAAAAGTACCCCTTCATCTTGTATGGCAACTAAATATTGAAGTAATGGCTACTGAGGGTGCATTTTACATAATGAGAGAATCTTATAAGGCAGGAAATATGGTAGGTCAGATGAAGGGAGGTTGGGTTGAAGCGTCATCAGGAGTACTAGGCTATGATATATATCAACAGGAAGAAAGGTCAGGTCAGGGCAAGTTAGCATATTTTTTGCCACATAGGACACATGATTTCACTTTACCATGTGCTGTGATGCATTCTTTCATTTTAATCTGCATATCATTAGACAATATTATTAAGTTTAGAAAGGGACTGTGGGAGTCAAAAAGTATAACTGAAATAAACTTAACCCCTTTGATTGCTAGAGGTCTTTCCTAATCCGTATAAAATCGTCTAGTGTTAGCACGAATATAATTAAAACAGGACACGATATTACTGACAAGGTTATAACAAGGCTGTTCGTTCATGGAAAGAATAATTGCTACAGTAAGTCAGGTTAGGAGGAGGTTGGTCAAGTCTGGTTGGAAGAGATTAGATCGGTTCAAGGTAAGTTAGATTAGGTCTATCTATCTATCTATTGCCTGACGCCGTGATCCCCGAAGGGGTGGCCACGAACGAACCGCCCCCATGCACCTCTGTCCCCAGTCAGTCGACACCCCTCCCCCCAACCAGCACCGCCTTCGTTCATGTACTTCCTCACTCCATCCTTCCACCTCTCATTCGGTCTACCTCTCCCTCTCTGTCCCTCCACCTCGCTCTCATACACCCTCTTAGTCATTCTCTCGCTTTCCATACGTTCCATATGGCCGAACCATCTCAAGTTGTTCCTTTTCACACTTTCCAGCACATCTACCTCCACACCACACCTCCTTCTTACTTCCTCATTAGTCTGTCTATCCCTCCATGTAACTCCGCACGCACTCCTTAAGTAATTCATTTCCACTGCTCTCACTCTTGGTCTGAGTCTCTCAACCAACGTCCATGCTTCGCTTCCGTAAGTCGGTGTCGGGATTACCACACTGTCATGCAAGGACTTCTTCACTTCCATACTGACCACCCTATTTCTTGTTACTGCTTTTAGCGTTCCTACAACCCTCTTCCCTGTTGTACCCTCTCCCGCACTTCTTCATCCATAGTCCCATCTTTACTCAACACACTGCCCAGATACTTAAAAGAGTTGACGATCTCCATAGCCTGACCGTTCAGCTTCACCTCACACTCTGTGACTTCACCCCTTTCGAAGACCATAACCTTGCTCTTCCCCGCATTTACCTTCAAATTCCGTTTTTCGCACACTGTTCCAAACTCATTTACCAGACCCTGCAACTCCCATTCATTATCACTCATCAGAACTGTATCATCCGCAAACAGCAGTATAGGTAGCTTCCACTCAATTCCTTCCCTTTTCAGCAATACACCAACATCCACTGCTCTTGATAGTATTTCTGACTCCATCCATATATATGGTAAACAACCAGGTCATGTCATGTTAATAAGGGAGGTTAGGTAATACTTCAGGATAGAGATAATTTCAAGTCATGTTCAAGTTGCCTAATGTTAGCTCAAGGCATGTTAAGGTAGGGGAGGTTAGGTCATTTCAGGAGATTAAATTGAGTTAGGGCAGGACAGGGGAGGTCCGTGCAGGTTAATATCTGGGGTAATCATGTTAGGTCAAGAGAGGTTTGGTTAGTTTGGGAGATTAGGTCAGTAGATGGAAGGTTAGGTCAATACAAAGTAAGTTAGGTTAGGTCAGGTAAATTCAGGTTAGATTTGATTATGAGAGGTTAGGGCAGGTTACGTTGGGTTAGGTCAGGGGTATCCAGTAAGAGGGGGATAGGTTAGGTCAGGTCACAGTAGGGGAGGTTATGTTATATCAGGTCAGGTAAGATTAGGTTAGGTGGTGTAATGGTTTAGATGCTTATGTTCTGGGTGTGGTGTCCTGAGTTTGAATTCTGGCCTAATACATCAGCTGGTGCCGGGCGTCCTTCAAACTTCCCGTCCGGTCAGCCATAGTTGAGTGCGGCAGCATGGCAGATGTACGATGCGGCCAGTTTTCGAGTGATGGTTATTTACACCACCCGAGCATCATGTGTGCCTTCATAGTTCATATATTAGCAACATGTATCACATAATATCATTGTCAGTGAAGTTACAGTGTGACAAGTGCTTAGATATAAGTCTTGTAAAGTGAACACGAGTGGCAAGACCGTAGCGCGTCTCCGTTGCCATGGAGACTGGCGGCCATCATGGTCTGGGACAATAACAGAACGCACGAACTGACACACACCCAGCTGACTGACACGCGCCACCAACACTTTCACTTTTCTTGCGTTTCTCTGTTACTCCCCTGCTTTATTCAGTTTTCATGTCACTTCCTCTCTTTATTCAGTTTATTACTTTATCATATGTTTGATAGTTATAGAATATGAGTTTCACACATTGTTTTACGCGCCACCAACACTTTCCATTTTCTTGCGTTTCTCTGTTACTCCCCTGCTTTATTCAGTTTCATGTCTCTTCCCCTCTTTATTCAGTTTATTACTTTATCATATGTTTTATAGTTATACAATACTGTATGAGTTTCACACATTGTTTTATGCACGTTTGACTTAGAAATAGTATATATTTACACTTATTGGTGTCCGTCACTGTTTTACGTATATTTGAGTGTCAATATCACTTGCATATTGTGTTCGGCACTTTGTATAGCCTATATTTATTATTTACACTTGGTTTTTATACACACACTTCACATTTCATAGCGTCTTTTATCGCAGTCTTTGAGTCCAGTTTTAGAAATGCTCAAGGGTGTGATACTCCCTGAAGCAGTCCGGGAAACACAGTCCAACATCACATTCTGGGCACATATACCTGGTATCTGATCTCACAGGCTCCCTCTGTGTCGTGTTGCGGCACGCATGACACCGTCTTCGGAGTTTGGCATTGTGTTCTGTGGGCGGCACATATTCAGGGAAGTGGCGTTGTGTCAGCCTGGCAATCCCTTCTGCTGCTGGGCGTCGATGGGCAAGGGGTTGCTGGAAGTGGGGGGCTGTCATGTATTCCCTCAACACCTCCCTGGACAACTCGATGCAGAAGTTCTCCATCGTTTCCTGCTTGCCGGTGATTGTTGAGTAGAGGATATGGCTGTTATAGAGGGTGAGATCGAGGAGGTGGAAGAATAACTTCTTATACCACCTCATCGTCTTCCTTGCACACTCACATGACGAGATGACAGCATCTGATTTGTCCACCAGCTGCATCTTGATGTTATAATCACAGATGGCCAAAGGTTTCTTGATAACTTCGCCAGTTGCTCTGTCACGACGTGTGCTGTCTTGGAAGATGGGACGGTGAACTGTTGTGAGGAGGTTCACATCCCGGTTATCCATCCAGGACAACATGAGGACATTGTTAGCCTGCTTGTGGATGATGGAGCCCTTTTCCCGCCTGGGTGGTAGTTCGGGCATGAAGATCCGATTCCTCCTGACGGTGCCACAGACTCCTGTAGTGCGGCTATGCAGGAACTTGGCAAGGGAGGGGCTGGTGTACCAGTTGTCCAGGTACAGTATGTGGCCCCTGTACAGGTAGCCCTGCAGCATGGTGATGACGACGGCCCCAGAAATTCCGTATGTCCTCGTTTCCACCAATTCTGTTTTCTTGCCCATATACAGAATTAGGTCCTGGATGTAACCAGTTCGACAGTCACACATCACGAAGGTCTTCAGGCCATATCAATGTCGTTTGCTGGGCATGTACTGCCGGATGCCAATATTCCCCCTCCACAGCAGCAAACTCTCATCAATAATGAGCTTCTGATGGGGTTTGAAGGCGGCAGCAAGCTTCAGCTTCAGGTACTCAAAAATGGGTCTTATTCTCTCCATGGGGTCCTTCATTGCTCTGGGTTGACTTTGATTTCTGGTGTGGGCTGCCAGGCTGTCGATGAAATGGAGGTTCCCCATTATGGCCGTGAACCTATTTCTGCTCATTATTTGGCCAAAAATAGGGGTTCGGACGAGGGGATCCCAGGACCAGTACTTTTTTATGGAGGATTTCCTTGTGACCCCCATCAGCATTACAATGGCCAAGAAGTGTAAAACTCTGGGACATCTAGGGAGGACCATAACAGCCTTGCAGCTCCTTATAGCTCCTATAAAAGAGCTAACTGGGAAGCATTCACAAATGAGACAGAACAACACTTCACAACTCTAAACAGTACACCCATCACTAACATCAACAATGCTGTACACATACTCAATAAAACTATCCAAAACGCTGACAAGAAACACATTCCAAGAGGTAACAGAAAAAGACACAACCCCAACTTCACACCAGAAATTCAAAACCTCATCAGACAACGTGACATACTGAAACACTCCCCAGCACCCCACACACAAGACATCACACAACAAATTCAAGCACTCAACACCCAAACTAACAACAAAATACAAGAACAAACACTAAATTGGAATAACTTCCTACAAACACTTGACCACAAAACAGACCCCAAAAAACTATACAAAACACTAAACAGCATCACACTTTCCAACAGCAACACAACACAATCACATGCTGCAATCACAACAACAGACTCTACTCCTTCATGTAAACAACAAGCAAACACTCTCATCAATCACTTTTCACATGTCAGCCACCTAAACCTCACAAAGACGACCGACGTGTCATCCGACGTAAGAGACAATTCCCCACAGACCCTGACTATACACCCTTCACCAATCACCAGACAAAGCATATCATCAACAATCTCAAGCACTCACCCGCCTGTGGCCTAGACAACATAAGCAACATACACCTCAGACACCTGGGACCACAAGGCATACAAGCACTCACTAACATATCAAACTACAGCTATTCACACAACACAATACCAGACATTTGGAAGCATGGTATCATCATCACTTTCCCCAAACCCAACAAAGACCCCACGCTACCCCCCTCCCACCGCCCCATCACACTCCTTTGCTCCCCCTCCAAAGTCATGGAACGCCTAGTATTACAACTAATTACACCTGACCTACCCCTAGCTCCAACACAACATGGCTTTAGGCCACTGCACTCCACAAACACTCTTCTCACAGACCTTACACAAAGAGCTTTCGACGGCATCAATTCAGCTAGACCACCACACAGATCACTATTAGCCACACTCGACATTAGTAAAGCCTTCGATGCCATCCCCCGCCACAACCTAACAAACAAAATCTACAACACAAACATGCACAACAACACAAAACGGTGGCTGGCCAACTTCCTAGCAGGCAGATGTGCACACGTATCTTTTGCCGGTCAGTCATCTAAAATCAGAAACTTTCCAAACGGAGTCCCACAAGGATCCGTCCTATCGCCCGCACTCTTTAATCTGTACATGCACGATATAACTACACCCAATACGCCCCAAATAAACTTAGCCTCCTATGCAGATGACATAACACTCACATGCACACACCATGACCCAAAAGAGCAACAGATCTCCTTCAACCCTATCTCAACACACTACATGGCTGGTGCACTACAAACAGACTTAATCTAGCCCCAGCCAAATCCACCGCAACCCTGCTCACAAGTTGGACAGGAGAACACGAATACATCCCTCAACTCACCATAAACAACACACCCCTAACACATACACACACACCCAAAATCCTAGGAGTAACATATGATACTCATATGACATTCAAACAGCACACCACAAACATTAAAAAGAAACTGACACCCAGACTTAACGCCCTCAGGTCACTTGCTCACACAAAATTTGGACACAACAAAGAAACTACCACCACAGTATATAAACAATACATAAGATCAGTGATGGAATACGCAAGCCCAGCCTGGGCTTCTAACCTAGCTGAAACACATCATAAGACCTTACAGACTATTCAAAACAAGCCCTGAAGATCATTACAGGCTGCACAGCTACTGCACCCACAGATCACCTACATCAAGAAACCAAAATCCTCAAAGTCAAAGACCATCTGGACATGAGAGGCACTCAATTCCTGGCAGCAGCCTCCACGAACCAAGACCACCCACTAAACTACATGGCAACACACCCACAGACACCAAGAAATATCAAAACAACACCCAGCACACGGTATCACACACAATTATTGTCCTCTCTCCCTCCCTGCCCACCCCGAACCAACTTCCAGAAGCACATCCATACTCATATCTCTCACCGATCCATCCACTCACTCACAGACAACACACAGCTGCATGCACGACCTCCCGAAATCCATCCTTCCGAATCCTCCCTTCCTCGCGAGGACGAGTCCACCTGGCCAGGCTGAGATGCGGACACCATCCAGCTCTCCTGAGCTATCAGAAGAGACTGGATGACTCCGTTGTCGACGCCTGCCCGGGATGTAACACAGCACCCCATACCATTAAACACATCATAGAAGACTGCATTTCACACAACCACTTACGCCAACAACACAATCTACACTCAATGAGAGCTCTGTGGGAAAGCCCGATCGTGGCCATGGCCTTTCTCAGGGACTCGGGGCTGTTCGGCCAGGCAGCTTAGGGAACAACAACAACAACAACAACAACAGCCTTGCAGAGTATTTTGACTGCTCCTTCCCAGCCATGAAATAATAATTGTACCAGTTGGTCTGGTCAACAATTAGAGCCACGAGATTTGTAGTGAAGAACTGCCTGAAGATCTCCAGTCTCGTGGTCTGCCGCCCCTGGTTTGGGAGCGTAGAGCCGGCAATCCCAGCGTCCACAAAGTTGTAGTCGGTGGGCACAAAGTTGTCTCCATCGACCCAATCCCACACGTCGGGTTGAGCGGCACCTTCGTCACCAGAGTCGTCAGGAGGGGAGTCACCATCAGGGTGGCGGGGGGGCCCTGCCCTGCCTCTTGGCCCTCTTAGCCCTCTTGGCCCTCTTGTCCCTCTTGCCCCTCTTGCCCCTGACCTCAACCTCGGTCTTGGTCGAGCCGACCCAGCCCTTGCTCTCGCACCGCCAGGGGTGGGGCGTATTAGGGTCACCTTAGACACCCTTCGGCCACGCCCACGCACAGGACCACGGGCACTCCCACGTACATTGATAGGGCGTTGCGCACGATCAGGGCGGTGTGGCGACGCAGGTGATGATGGTGTCTGAGTGTCGTGTCTGTGGGAGGTCCCAGGCTGAGGAGAAGGTACAGGTGAGTATGGTAGTGGTCCGGGAGGTGATGGTGGGGGCGAGTCAATCCGGGGTGATGAGGGAAACAGGCGGCGTGCGGCAGGGCGTTGGTGGCGGCGTGGTGGAGATGATTCGAGGGCAGGCATATCCTCATCTGTTGCTTCTGAAGAAGAAGTCAATGGCTGCGCTGCTAATATGGGCTGCTCCCCTGCGCAAGCCATAGAAAGTGTGAGGGGTTGGTGCTTTTAGTGGAGAGGGAATGGGGGGTGGTGGGGAAGGCAAACGCGGCGGAGCACCACCACGGCGAGGCACGTGTGGTGTCGGAGCTTGACCCACCTCCTCCTCCTCCCCATCATCCTCACCTCTTCTCTTCTCAGCCCTATGATGAGAAGGTGGAATGTTGATGAAGGCCATGGGGTCTGGGTCATCTTCCTCATCCTCTTCCCCACTTGCTGGGGACTCCACTATGTCACGGGGGGGAGCAGGGGAACGATAGCTACTCGCCTCCCTTTGTTGTAACCTGGCGTACCGTTCAGCGATGGGGAGATAGGGTTCCTCCTCATACATTTCATCATACTCGGCCACAGTGGGACTATATTCGTCCTCTGAATCGTCATTGGATGATCCAGTGTCACTATCAGGCACATCACTCTCTTCAAGTATGGCCATGGCATCGGCCAGGGATATTCCCCTGCGTGGGTAACGGCGTGGTAAATCCGACATGGTGTTGCACTCGCGAGATGTATGGGTAAACTGACTTTCCTTTGTCACGCACGTCCCTTGTCCCAACAAACCGAGATTTGTGGGTTGCTATACATTGCCTACATCCTAAGGAATATCCCATACAAATATCAAGCCAATAGCTACCATAGGACAAGAGTAAATAAGGTCCGAAGTCGCGGTGAAATCAGTGGGTACTAATCAGCCACTAATCCGCCCACCCGCCCGGCAGGACTTGGGGGATAGCTGAGCATGGACAAGTAATGCGTACATCCTAAGGAATATCCCATACAAATCTCAAGCCTATAGCTACCATAGGACAAGAGTAAATGAGGTCGAAAGTCGTATGAGATAAGTGGGTACATTAGTTTTCATCACCTCCCCCGCATGACCACCCGCCCGGCAGCTCTTGGGGGATAGCAGAGCATGGACAAGTAATGCATACATCCTAAGGAATATCCCATACAAATTTCAAGCCTATAGCTACCATAGGATAAGAGTAAATAAGGTCGAAAGTCGTTGGGAGACAAGTGGGTACAGTGTTTTCATCACCTCCCCCGCATGACCACCCGCCCGGCAGCACTTGGGGAACAGCTGAGTATAGCATTGTGATGCACACATCCTAAGGAGTGTCTCACACAAATTTTAAGCCTATAGCTCCCATATGACAGGAGTAAATAAGGTTCAAAGTCGCGGTCAAATAAGTGGGTAAAGTGGCGCCACTAATCCCACCACCACCACCTGCGCGGCATGGTTGGCCGGTTCCCGCGTACCGTCCCTGTTCGCCCACACTCTACGGTACCTCCCCTACCATTCTCAAGCCATTTCCTACCATACGAGCCGAATAATAGAGGTTTTAGTGGCCGACGCAATGTTCGCGTCGCTGGGGTCTAGCGTTACATAAATTGCCGACGCAAACAGTGCGTCGCTGGGGCTCAGTGGGTTAAGAACGGGGTGTTCCTTATATCAGGGAGGTTGTTGTTGTTGTTCCCCAGGCTGCCTGGCTGAACAGCCCCAAGGCCCTAAGCAAGGCCAAGGCCATAACCGAGTGCCCCCACAGAACCCTCCCTGCCTACCACAATAAAGCCTGGGTGACCGAAGCCACTCCATGGCGGGGAGCTGAGGAGGGTGCGGAAACACCCAGGAAACCAAAGCCCCACCCAGGGCCCTGTGCCCCTAGGGAGGTTATTTTTTATCAGGGAGGTTAGGTTAGGTTAGCTCAGGTCAGAGGAAGATCAGGAAGGTTAGGTTAGCTCAGGTCAGACTCAGAGGAAGATAGGGAAGGTTAGGTCAGGTTAGATCAGGCCAGGGGAGATTAATTTAGGTCAGATCAGGGAGATTAGGTAATATGTCAGGTCAGGGATGTTAGTAATGTTAGGGTAGGTTACATTAGGTCAAGTCTAGGGAGGTTACATTACGCTAGGCTATGTCAGGGAAGGGGAGGTTAGGTTAGTGACGTGTAGATCATAGATGTTAGGTTAGGTTAGGCCAGGTCAAGGGGGAGGTTATGTTAGGTTAGGCCAGAGGGGGGGGGGGAGGTTATGTTAGGTCAGGTCAGGTCAGGGGTGGCTAAATTTGGTTAGGTCAGGTTAAGGGAGAGGAGGTTAGGTTAGGTTAGGTCTGATCAGAGGAGGTTAGGTCAGGTCATATCAGGGCAGATTAAGGCAGATTAGGTCATGTTAGGGAAGCGCAAGGCAGGACAGGATTGTTAGGTAAGGCCAGGTTTTGGTAGTTTGTCTGATTAACTCCCAGAGACCAGCTTTTGATTATTCTCGCCACTTCGTCTACCCAGGGGTACAGGCGATTAAACGCCTTGTTTATGCATCTTGTGGTGTATAAGTAACAAACAAACATTAATCAACCAAATACCATTATCACATATCTTTATTCAGCATGAGAATTTGTGAAAAACCCATGGTTTACATTGCGTTCTCTGTTTATCACTGCTTGACCGTCAGCGTCAGCAAGAATTCAGCCCTTGGGCGTGCGTGTGTATATACAGTACGTGTGGGACTAAACATTGATCAATACTCGTGTGTGAGTGTGTGTGTGTCAATCACGTGGCCCAGGCAAAAGTCTCGTCCCCTCTCTCACTGCGTCACTCACTATCTCCCGATCCGCAGGACATAATGCAATCACTTGAGAGATAGGGGAAGGGAATGTGGTTATGGGTGCTTGTGGGTGGGGTAGATGGTAGGGGGGAGTAGGGAGAGGCTTGGGGGAGTGCAGGACGGGCTGGGGATGTAGCTTAGTTCATTAAAAGGCCGATAGGGCTGCGATTGCACCATGGAAAATTTGATTGCTTGGCACGAAACATGCTGTACCCAGGTTAAGGTGTGATGGGCATATTTATTTCCTCATTTATGTATCTATTTATTATCTTATTTAGTTTCCTCCTTAGCCCTCCATCAAGCTTAAAAAAAATACCCCCAAGATCCTCCTTCAAGATATATTTGTATATTTTTCCATAGAAAAATGTTGTGGCCGAAGGTTGGTCCCTCCTAAATTACAGGCTCGCTATCGCTCGCCAGGAAACGATCGACACCTAAATGACAAAAGTCTTAATATTGACAAAGAAATGTGGCGAAAGGTCTTAAAATCGCCAAACTAATGGGCCGAAAGTCTTAAAATCTGAAAACTAATGGGGATAAACGTCAAGAAGATGGGGGACCAGAAAAACGACCCATCTCCCCTTAACCCGGCAAGCGCGATAGGCCTCACGGAATGCTTCCTATAGGGAACGCGATAGGCCTCACGGAAGCAAGACCATAAAAAAAGCCTTCCCAAAAAAAAAAGGGCCTATCAAAACAAAGGATTTTGTCTCTAGGTGAGATAATTCCCCTCTAGTACTCATCCATGTGTTTCTCACCCCTCCCCCTCCCCTCCTTCCCCACCTTATTCCCCCCCCCCCCCCCTCCTCAATTATCACCTATTTATCCACTTATTATCATCATTTATCGGTTATTTTTCTCTCCCGCGATAATGTAGCACAAGTGGGTTGCATAAAAGATCGTTATGCAACACCCAGACACCGGCACACACACCGCCCCGCTCGTCTCAGTTGACTCCCAGACAGCGAGAGGGGAGGGCTGCCTGTGGCTCTCTCTCGCCTGAGATTATGACCGGGTGGCCAATATCTTCGTTTTTCACCACCCAAATGCTTTTCCCACTTATTTTAGCACTCTTGAAGGTTCATATATACATCATATATGTAAAATAAAAGCATACCGAAAACAAATAATGCTTTATATTGTAAATATAACGAATTCTGTCAGAATCCAGGGCTAGAAATGCACAAATAACTACCCTAGCACCTAGGTCTATATCGCGCTTGTCAGGTTAAAAGAGGATAGTTTAGGACGGCCACATCAAGCCATCAGGTGTCTTGTTCTGGGAGGTCAGGTTGTGGTAATTGGGTCATGTGGGATTAGTTCTTAGGAAATCTAATGAGTTAGGTAATGCAAGGCCAGATATTTAGAAAGTACGTCATTGGAGGGACTGAAATGATCTCTTCTTGTCCGTGCATTTTTGTTCTCTCTCTCCCTGTTCTTCTGTTCACATATATTTATATTCCTACAGGTTTATCTTCTCTTTTTTGTTTGTAATTTCCATCCTATTTTTTTATTGTAACATTACTACTTCTCTAGTTTCCAATGAATAGTTATCCTAGTAAAATCATGCATTCTACATGCTTTAGTTTGAATTATAGCATGTGTTGTAACTTACTGAAGTTTTAACCCTCTCATGCACCAGGCGTTGCCAAATAGTTTTCTGCCCACAACTCACTGAAAGACAACTGAAGAGGTTGAAGTAACTAAACTAAAGGTTTCTAAGCACAACTGATGATCACAAAGTTGTTTAACCCTCTCACCACGGAAGTGCTCTTGAACGCCCATAAAAAAGCATATAACAGCTGCCCGGAAGGGCTCTTGAACGCCCAGTGGTTGAAAGCCTGTTAGCTTCGTGTGCCAGGCGTCGGTCCGACGCATGTAAACAACAGCCGGCTGGACCGACGCCCCGCATCTCCGGCCACAAGAAGGAGAGCGTCGCTTGTTCGTGTGTGCCTGTATGTTGTTGTTAAGTATCGAAAAGTAGTGTAAAGTGGCTGTTTTGGCCATAAAGTTATCTCCAATGAAATCATCATCACAGCTCAACCAGTTGACTTAGAGAGCTCTACTTAATGCCATTCTACAGGTAAATAACACAGCTACGCTTGGGGATGCGCGGGAATGCGGGAAGCAGTCAGATTAACACATATACGGTAGCCTAGCCTAGACGTTTTTCGGCCAAAACACCCGGGTTTCGAGGAATATATATATAATACATAGCCGGGGCTGGAGGGTTAAGTAGCCTATCCCAAAAAAGGTGCAAATCGTATCCCTGTGCATGAAAGGGTTAATTGTTCTGTGTAGCCTAAAACTTAAAAACCATGATAATCTTATATATGTTCTTTTATTTCAAAGTTTTATTTTATTAAGTGTTGTTTCTACATAGCGATTTTGATTAGTTCTTTTGCATTTATCTTGTGTCCCTGTTTTGGTTTGTTTATTTTGCAAGTTTTATATTATAATACTGTATACTGTACTTATAATTTCAGAGTTACGGGAAGCAAAGGAACGGAAAAAGGCACAGGCCAGCTTACAAAGACAAGAGGAACAGTTGGCAGCAGCAGTGGCAACTTGGAACGAGGTTATACCCAAGTGGGACTACATGTAAGTCTCATGCAGTACTGTACTTTATTTGCTCTTATTAATCATTGATCATACAGCAGCATAGGCCCTCAAGGGAGCCCACCTCGCTTTTTTTGTCTTCCTCTCTCTTTGGCTTGTATCCATTCGGCCACATTCAGCCTACTGTTTTAAGACATTTACCCTCATCCAGGTGTCAATATTTTCCTGGCAAGCGGTAGCGAGCCAGCATACATATATTTTTGTTTTGACAGCAAGCTAAATTTGTACATTTTTCGATAGAAAAATGCCTCCGGCGAAGCCAGACTTCTCCATACAATGCTGGCTCGCTATCACTCGCCAGGAAGAAATCGACACCTGGATGGGGGATAATAAACGTCTTAAAACAGTTGGCTGAATGGGGCCGAATGGATACAAGCCAAGGAAAGAGAGAAAAGGAGAGCACGATAAAAAAAAAGCCGGTGACCCCCCATTGGTTGCGGCTATGTTTGGGCTATTTAGCGCATATTCAGGCACTCCTGAATGACAAATCAAGCATCTGCATTAAATGAACTGTATTCTGCCGAAAACTAGGCGAAAATAGCTTCAAAATGAGACCAGAACAGGCCCCGTACGTGGTCTGGTTCACCCGCAGCAGTGCCAGTGAAACGCGGGAAACCCGCTATTTGGTAGCACTCGCTCGCTTGGCTACACTGATGAGAGAGAGAGAGAGAGAGAGAGAGAGAGAGAGAGAGAGAGAGAGAGAGAGAGAGAGAGAGAGAGGAGAGAAGAGAGAGAGGAGAGAGAGAGAGAGAGAGAGAGAGAGAGAGAGAGGAGAGAGAGAGAGAGAGAGCAGAGAGAAAGAGAGAGGAAGAGAGAGAGAGAGAGAGAGAGAGAGAGGAATAGAGATAGAGAGAGAGAGAGAGAGAGAGGCGAGAGAGGACAGACAAGAGAGACAGACAGAAAGACAGACAGCAGAGACAGACAGACAGACATCAGACAGACAGACAGACAGACAGACAGACAGACAGACAGACAGACAGGTAAACAGACAGACAGACAACAGACAGACAGACAGACAGACAGACAGACAGACAGACAGACAGACAGACAGACAGACAGACAGACAGACAGACAGACAGACAGACAGACAGACAGACAGACAGACAGACAGACAGACATACAAGTAGATAGACAGACAGACAGACAGACAGACAGACTAGACAGACAGACAGACAGACAGACAGACAGACAGACAGACAGACAGACAGGCGCGAGACAGTGTCAACCTCAGTGGGCCGCTCGCTGCTCTGAGGAACGGAGGTGGGCCCCTCACGCTCCCACCCACTGACACTCGATTTTTACGGTTTTTACAGGCTTTTAAAGACTGGAAATTGCTGTAACTTGCCAGGACGTTCGAGAACGTCACCCGCAACGAAAGGGTTAACTATTGTCCTCCTCAGACTGGGGCCTGGAGTAATTTTCCCCAGCACTTGACTGATTGGCTTGTTTGCTCAGGAATATAAACAAAATTCTTTTTCTTTGGCATGCTTGCCTACCTTCCTACATGTAGTTGTTGTTGTTCCCCAGGCTGTCTGGCCGAACAGCCCCAAGGTCTCGAGCAAGGCCAAGGCCACAAACGAGCGCCCCCACAAAATCCCTCCTGCCTACCACTAACAAAGCCCGGGTGACCGAAGCCACTCCAAGGCAGGGAGCTGAGGAGGGTGCGGAAACGCCCGGGAAACCAAAGCCCCACCCAAGGCCCCGTGCCCCTCAGCAATTATGAAGGGAAAGTTGAGGGGCAAGGGAAAAATGTGACGCTTTGGCTCCCAATCTGCCAACTTCTAGGTTGGCAGTAGGGAGGTCAATCCACGGAAGCCGCCACTTGAGATCTAGAAGATATATAAGTAAAAGGAACAGTCAGAGTAAGCTATGGGTATGGCAGAGATAGCTCAGTTCTCACTCGGATAGACCAGCCCATCACCACATGACTAGAACCCAATCCTCTCAGCATCAGCAAGGAAAGGCCCTAGAAAGCCGCCTTTGGCGGGGGGATAGCTCCCCTATTTCAACTCCTTTCGGGGTTGGGCACCCGCCTACCCTAACTTTGTAATACCGAATTGCTCTCCCTCCTCCCCTCCACACACCACCAACACCCTACCAGAGCCTACATGTAGTTTATTTTCCTTATTTTTTCTGTAGTTGATCTCCAAGGATTCAGACTTCCCTTTTATTTTATCCAATTACCTGAGGTCGGATCAACAGAATTTGACTCTACAAAGGATTAAAAAGAAAAACAAGGAACAACAGATCTATTGATCCTCACTAGGCTGCTTGTGATTGTTAGAATCAGGAAATGGGAAGAATTTGGAGGGGTTCAATTCCAGAAATCCTTGGAATTAGATCAAATGAAGTATTCCAACACGAACACAGGAAGTCAAGGATTCAAGGCGAGACATTTTATCTAAGTGACCTTTAACCCGGGAATGGCGAGAACACTCTTAACCCTCTCACGTTCTTGACGCAATTTTGAGCCTATTAGGGATACTTTAAAGACTTTGTTACCATCAGGGGTATTTAGAAACCTTTATTTTAGTTACTTCAACCTCTGCAGTTGTCTTTGAGTTAGCTGTGGGCAGAAAACTAATTTTGGAGAGGTAATTATATGAGTGAGAGAACTCTATTTCTTATTGCTAATCTGGCAACCTCTGCGTCATATGGTCGTGAGAGGGTTAAGAGGTTTTGGTGGGCAAGGGCGAGGACTCTCTTAAGAGGTAAGGCCTAAAAAAAAAAAAAAAAAAAAAGGCCCCAGTAGCACTTAAAACTATTATTTTTTTTTTCCCTCCATACCTCATATCACTCTTCCACATCTGTCAAAATCCCCTCCTTTCCCCCCCCCCTTCAATTATCACCTATTTTCCCTGTTATTCCCTTATTCATTGGTATATTTTCGTGTAAACATCTCCAAACCGATCCTAGGCTATGGTCATGTGTGTTACGTAAGGTAGAGACTGGAGAGTGTGGAGAGCTCAGTACTGCTTCAGCCCTCGAGAGAAGAGGGTGTGAGGCCGGCTGGCTCACAATTGTGTGCGGCACACAATGGCGGAAGGCGGACGCAAGTTTTTGAGGCTCCGGCATATGTTCATGGGAATGGATAAGTAATCACGGAATATCGAGTGCATACGGGGCTAGCAAGGAGAGGAAGGAATTGTGAAGTGTTTGGAGGATATATTGGTGTGGTGGAGGGGTGATATATAGTGTAATAAGAGTGTGTGGTGACGGGACAGCGGTAGTGTTGTGAGTTGTTGAGATTGTAAACAAACATGGTGGAGGGAATTTCGGGAATGACGGAGGCGGAAGAAAAGCTACAACGTTTTCGTGGGTTTAAGAGCACAGATAATAAGTTAGAAGAGGTTATTAATGTTGTGAAGGATTTGGAAGAGTGATACGGAGAAATGGAAGGGGGATATTGGTGAGAAAGTTAAGGTACTGTGTGTAATGTGTGGTGTGACAGGTGGGGAAGGGAATAGGCCTAGCGAAGGAAGTTAATGCAGGCCTATTTCGGAAGTTAATGATAGCCTACAGATGGTATTGAAAAGGGTAGATGAACTGGGAGCAGAGAATATGGCATTGAAGGAGCAGCTGAAGGAATACGAAGGACGATTCAAGGATGTAAAGGAGTCAACTGCATGGACGGTGGTAGGTAAACAGAAATTCAAGGATTTGGAGGATATTATGAAAGAACAAAAGGAAGAAATGAATATGACCAAAAAAAGTTTTGAGAGTGCAGTTGTAGGGGTCATGAAGAACAAGGAGAGTGTCATGAGGGAGGCCATGGACAGGGATAGGGGTGTAATCATGCATGGAGATATAGAGGCTCATATGAATGATAATGGAGTGAGAAAAGTGAGGGATATGGAGAAAGTGAAGGAGGTCATGAAAGGTGTGGATGAGGACAAATATGGATGGGAAGGGCAGGTGGAGGAAGTCAGTAGGATAGGTAGATATAAAAGGGGAGAGATGAGACCTATAAGGGTACAGTTTAAAACCAGGGCAGTGGCAGAGACGGTGACAAATTTTAGTTGGAGGCTAAACACAAATGAAAAACTGAAACATATAAGACTAAAGAAGGATTTGAGCATAGAACAAAGACAAAAAATGAAGGAATTACAAGAAAAGGCTGATGAAAATAATGGAAAGTTGGGTGAGGAAGATAAGATTTTTTTTTACTGGAGAGTGAGGGACGGAAAATTGAAGAAGTGGTTTATACGAATAGAAGGAAGGGGGAGATCAGGGAGGGAAGAGAATGTGATAGGAGTTGTGACGGAGGAGGAGAACGGGGTGGAGGTGTCACAGGGAGAGACAGGAGACAAAGTGGCAGACCCAGTAGTGCTAAGGGGGGAGTAGGGTACAGACAGGAGGAGTGGGATGGTGTAGTTGCTGAAGGAATGGTAGATGGATTAAGGATTATGTTTAGTAATGTGGATGTGTTTACCCAGGACAGGAAAAGAGAACTGATACGTAGGTTGCAGGATGAAGAGGAAAAACCTGATGTCATAGCTTTACAGGAAGTAAGACCAAAAAATGCTAGAATTGAAAGGGAATTGGTGGAGTATAGTTTGGAGGGTTTTGAGTTATATGAGAGGAATGCTATTAGAGCAGAGGTCGGAAGAGGACTGTTTATTTATGTAAGAAAAGAGCTCAAGGTTAATGAGGTGGATATGAGACAGCAGTATTGTGAGTATTTGTGTATTGAAGTAAAATGTGCAAGAGGATCAATTCTAATTGCCTCTATATATAGAAGCCCAAATAATAGTAGGGAAGAGGATGATGACCTACTGAAAGCAATGGAGGAAATAGATAATAGAGAGAACAAATATAAGATTTTGATTGGAGATTTCAATTTGTCAAGGATCAACTGGGCAAATTGTACTACTCCAGTGGGACAGGGTAGCCTGGAAAACAAGTTTATAGAGAAAGTGAGAGATTGTTTTTTAACGCAACATATTAGAGATGACAAGATATAGAGATGGGACGCAGGGGAGTGTACTTGATTTGATTTTTAGCAATGAGGAGGATATAGTGGAACATGTCAATGTGGATAGCCCTATAGGTCGTAGTGACCATGCCTGTATAAGCTTCAGTTGCAATATTAAAACAGAGAGGGATAATAGAAGCAATAGAAAAATATACATGTATGATAGAGCAGATTATGAGCTGCTGAGACGGTGTTTGGACATTGACTGGGGGGAATACTTGAACGGTGAAGACGCTGAAGGAATGTGGAGGAAAATTAGAGTCAAACTGGAGAAAGCTGTATCCAAAAGTGTACCAGTAAGGGAATATAAGGATAAAACAAAATTGAGGAAAAGAACGAACCCAGAATTGCCAATGCAAAGAAAGCTTTGGACATTGATTAGAAGAAAGAAACGATTGTGGGAAAGACTAAAATTGTTAAAAAAGAACAGGGGGTCTAGTATAGAAGCTAAAGAAGTGGATCTGGAATGCAGACAAATAAACAATAAAATAAGGTGGGAGACAAGGAGGGGGGTGAAGGAGAGGGAGAGAGAGATTGCTAGAAATGTGAAGGATAATCCAAAAATATTCTGGAAGTACATTCAGGAAAAGTTAACAAGAAGAGTAGGGATCCCAGAGTTGGTAGGGGGATTGGATGATGGGAGTAGAGTGGAGACTGATAAGGAGAAAGCAGAGGTGCTGGGCAAATACTTTGGGGGGGGGGGGGGGGGGTTTACTAACAGTGGAGTCGGATGATGCAGTGCCTACTATTCCCATAAAACAGGCACCGGCACTAGAACTAATAGAGTTTTCCCATGCTAGAATAAGAAGGGCTATAGCAAAAATTAACAGAAGTAAGTCCCCGGGACCGGATGGGATACACCCAAGAATCATAAAGGAAGGAGGTGAGATGTTAGTAGATCCATTGAAAATGTTATTTGAGGTATCGTTTAATACAGGACAAATCCCGATGGACTGGAGAGAGGCGAACATAACAGCTATATTTAAGAAGGGAAAGAGAAATGACCCAGGGAATTATAGACCAGTCAGTTTGACAAGTGTTGTGTGTAAACTAATGGAAACGGTAATTAGAGAAGGAATAATGGAGCATATGAAGTCAAACCAACTTTTCAGTGGGAGACAGTTCGGATTCTTGCCGGGGAGGTCGACGGTACTACAGCTAATTAAGGTGGTAGATGATTGGATGCAAATTCTAGAAGATGGTGATGTAATAGACGTGGTATATTGCGATTTTATGAAGGCCTTCGATAAGGTCCCACATAAAAGGTTAATAGAGAAAGTTAGAAACTATAATATAGGGGAGAAATGTGTGAAATGGATAGAAGCCTTCCTGAAAGATCGGAGACAGAGGGTACTGGTGAATGGAATAGGCTCGGGGTGGAGGGAAATTACAAGTGGGGTACCTCACGGATCTGTGTTGGGACCACTGTTGTTCGTTATATTTATCAACGACTTACCTGAAGTTATAACTAATGGAAGTGAGGTATACCTGTATGCGGATGACGCTAAGCTGTATAGAAGAGTGAGGAGTAAGGAAGATGTGGGTTTGCTTCAAGGAGATGTGGAGGGCATGAAGGGATGGTCTGAGCATTGGTTAATGCCTTTTCATCCAAAAAAATGCAAGTACATGTGGATTGGGACAAGCAAGATAGACAAGATAGGATACAGTATGTATGAAGCGATGGAGGAAGTGAATGCAGAAAAGGATATAGGAGTAGTGATAGACAATAAGTTAAATTTCTCAGAACATTTAGCAGAAAAGATAAACAAAGCCAATAGAATTGTAGGGCTGATAAGGAGGACATTTGTGTCACTTGACGAAGAAATCTTCAGGAATCTCTTTACAGCGCTGGTTAGGCCGCACCTGGAATATGCGAACCAGGTGTGGGCTCCATATATGGTAAAGGATATAGAAGCAGTGGAGAAAGTGCAGAGGAGAGCTAGCAAGCTAGTACCAATGTTGAAGAATGCGGGCTATGAGCAGAGGTTGAGGACACCTGGACACTGGCATATAGGAGAAAGAGAGGGGATATGATAGAGACTTTTAAGATAGTGTCAGGAAAGTATGATGAGGATGTGTGTGAAGGTATCTTCTTGATGCGGGAGGGAACAAGAACGAGAAGACACTCTAAGAAAATTTACAAAGAAAGAAATAGGCTTGAGAAGGCAAAGAACTCATTTTGTGATAGAGTGGTAAATGAGTGGAACGCACTGCCCCAGTATGTAGTCGATTCCGAATCAATAAGGGAGTTTGAAAGTAATCTTGATAAAGCATGGGGAAGACAAGATTTGAAGTTTGATTATAAAACAAAAATACAAAATAGTAAAAATGTTGCGTCTGCTACCGCCGCCGCCAACACCGTGAACGACCGCAGCAGTGCAAGTACTGGTACTGAGCTAGATACACAGGCCTAGTTTGCCTTTTTCCAGAGGATCTACTGTAAGAAAACTGTAAGAAACTGTAAGAAAACAATTGATGAATGAACCTCTCGGTAATAATTCGCGATTTTGACCATCAAAACGATATTCCCACTTGTTTTATTGTTGTTACAGGTTACTATCTTCATATTAAAAGTAAAATAGGCACATATGAATAAGTAATAACGATATTTATCGTAAAATGACGATTATAGGCAGGAATGGAGCTTAATATTGCCGCCCAGAAGTATGGTGTTCACTACACCCTGCACGCGCTCGCCGGGTTAACTACTGTGTAGCACTCTTACAACATTATTAGACAACTAGCTGAGGTGCCCGCACCCTCTGTGGGCTAAAGAGTAGTCCTGATCATATCCCGATCCCGATTGCTAGAGGGCAGCACTTTGATAATAAACTCCACAGAGATCACATACTGAGGGTAGTAGGACAACTCAAGTAAATCTGAGAATACTTATGCTAAAAAACCATCATTGGGGCCACCTGAGTATCCATGCCAAGTCTCGTCTCCTTAGTCCCAATGGTTTTGGGGCTAAAGAGACACAAACAGACAATCATAGGGTTAGACGGGGTAATTATGCTGCGGTGTGATTTCGCCACAACAGCATTAATACCAATACCCATAGCTCCAAAACTATTACTGTATATGGATTTGAGTATTTGACTGCTGTTGGGCTTACATTATAGAGGAATGCCGACCTAACAGTAAAGTCTCACATCCCATGATTTATTGGTACCAAAATATTACCGTGGGAAGAGAATTCGTGGGATGCGGAGTATTTTAGTAATGGGGAAAATTGTAATAAGTACTGGAGGCTAACTGTGTCTGCCTGCTGAGACGGGAACCTCTCCGGGAGGTCTGGAGTTATTTTCAAATGGGTAAATTTATAGCAATAGATTGGAAAGTACTGTATTGCCGATTATACAATATTGACTATGTTACAGGCGAAATCACAAGAAGACCCGTGAGCTGTGGTGGCATGGTCTACCGTCATGTGTCCGAGGCAGGGTGTGGAAGCTGGCCATCGGGAACGACCTCAGCATCACACCGCAACTCTACGCCTCGATGCTGCAAAAGTGAGATCCTTTATTTGTAGTACTGTACTGTTCTCGCTCTTCTCTTGTCTTGTCTTGTCTTTCTCTTCTCTCTTCTCTCTCCTCTCCTCTCCTCTCCTCTCCTCTCTCCTCTCTCCTCTCCTCTCCTCTCCTCTCCTCTCCTCTCCTCTCCTCTCCTCTCCTCTCCTCTCCTCTCCTCTCCTCTCCTCTCCTCTCCTCTCCTCTGGTGATGGGCTGGTCTATCAGAGTGAGAGCTGAATGATATCTGCTATACCCATAGCTTACTCTGACTGTTGTTGTTGTTGTTGTTGTTCCCCAAGCTGCCTGGCCGAACAGCCCCAAGGCCCCGAGCAAGGCCAAGGCCATAACTGAGCGCCCCCACAGAACCCTCCCTGCCTACCACAATAAAGCCTGGGTGACCGAAGCCACTCCATGGCGGGGAGCTGAGGAGGGTGCGGAAACGCCCGGGAAACCAAAGTCCCACCCAGGGCCCTGTGCCCCTCAGCAATGATGAAGAGAAAGTTGAGGGGCAAAGGAAAAATGTGACACTTTGGCTTCCAATCTTGGTAGATTGGGAGGTCAATCCACGGAAAAGACGCCGTCACTTGAGATCTAGGAAATACATAAGTAAAAGGAACAGTCGGAGTAAGCTATGGGTATGGCAGAGATCGCTCAGTTCTCACTCTGATAGACCAGCCCATCACCATTACTCTGACTGTTCCTTTTACTTATATATTTTCTAGATCTCAAGTGACGGCGTCTATTCCTTGGCTTGACCTCCTTACTGCCAACCTAAGCCAAAGCGTCGCATTTTTCCTTTGCCCCCCAATTTTCCCTTCATAATTGCTGAGAGGCACAGGGCCTTGGGTGGGGCTTTGGTTTCCCGGGCGTATCTGCATCCTCCTCAGCTTTGGAGTGGCTTCTGTCACCTGGGTTTTATTAGTGGTAAGCAGGGAGGGTTTTGTGGGGGGCGCTTGGTTATGGCCTTTGCCTTGCTTGGGACCTTGGGGCAGCTCGGTCAGACAGCCTGGGGAACAGCAACAACAACAACTGTATTGTGAAAAGCTCCTCTTCCTGTAGGCATATTTAGGACCTAGTATTAGTACAGTACAGTAATTGCTTGTAACTCTATAGTTTAGGTTGTAATTTATAACTATAGAAACCAAGAAACATTAAAGGTACTGTACCAAGCATATTTTAGCCTTTGTTTGAGTCTCCATGAACAATTAGTAGGCAATTTTAAGTAGAAATTGGAGTCTATATTTCACTAGCCAGCATTTGATCACAAATATAGATCGATGGATGTAGGTCAGGATCAGAGTGTTAGATATCGGTACTACATTTTTTGCTACACACTTCCCTCCCAGACTCAATGTTAAACTCTACCTACGGATACTGCTATAACTTATAGCAGGTCTATAAAATCATTCCACATATTGCTTCCCACAAGTAGTACTTACCTCATTGTGATGTGACTTTTAACAACTCTGTCAAATTACTATGCCAGCTAATCTCAATTAATTACCCTTCATGAACAATTCTTTAAAATCCCTATGTCACTTGACAGGTCCAAGGAGATAAGGGTATGTACTATGTGGTGGGACTGAAAAGAGAGGGAGAGACAAGATTGGTTATCTTGAAGTCCATGTGGACTTAATACATCTTGATTGTGTTTCAGTTATTTACTTTGGTGACCAGACAGCTCAACCAGTAGACAACTCAACCACTACTGTTAGGTTAGGTTAACTTATTCAGTATCCGAGGACGCACTTCTTTATTGTTATCTAGCTATTATTAGATGATTGTATGCAGTTTATATACCGGTACAGTATATCTAGGAATCAAAAGGGTAAAAACTAATCCATTAATCCTCTGACTTTAAGAATCCCTTACTATTTGAATACAATTACCTAATGTTGACAAAATAAATGGCAGAAACACAACCTGGTAGGCTTTACTAAAAGGGTTAAAGAATAGTATTTTAAGTTTGTCCAGGTGTCTTTGGCCGTGGTTGATTAAGCACGGTTGAGATGTACTTTTCATTTTGGTCGAGAGATTGAGTTGCCTGAGAACACCTAACTGTACTGTACCTATGATATGACATGAGCTACGGCCACAGGCCGTAGCTCGATTGGTAGAGCGTTCACCTGCTAACCGCGAGGTTGATGGTTCGAGCCTCAGGCCAGCCAGTGAGTTATTGGCAGATGTCAGTGCAGTTGGTGAACAGTGCGGTCTAGCAATCTGTGGCAACTATTCACTAAGTCCCTGATTCATCAGGGCACCCACCCTAGCCTTGCTATTCAGCAGGGAGTGTATGGTGGTAAAAACTGCATCATCAACCACTCTATTATATTCCCCTGCCACTCCAGAGGTCGGAGGAGAGAGTGGGAGGTGGAGAATGTGGCGGGAGTGGTGAGGGAGGGAGGGACAAGATGGGGGACTGAATTAACTGAGAACACCTAACTGTACCTATGATATGACTTATAACCACTCTATTATATCCTTCTGCCACTCCACAGGTCGGAGGAGAGAGTGGAAGGTGGAGAATGTGGCGGGAGTGGTGAGGGAGGGTGGGACAAGATGGGGGACCAAGAATCCACCGTGGACTTGATACGTCTTGATGTGTCTCGCACTTTCCCGCACCTCTGTATATTCCAAAAGGTATGTACTGTATGTATGTATATATGTACCCAGGCCCATTCCCCACTTTTTTTTTTTCTGGGGGTGGCCGACTCGAGACAGAGCTAGAATAGGGACAACAGTAAACAATGAACACACAAAAACAAAACATAAATTCACACACTTCTAAGTACAGTACAAGTAACTTCATTCTTTTGTTCTTACCCTTTGTAGTGAAACCAGCTTGATTAGTATTGTGGTTTTATTGTACAAACAATTGAGGTCCGGTACATCACATCCTGTAACAACAACAATCCTTAGTATTACAGTTCTAAACAAAATAACTAATAAATATATGTAGTCTAGGAGTTTCTTATATCCCTATATTATATGCTAAACCTTCAATACATCTGAAATCATTAATACTTATTCCTTATATAGGTAAACCATAATCTCTTAGAAAGTCTTGACACCGACCTGTGTTTTGAAATGCTCGGCTGTCAGTGATCTAGTGGGCGGGAAAGGTAGCAGTGATGCGCTATGTAAAAGGGACCCTAAACATAAATGGCTAACTATATTTCATTACATTCTTCCCCCCTAATATTTATGTATAGTCCTGGAGGTACATAGGAGCGCGCCGTTTCCTTCCAGATCGTCGAAGTGAGTCCAGTGATGACGGCATCTCCGGCATCTCCGGCGTTGAAGAGGGATTCCGCTCACTACCTTCTTGTGGGGCAAATCCTTCTGAGTTTTGTTCCTGGTTAAGTAACTCCTTGTGTGATGGTGTCAGGTTCACTTCTGCATCTGGAATGTCTTTGTGTTGTTGGGAGATGGACATGTTTGTGTCTGCATTCTCTCTGCTCTCTGGGGCCATGGGAGCAAGGTGCCTTAAGGAAACTGTAGTAATTCTGCCATCTGGGAACTTGACATGGGCATATTCAGGGTTCACATCCACGACCTCAACCTCATCAACTAAGGGATCACTCTTGCTATATCGCACTTGTCGCTTGAGGAGGGCAGGGCCTTTGCAAGCGCGCCATGTAGGTAGTGTCTGTCCGGATGTTGACCTCCTAGAATGCTGGAAGAAACGTTCATGTGGTGTGCAGTTTATAGAGGTGCATAATAATGATCGGATGGAGTGGAGTGCATCAGGAAGCACCATTTCCCACTGAGAGACATCTAAATTCCTGGTTTTGAGAGCTAGCATCACAGTCTTCCATATTATTCCATTATATCTCTCTACCTGGCCATTTCCTCTAGGATTGTATGGTGTTGTACGGCTGGTTGCAACCCCTTTCTTACACAAAAAATCTTTTAGCTCTTCAGACATGAAAGATGTTCCTCTATCAGTGTGTATATAAGCTGGCATACCAAATATAGAGAACAGCTGCACCAGACATTGTATTACAGTAGCAGTAGTCATGTTGGAGCAAGGGAATGCAAAGGGGAATCTAGAGTATTCATCTACAATAGTAAGCATGTACTTATTTTTTGATTGAGATGGAAGTGGGCCTTTAAAATCCATGTTGAGTCTCTCAAAGGGCTGAGTTGCCTTAATCAATGATCCAGATTTTGCCTTGAAAAATTGAGGTTTCAGTTTAGAGCATGTGGGGCATGATGTTGTCATTTTCTTTACGTCTTCAACGGAATAGGGCAAATTTCGACCTCGGACAAAATGAGCCATTCGGGTTACTCCAGGGTGACATAGGTTATCATGCAACTCTTTGAGTTCATCTGTATCAGTAGCTCCACACACACGTGAAAATGCATCTGCAGGAATGTTCTCTGAGCCCGGGCGGTACACAATGTCATAATGGTAACATGAGAGTTCTATACGCCATCTTGCTATTTTGTCATTTTTAATTTTGCCAGCTGATTTAGAGTTGAACATGAATGCCACGCTGCGCTGATCTGTGACAAGCCGAAAATGATGTCCGATGAGATAATGTCGCCACTTTCTTAAAGCTTCTACAATGGCATAAGCTTCTTTCTCCACTGATGAGTGCTTCTGTTCACTACTTGAGAGAGTTCTGGAGAAGAAAGCCACTGGACGGTCATTCTGGGTAAGGGTCGCAGCAATCGCATGATCTGAAGCATCGGTTTCTACTGTGAAGGGAGAGTTTGGGTCTATTGATAGTATCACAGAATCAGCAATGTCTTTCTTTAGATTTTCAAAAGCTTGAGCTGCTGTAGCAGATAAGGGAAACCCATCAGCATGAGAGAGGGGCTGTACTTTTTCTGAAAACCCAGGTATCCATCGAGAGTAGTGAGCAAGCATTCCCATCATCCTGCGTAGCGAAGCCATGTCCTGTGGTAGTGGGAGTTTCAATAGTGGCTCTAGACGTTCTTGGTCAGGTCTGATTTCTCCCTCCTTTATAGAGTAACCAAGCAGATTAATGGACCGGAAGCGAAAGTCACATTTGTCATAATTTAGGGTCAGGTTATACTTCTTGGCAACATCCATAAAGTGCTTCAGATTTTCATCATGGTCTTCTTCAGATTCACCACATACCGTAACATTATCCACATAAGCAAATGTACCCTTCACACTTTCTTTTTCAAGGATTTCATCAATAACTCTTTGGAAACTGGCCACTCTATTTGTCACTCCGAAAGGGATACGATTAAATTCATAAAGCTTTCCTCCTGCTTCAAATGCTGTGTAAGGTTTCTCCTCTTCTTTTATCTCCACTTGATGGTATGCACTTCTCAAATCCAATGTACTGTACACTCTAAACCTAGCAACATCATTCACCATCTCATCAATACTTGGTAAGGGGTAGGCATCCAGCTCTGTGTACCGGTTTATGGTCTGCGAGTAATCTATAACCATTCTTTTCTTGTGATTTTCCCCTGAGGTTACCAGTACTTGAGCTCTCCAAGGAGAATTACTAGGTCTGATGATTCCTTCTTTCAGCATGCGTACCGTTTCAGCTTGTATGAATTTCTTGTCTGTTTCTGTGTATCTCCTGGATTTCACAGCGATAGGCCTGCAGTCTGGTGCCAAGTTTCTAAACAGCGATGGAGCAGGTACTTTTACAGCTGCTAATCCACATATCTTGAGGGGTGGTCTTGATCCCCCAAAGGCCATCTCTAATGAAGAATGTTGTTGTAGGAAATCATGGCCTAAAATCACGTCACTACATAAACTGGGAAGGACTTTGAGTTTAACATTGGAATAAGTTTCTCCCTGAAGCTCTAGGTTAACATTGCAGTGGCCCAGGATTTTAGAAGAATGTAATACATCTGCCATGGAAACCTCACCGTTGTCAGGATAGATTGTTAGCTTGTTCTGCTGCACGATATTATTATGGATAAAATTATCGGAGCTACCTGTATCAATTAAGGTAGTAACTGCTTTGCCATTAATTTTTGAGCTGCTCACAGATTTTTTAAGACACGAAAGAGAAGTTCCAGCTAGAGTAGCAAGCATTGCAGCTGAATGGTGAGAGGTGGAAGCAGTATTTGTCTGTTTACGACAAGACGCTCGGCATACCTTAGCGTAATGTCCTTTTTTCTTGCAGTTCATACACAAAGCCTCTCTTGCTGGGCACTGACTACGTGGATGCCGGCTGTATCCACAAAAGAAACACCGGGAAGCACTGGAAGTAGCTGC
Source organism: Paralithodes platypus (assembly GCA_032716605.1). NCBI lineage: Eukaryota > Metazoa > Arthropoda > Malacostraca > Decapoda > Lithodidae > Paralithodes > Paralithodes platypus. The sequence continues at coordinate 11,358,671 of CM064525.1, read as the reverse complement.
ACTCACTGGATCAGCATTATTTTCTACTCTTTCTAGTTATTGTTGTTGTAGATGTTGTTGGACTCCTTCTTGTTCATCTGTATCTATGCCTAGTTTGCTTAGTGATACTGCAGCATTTATTGACTCTGGGTGCATATAAGAGGCAGAATGTTTCTGAGCCATTTCTAAAGTGTGGGCTTGTTCATATGCAGTTTGCAGATCCAAGGTTTTGTTCTCTAATAAACGTTGCCGTATCGTACGAGAAACTATCCCGTTAATAAAGGCATCTCTAACATAGTTGTCACAGGCTTCCACTGCCGTCACAGCCTTGAACTGACAGTCTTTGGCAAGAAGTTTTAGTGCCTGTAAGAACTGATCCAGTGACTCACCAGGTTCTTGGCGTCGAGTTGCTAGTACATGCCTGGCAAATATTTCATTTTTAGGTTTGATATACAAGTTAGTTAGGGTTTCCTCGGCAGCCTCATATGTTTTACAGTCAGCAATATAGTCATATGCTTGCGGGGCGATGTAATTTGTCAGAAGTACAAGTCTGTCTGCAGTGGGAGTATTCTGTTGTATGGCCTTTGAGAAGTTGTTAAAGGTCCTGAGCCAGTGGTGCCATTCCTTAGCTGCAGTGGTGGAGTTTGGGTCTGTGTCGAACCTCTCTGGTCGTAAGAACCGCTCCATGTCCACTTGTTAATTGTTTGTACAATAAATTGTAGTGAAACCAGCTTGATTAGTATTGTGGTTTTATTGTACAAACAATTGAGGTCCGGTACATCACATCCTGTAACAACAACAATCCTTAGTATTACAGTTCTAAACAAAATAACTAATAAATATATGTAGTCTAGGAGTTTCTTATATCCCTATGTTATATGCTAAACCTTCAATACATCTGAAATCATTAATACTTATTCCTTATATAGGTAAACCATAATCTCTTAGAAAGTCTTGACACCGACCTGTGTTTTGAAATGCTCGGCTGTCAGTGATCTAGTGGGCGGGAAAGGTAGCAGTGATGCGCTATGTAAAAGGGACCCTAAACATAAATGGCTAACTATATTTCATTACACCCTTTCTATATTGATGTCAGAAATTCTGCCATATGCTATACCTGTAATGACTGGTAAGTTGTAGATTAAGATAACTTTAATAAGATTTGTCCAGAAAAGCTATAATAATTACCATATACAACACTGCCTTCCTTGTATTACTCAAGATCTAATTATGATGTAAAACTTGCAAAAATAAACAAACCAAAACAGGGACGACACAATATAAAGACAAAAGAGGTGTGGTGTGGAGGTAGATGTGCTGGAAAGTGTGAAAAGGAACAACTTGAGATGGTTCGGCCATATGGAACGTATGGAAAGCGAGAGAATGACTAAGAGGGTGTACGAGAGCGAGGTGGAGGGACAGAGGGGGAGAGGTAGACCGAATATGAGGTGGAAGGATGGAGTGAGGAACTACATGAACGAAGGCGGTGCTGGTTCGGGGGAGGGGCGTCGACTGACTGGGGACAGAGGTGCATGGGGGCGGTTCGTTCGTGGCCACCCCTTCGGGGATCACGGCGTCAGGCAATAGATAGATAGATAGATAGAACTTATCACTATGTGGAAATAACGCTTTAGCAAAATATAATTTTGAATTATAAGACCAAAAACCACCACATAGAATGTACTGTACATGTACATCACTATATGAGTAAGTGAATTTGTTTCCCAAGCAAATTAGTTGCACATACAGTATATTAACGTACTCTCGTCAATTTGGGAAGTTCAGGACGTTCTGGTAAATTCTTTTAAATCCTGTATGAATAAAGAAACTAGAATTTATGTCAAAATGTTCTATTAAAACATATTTGCAATTTGACAATACTGTATATTAACAATATTGTAGTACAAAATACATACAGCACTCACTAACGTTAGTGCTATCGGGTAGGTACCTGTGAGCATAGCATGAACTCATGATCCCTACCAATTACTACCCTACAAATAACCTACATTTATCTGAAACTTATAAAGCTATGCTTTAATGCTCTATCTATATTGGTCGCAATTTTTGCGTTATTCATCATGTACTCGCTTAATGCAATAATTTCCTTTTTAGTGAGTTCACTGCTCAATAGGTGGCGTTCTGAGAGTGAGGGTCTGAGTCTGGAGGGTGAGACGGTGAAGTACTTGAGCGAAGCAACCGGCGGCTTCAGAGATGGAGCTGCTTCGAGCCATGATGGATGCTTCGCATGTCTCACTCCCCAGACTGGAACAAGACCTCACGGGCTTCACCGTGTTGGGCGGTGGAATGTACAGGCTCTCAGCCTATGCCCGAGAGGGAGTAGTTGGAATATAGAAAAAAAAAAAAAAAAAAAAAAAAATCAAAGAGGTTCTCTTGTTAACTGTATTTACCTTAGGGTGGACCTTATCATGACCCACTGCACAACATCCTTGGAGCATATTCCTGCTACCGGCCAGACGTGGGGTACGTGCAGGGTATGTCCTTCCTGGCGGCCACTCTGTTACTCAATATGACTGAGGTTGATGCCTTCACCGCCTTTACCAACCTCATCAACCGCCCTGCACATATGGCCTTCTTCAGAGTCGATCAGCCTATGGTTAGTGTTATTGTTTTGCTGACTTGATTGTGTGTGTGTGTGTGTTTACTTTTAATGTTAGTCAACACAATGTCATCGGAAAATTTATTTATACAGTACTGTAGTTGAATTCTTTAGATGGAGGGCTACTATCAGACATTTCAAGAGTTACTAGATAATATTAATACTGTATTTGTGTTTTGTCACTTACCAGATGGAGGCCTATTACCAGACCTTTGAGGAACTACTAACCACCAACTTGCCCCAACTAGCCAACCACCTACACATGATCGGAGTGACGCCCGACTTATACGTCCTAGACTGGCTATTAACAGTCTTTGCCCGCCCACTGCCATTGGACGCTGCTGTCAGGATTTGGGATGTTTACCTGCGTGACGGCGAGGAGTTCCTCTTGAGGGCGGCTATTGGTATGTTGGGAGAATTTTTTGTTGTCATGATCTACTATTAATTTTGTCTTCGGTAAGTTGAAATGCCCAGTAACTGAAGGGCTGCGACACTCCTACAGAAGGTTTTACTGGGCGAATGCGATGCTCCTTCTGGTATATGCACATTAAAAAAAATAATAATAAATAAAAAATAAAAAATAAAAAACGCCCTAGGGCCGGTGACCTGGAAGAAATATGTGATTAGGTGGTAAGGCTCCTTACCACCATCTCCTCTCCTCCACTTACATGTGTTTCCCCCCCCCCCCCCTTTCTCCCTCCACTTCCCCCTTCCTCATTTATCCAATATTTTCCCTCCCCCACTGCCTATCAATTGGCTCTCCCGCCTCAAATATGTTTAGCCATCCTCCTATTCACTCCCCCTATCCCCCTCCTACCTCATAAAGGCCCGGGAGACAACCAGAATGTCGGTGTGCTTCAACCAGGCAGAGGAAGCACATCTATGTCATGCTCACTCCCGTCTCCCTCCCCCATCCCTCCTGTCACAAATATATGATTTCTCAATGGACATTTCCTCTTTACACCTATTTTCTGTTTCTTCAATGTTCACATGCTCATTAGGTTTATACAAGTAAAATATGCACATATGAAACAGTAATAGTGCTTTATGTGGTAAATACCTGTATATCAAGTTTTGTCAGAATTGAAGTTAAATATGCCGCACTGGCGGGCGTTTAAAAAACAGGTCTGTAGCAACTGCCATTTAGACCAATGTTTCGCTGGGAAGTGTGTCAAGTCAATTGACCAGTCATACGTTCCGGGTGGATGGGACTCGTTAGCCTTGGTCGGTAACTCATCTAGGGGAGATAATCTTATAAAAATTTGGGTAGAGGGGACTCGTCAGCCTTGGCCGGCAACATGTCTAGGGGAGTAAACCTTATATAAATCCGTACTGCTACCTTAGGGTGAAGCAGGTTAGTGGATGGATTAGCCGCACACCACTGTAGAAAAATGGTACTAAAAAATACATAAAAGGCCTCGGAGTTCGACGGACCCTAAATTGAGTGGTTAATCCTGTAAGTCCTTCAGTAAACTGGCATGGGTTGTCCCTCTTACAGGGGATAGGTCCGCTCGGGGGCATTTTGTGTATGGCCACCCCCATTAACCCTCTCACCACGGAAGGGCTCTTGAACGCCCATAAAAAAGCATATAACAGCTGCCCGGAAGGGCTCTTGAACGCCCAGTGGTTGAAAGCCTGTGAGCTTCGTGTGCGAGGTGTCGGTCCGACGCATGTAAACAACAGCCGGCTGGACCGACGCCCCGCATCTCCGGCCACAAGAAGGAGAGCGTCGCTTGTTCGTGTGTGCCTGTATGTTGTTGTTAAGTATCGAAAAGTAGTGTAAAGTGGCTGTTTTGGCCATAAAGTTATCTCCAATGAAATCATCATCACAGCTCAACCAGTTGACTTAGAGAGCTCTACTTAATGCCATTCTACAGGTAAATAACACAGCTACGCTTGGGGATGTGCGGGAATGCGGGAAGCAGTCAGATTAACACATATACGGTAGCCTAGCCTAGACGTTTTTCGGCCAAAACACCCGGGCTTCGAGGAATATATATATAATACATAGCCGGGGCTGGAGGGTTAAGGGGAGTAAGGCATCTGGCAATAGATAGATATATAGATAGACGTTCCGTCATCACATCAAGGTGGTTAACCTATAGCCCGGGGAGGCAGTAGCAACATATGGCCCTGTATTTTTATATTTTTCCGAAACTTCTTGTTAGATGGAAATTATGCTTCTTCTTGTTCCCTCAGTTTTTAGAGTATATTTACGCTATGCATGTATGAATATTTGTTGTCGAAGGCAGCAAGATTGTATCACACTCAGTTTTTAGAGTTTTGTACGCTATGTATGTACTGTACAGTATGAATAATTTTTGTCGAAGGCAGCAAGAATGTATCATGAATTATCATATTGTTAAGCTGCTGCATCATTTAGGAATTCTATCATCCATGCATCTGAATTTCTCCTTTTTTTTTTTTTTTTTTTTTTAATATTAGTTTAGCCAGACAACTGAGCTCCACAAAAGAACTCTCATAGGGCTGGCCCGAAGGACGCGATCAAGATATATAACTAAACAAGTCAAGATAGATAGGGAAGGGCAGGAGGGGAACAAATCGAGGAAGGTGAAGACACGCAGACATTTCTCGCCATTTCACCAGTTCAGCTGGACCACATGAGCTCCACATCAAAGCTCTTAAAGGGCAGGGCCGAAGGATGAGAAAAGAACTACTACACTGCAACACCAACCAAGGTCGAAGAATGAGAGATCAGGACTAGGGTAGAAAAAAATCATAGCGAGAAGAAAAAATGCATTACCGAAGGGAATCAAGTCCGTTCGGCCACATCAGCAACCGAAGAGACAAAACGGGTCAGGAGTCAACTACCTAGCCAGGCCTGGGAGGCATGAGATATAAGCTGCCCGAGGACAGCCGAATGTGACAGAATAAGAATAGAAGGGGAAAACATAGAATGAGGAAAGAAAAACTACTCAAAATAGTCAAGCTGATGACTAAAGCTCGAGGGGAGAGAGAGGGAAATAACCCTAGCTCTCCCCCATCAAGCCCCCAGTCGCTGGCCCCGAAGCACCCCAACCGCACCAAGGAGAGTAGTACCAGGGGGGTGAATTTCTCCTGTGATATTGACAAGAGCGCTTAGGTTGGTGGAGACCATTTCTATGACAGCGATGGTAGAGGTACTCTCCATGGAGCTTTACGCTGGCCAGGTGGAGGCCTGTGGATTTTTTAAAATTGTAATTTTTCTCGTATTGCAATTCTATTTTGCCATTTTTTGTGTTGGGACTTTAGTTAATGTTTTGCTTGCTGTGTTCAGTATGCATTTCAGTTAAGTTGTCGAGTTTCATATATTTTTTTTTGTAATAGTTAAACGATGTTTTATCATCATCATCATCATCATCATCTCCGACGCCTTGCTTCCCCCTGGGAAACCCCCACTAGAGGATGGCCATGACAGAAACGTCTCCAAGCTACTTTGTCAAGACATGCCTCCCTTGCCCGTGCCACAATGCCCCTTCCACTACGTGGAAGTTTTTCTTCAATATATTTTTCCACTTTCTTTTCCCATACCATAGGTGGTCTTCCACTACTAGCGGTTCCACTCACCTGACTCCCATATATCTTTCTTGGCATTCTGTCTTCATCCATTCTCTGAACATGACCATACCACCTCAAAGTACTTCTCTTTATCCACTCAACCACACCACAATCAATGCCCAAAGCCTGCTCTTCCATTCCAAAGGACTCGTACACTTCCCTATTACTTGGCCCATCTAGCCTATTCATGCCAGCTGCCATTCTGAAAAAGCTCATCTCCACAGCTCTTAGTTTGAAGAGGTCCTCGTCACTTGCTGTCCATGTCTCGCTTCCATACGAGAGTGTTGGGAGCAGCACACTGTTTCTCAGTGACTTTTTGACTTCCTGGCTAACCATTCTTCCTTTGAGAATACTATCAAGTTCTCCAATCACTTTTCTCCCTTGTATTTTTCTCTCTTTTATCTCACTCTCCATTTTACCATATTTGCATAGTACAGCTCCCAAATACTTGAAACTTTCAACCTCTTCTAGTACTTCATTTTTCAATTTTATTTTACAACTTTTCTTGTGTTCTTTCTTGATTCTATATTTTTCCTTAAAATCTATAGTTTCATGCATTCTTCTCTCAAACACCATTACCTTACATTTCCCTACATTGACCTTTAACTTTCTCTTTTCACATACCCTGTCAAAGTCAGTGACCACTCTCTGAAGTTCTTCAGCATTTTCCGCCAACAGGACTGCATCGTCCGCATATAGGCATGTTAAAATCTTCCATGTTCTTCCCTCTGATTCCAGTCTAGCTCCCACACCCATTGATACAGCCCTACATTCCCTAATCACTCCATCCATGTATATATTGAACAACCAAGCTGACATGACACATCCCTGTCTTACACCTACATTGACCTCAAAACTTTCACTTAACTTATCCCCTACCTTCACATTTGCCATTGCATTCCTATAAAAAGATTTTACTGCCATTAGCAACTTTCCTCCCACACCATATACTGTTAACACATCCCACAGGCCCTCCCAGTCTACTTTGTCGTAGGCTTTTTCCAAATCCATGAATGCTGCATAGAGTTTTCTGTTTTTGGCCAGATACTTCTCTACCAACAATCGCATTGAGGCTATCTGGTCAACGCAGCCCCTGCCCTTTCTGAAACCTCCCTGTTCCTCGCCTATTTTGTCATCCGTTATCTTCTGTAGCCTCTGTGTTACTACTCTTGCGTGTACCTTTCCAGGTATGCTAAGCAAGCTAATTCCCCTATAATTCTTACACTCTTCTTTACTACCCTTCCCTTTGTACAAGGGTACTATCACTGCTTTCCTCCAGTCCTCTGGTACACTTTCCCCTTCCCATGCTAATTTACATAACCTATGCATTATGTCAACAGCTTCTTCTCCTCCATATCTCAGCATTTCACCTGGGATGTTATCTACTCCAGCAGCTTTGCCCATTTTAAGTCTATTGATTGCTTCTTTTACTTCTTCTCTGCTTATCTGGCTTTCAACTACCCTGTTTATTCTACCTCTCTCCATTCCTATGGATGAGATCTTTGCCTTCCCCCTACTCTTTACAGCTAAGCTACTAAAATGATCTTTCCATACTTTCACCACACCATCACCCTCTACCACTTCCCCATGTGGTCCTGATGTGGCGGCGTCTACGCCGTGGGGCCACCTCCCGAGGCTGCCAACCGCGGATGGATGCCGACCCTCCACAGCCGAAGACAAAATCAACGACCAGTGGAGGAAAACCGGATGCCGGCCGCGGGGAGCAGTTTCGGGAGCCAAACCGTCACAACCATCCCCTGCCCCCTCCCTGGGGGCACGGGTCCTTGGAGCGGCTTCGGTCGCGCCGGGAATTTCCACACCTCTCACACCACACACACACATCACACAGTTTTTCCTACACCGAGAAATGACTCTCCGGCTGTCATTTCTCGAAGACTTCTTCTGTCATTTCTCGAAGACTTCTTCTAGCCGGAGACATTGAGAGCAACCCAGGACCCACGTTCACATACATATGTCCAACTTGCTCAAAACCCATCACTTCGAGTCGCCATACTAAGGGTTCAGTTCTCTGCAATTCATGCGGGAACTGGACCCACTTCACCTGCACAACACTTGCCTCCAAGAAACACTACACAAACACCTGGACCTGTTCCTCATGCCCCTCCCTCTCCCAGTCAAATCCCTCACCTAAAACCCGTCCACCTCTCCTCCCCAACCCACCTAACCTTCCCATATCATCCACTCCCCCCCCTAAACCCGTCCACTCTCTCCCTATCCAACCTAACCTTCCCATACCATCCACATCCTCAACTCAAACCACCACACCCCATCCTAATACATTCCAACCCCCATCTCCTGCTCCCCAATCCCCACCCCACCTCACCCATCCCAACCCCCAGCCCCTCCCTCAACCCCCACCCCCACCATCACCCCCACCATCACCCCCACCCCACCCCCACCCCCACCCCATCCTCGTGCAGCAGCACCCAACATACATCGTGCACATAACATTAACATTCTTCAACTGAACATAGATGGCATCAACACAAAGAAACACGAACTCTCACACTTCATCAAACAACACAACATACACATTGCCATCTTACAAGAAACAAAACTCCGCACAACACAAAAAAACACCCACATTTCATAACTTTCACCACCATCAGACAAGACCGGGCTGTCGGCGGGGGCGGTGGACTCATCACCCTGGTACACAAAGAAATATCATACATAGTAACCAGTGTACAACCAAATCACTCCTCCCCCCAAATGATAACACAACAGAAATACAGTCAATTAAAATACGCACTGGCAACAACTCCAACATAACCATCATAAACACATACATCCCTCCCCAAACATCCCCTACAGTACCAAATGAATACAGACCACACTTACAACACATCACAAACACCCCACACACCCCACACATCATCCTGGGTGGTGACTTCAACGCCAAGACGTCGGCCTGGTTTGTCGACAACCCCGACACAGACAGAGGGCTGGGGCTGGTACTACAAAACCAAACAGAAACCTCATCATCCTTAAGACATCCATCAACATACCCATATTCCTCACCAAGCCCTCTATAACCCATCATCTCCAGACATCACCTTTTGCTCCCCAGAACTCGCCCCCCACAACATCCTGGAGGGTGGTCAGAACCTTAGGCTCTGACCACCTCCCGATCATTATCACCACCAAAACCAGACTCACCCCAGCTAGCCACAAACACACATACACCAATTATAAAAGAGCTAACTGGGAAGCATTCACAAATGAGACAGAACAACACTTCACACAACTCTAAACAGTACACCCATCACTAACATCAACAATGCTGTACACATACTCAATAAAACTATCCAAAACGCTGACAAGAAACACATAAGAGGTAACAGAAAAAAGACACAACCCCAACTTCACACCAGAAATTCAAAACCTCATCAGACAACGCGACATACTGAAACACTCCCCAGCACCCCACACACAAGACAGCACACAACAAATTCAAGCACTCAACAACCCCAAAACTAACAACAAAATACAAGAACAACAAAAACTAAATTGGAATAACTTCCTACAAACACTTGATCACAAAACAAACCCCCAAAAAACTATACAAAACACTAAACAGCATCACACTTTCCAACAGCAACACAACACAATCACATGCTGCAATCACAACAACAGACTCTACTCCTTCATGTAAACAACAAGCAAACACTCTCATCAATCACTTTTCACATGTCAGACACCTAAAAACCTCACAAAGACGACCGACGTGTCATCCGACGTAAGAGACAATTCCCCACAGACCCTGACTATACACCCTTCACCAATCACCAGACAAAGCATATCATCAACAATCTCAAGCACTCACCGGCCTGTGGCCTAGACAACATAAGCAACATACACCTCAGACACCTGGGACCACAAGGCATACAAGCACTCACTAACATATCAAACTACAGCTATTCACACATTCACACAACACAATACCAGACATTTGGAAGCATGGTATCATCATCACATTCCCCAAAACCCAACAAAGACCCCACGCTACCTTCCTCGCACCGCCCCATCACACTCCTTTGCTCCCCTCCAAAGTCATGGAACGCCTAGTATTACAACTAATTACCACCTGAACCTACCCCTAGCTCCAACACAAACATGGCTTTAGGCCACTGCACTCCACAAACACTCTTCTCACAGACCTTACACAAAGAGCTTTCGACGGCATCAATTCAGCTAGACCACCACACAGATCACTATTAGCCACACTAGACATTAGTAAAGCCTTCGATGCCATCCCCCGCCACAACCTAACAAACAAAATCTACAACACAAACATGCACAACAACACAAAACGGTGGCTGGCCAACTTCCTAGCAGGCAGATGTGCACACGTATCTTTTGCCGGTCAGTCATCTAAAATCAGAAACTTTCCAAACGGAGTCCCACAAGGATCCGTCCTATCGCCCGCACTCTTCAATCTGTACATGCACGATATAAACTACACCCAATACGCCCCAAATAAACTTAGCCTCCTATGCAGATGACATAACACTCACATGCACACACCATAACCCAAAAAGAGCAACAGATCTCCTCAAACACTATCTCAACACACTACATGGCTGGTGCACTACAAACAGACTTAATCTAGCCCCAGCCAAATCCACCGCAACCCTGCTCACAAGTTGGACAGGAGAAAACGAATACATCCCTCAAACTCACCATAAACAACACACCCCTAACACATACACCCACACCCAAAATCCTAGGAGTAACATATGATACTCATATGACATTCAAACAGCACACCACAAACATTAAAAAGAAACTGACACCCAGACTTAACGCCCTCAGGTCACTTGCTCACACAAAATTTGGGACACAACAAAAGAAACTACCACCACAGTATATAAACAATACATAAGATCAGTGATGGAATACGCAAGCCCAGCCTGGGCTTCTAACCTAGCTGAAAACACATTCATAAGACCTTACAGACTATTCAAAACAAAGCCCTGAAGATCATTACAGGCTGCACAGCTACTGCACCCACAGATCACCTACATCAAGAAACCAAAATCCTCAAAGTCAAAGACCATCGGGACATGAGAGGCACTCAATTCCTGCAGCAGCCTCCACGAACCAAGACCACCCACCTAAACTACATGGCAACACACCCACAGACACCAAGAAAATATCAAAACAACACCCAGCACACGGTATCACACACAATTATTGTCCTCTCTCCCTCCCTGCCCACCCCGAACCAACTTCCAGAAGCACATCCATACTCATATCTCTCACCGATCCATCCACTCACTCACAGACAACACGCAGCTGCATGCACGACCTCCCGAAATTTCCGAATCCTCCCTTCCTCGCGAGGACAGAGTCCACCTGGCCAGGCTGAGATGCGGACACCATCCAGCTCTCCTGAGCTATCAGAAGAGACTGGATGACTCCGTTGTCGACACCTGCCCGGGATGTAACACAGCACCCCATACCATTAAACACATCATAGAAGACTGCATTTCACACAACCACTTACGCCAACAACACAATCTACACTCAATGAGAGCTCTGTGGGAAAGCCCGATCGTGGCCATGGCCTTTCTCAGGGACTCGGGGCTGTTCGGCCAGGCAGCTTAGGGAACAACAACAACAACAACAACAACAACCACTTCCCCATTCATGTCCCTCATCCTACCACCTGAGACACTCTCAGTCTTCTTCCCTCTGGCTTCTTTCACAGCTCTGTAGTATGCTTTCCTGTCATTCAGAAACTGTTCACTAATCTTTCTCCCATATGCCTCATCTGTCTTCCTTTTAGCGTCTTGTATCGCCCTCTTCACTCTTTGTTTCAAATTTTTATATTCTTCTTTCCTCGCATCTCTAGTTTCTCTAGGTATATTCTTTTGCAGCATACTCTTTCTGAACTCTTTCTTCTTTTTCACTATTTCTTCTATCTCTTTACTAAACCATGCGTTCCCTTTCTTCTTCCACATTTTAAAGGTTTTCTTCCCACATACTTTCTCAGCTGCTTTAATCATGGAGTCTCTTGTACCTTTCCATACTTCGTCTACAGTATTTCCCAGATCTATCATAACATCCATGTCCTTTATAGTCTCTTTCAGGATGTCCTTGTATTTTGTTGCATTACATTCTTCATTTAATTTTCTCACATTTATTCTCTCTACTGTCAGTTTTCTCTCTTTCCTCTCATATTTCCACTCTTTCCTTATCCTAACTTTTGTCAGCACTGTATAGTGGTCTGATCCCGTCAGCATACCTCTTACAGCTTTTGAATCTAAAATTCTTCCTTTTAGTCCGGAGTCCATCATGGCGTAGTCAATTAGAGATTTCTGTTCCTGCTCACCTTCACCTCTGTGCCATGTATATCTATGAATGTGACGATGTTCAAAAAATGTGTTAGCCAGAAACATCTCTCTCTCCGCACACACTTCTAAAAGGAAGTCACCATTCATATTCCTACCCTCCACACCCCATTTACCCACTATACCTTCTATCTCCTCGTTTCCAACTCTACCATTCATGTCGCCTACTAATATTACTTGTGTACACTCTTGCCTTTCTCTTATACATTTATTGACTTTATTCCAAAATTTTCTATTTTCTTCCGCACCTTTCCCAGTTTCTTGGTTGACTGGTGCATAGACACACATAAAAGTATACCTATCTATCCCAATCTTGCACTCACACCATACAATTCTTGAGTCCACGCATCCATAGTTTTTCACACACTTCCTCAACCTTTCTGACAAAATTACTGCTACCCCTTCCTTTTTCTTACGTTTATATCCTGCATCCAATCCAGACCAGACGAACCATCCTTCCCCACCCCACAAATCATGCTCACACTCACCATCCCACACTCCAGAACCCAACAGGTGCGTCTCACCTACCCCACACACATCCACACATCCATCTTTAAGCTCTCGCATCAGACACTCTCTCTTGCTAAAATCATTTATGCCATTGGCATTGAAGGCACAGACACGGAGCACGCTTTCCTTCACCCGAACGACGTTTCCACCACTTTTCTGCTTCGTTCCTCCACCCCCGAGGGGGTCCTGGCCGGCAGCATACCGAGCACAGTTGTTTCCCAGGAGGACTTGGGGCCTGGACATAATGCCTCCAAACAGGGCGCCGGATTGTCAAAAGTATACTAAAAGAAAAACTAAAAACTGATACCAACATCAGTAAAAAAACATACACAGTAAAAATGAAAATATTAAGAAGATAGGGAGAACAAAAATATACAGGGGACAACAGAAATATAGTTACAAGGGGGATAATTTTTATAGTGGAAATTAAGAGAGGATTTAAAATTAAAAACAAAGTGTGCTGCTGAAGAAAATAGCACACCCGCCCTCCCCTTTAGTTCCACCGTCAAGCAAAAATAAAAATGTTAGAAATTTAAAAGGGAGGATTAAAATAAGGACGGTGTAATAACGAGGCTACCTCGAGAAGGCGGGGTAGGACTTACTTACCGTAACTAGTCACGGTAAGCTACAGAGGTGCGTTTTAGCAAGACTTTAACCAATACGATGTTTTAGATAGTGATAAAGTAGTTTTGAACATACAGTACATACATGCTTTATATACTGTATGTAAGACTAATGACTTGCTTCCACATAAATTCTCCAAAAGGGATGGGCATGACAGAAACTGCTTCCAGGCTCTCTTGACCAGAAATGCTTCGACTGTCCATTTTTTAGTAGGCTACCATTTCCACTACGGTATGTGGATTAAGACCATTAACCCGGTAAGTGCGGATCTCCTCATAAGAGTTTTACTGGTGCGCTGCGGATCTCCTCATATAATCCAAGGCCTAAATTTTTTCTTTTAAATCAGCCCAGTATATTTGTTTTTTGTTTATGTTTTTTTATTGCCCCTTGGCCATGCCAAATATCACTCCTCCACATCCCCTCCTTCCACCCCCCCCCCCCCTTCAATTATCACATATTCTCCCTGTTATTCCCTTATTCTTAGGTATATTTTCGTGCTAACATTAGCGAGTTGCTAGCAGGGCGTGGTAATCTGTGTTACCAAGCGTGGGAAAGAGCGAGAGAAAGACTACCACGCAACAGTGTCTCTCCAGCCGTCGTGATGGCTGGCTGGCTGGCAGGCTGCCTCAGCCATAAGTTATGTAACTCCCGGCCTCTATCGCCGATTTTGACCATCCAAACGCTGTTTCCACTTGTTTTATTGTTGTAACAGGTTAATACCTTTATAATCAACGTAAAATAGGCACATATGGATAAGTATTAATGATATTTATGGTACGATGACGATTTGAGTTTAGGAAACAGTCTAAATACCTCCGCACAGGGAGGGGTGGCCAATACCCCACCTACGCAGCGGAGAGGTTAATACTGATGGAGAAGACTCTGAACAAGCCTCTCACCTGGACGGCACTTGCACTACTGTTTTGCTATTTTCTTTAGCCACATGGGGTCCTTGGCCAGCAGCATGTTTTGTGAAGAGGGGTACCACTGGTCCACCACTACAGAAGTTGACTGCACCAACACCACCGAAGTGGCAGGCGATGGGGTTGCCAAATCCTTATGCTAAAAGTACGGAAAAACTCCCTCGTACGGACTGTGTGAATCTAAGAATTCAGGAGTTCTGGGCTAAGTATTCAGTCCAGGCTTTATCTCTTTCTTTTAGACCTTGTCCAAAAGATTGAGGTAAATATCTGAACAATGGTATTCAATCCACATATCTGGTTCAGAATATCACCCCTACCTTTCAAACAGTCCAAAATACTGAGACAAAATTATGATATACAGTACTAAGGCACTCTCTCATGACAAAAATAAATCTGTAGGCTACCATTTTTTTATTATTATTAGTTTAACCACTGAGTTCCACAAAAGAACTCTCATAGGGCTGGCCCGAAGGATTAAATCAAGATGGAACACTAATCAAGTCAAGATAGATAGGGAAGGGCAGGAGGTGAACAAATCTAGGAAGGCGAAGACACGCAGACATTTCATCAGTTCAGCCGGACCACATGAGCTCCACAGCAGAGCTCTTATAGGGCAGGGCCGAAGGATGAGGCAAGAACTGCTACACCGCAGCACCAACCAAGAAGTGATCAAGGGTATAGAATGAAAGATCAGGACTAAGGTAGAAAAAAAATCACAGCGATACAAAAAAAATGCATTACTGAGGGGAATCAAGTCAGCTCAGCCGCATCAGTGACCAAAGAGACAAATCAGGTCAAGAGCCTACTACCTAGCCAGGCCAGGGAGGCAGTTGATATATGCTGCCCGAGGACAGCCGAATGGGACAGAAGGGGAAAAACATAGAAAGAGGAATGAAAAACTATGCAAAATTAGTCAAGCCAACGACAAAAGCTCGAGGGGAGAGGGGAAGGGAAAAATCCCAATCCCTCCCCCATCAAGCTCCAGTCGCCAGGCCCGAAGCCCCTCAACCTCGTCAAGGGGCGTGGTAGTAGGGGGAAAATCTGTACCAGACAGACACCAGACAGATGGAGGCAGAGGATGCCAGATGTAGTAAGGAGCCTCTTGCCTGCCCTTGTCGACCTTGGTGAGACCAATCACCGCCGGGAGCAATCAGAAAACATGAGGCGGACAAGTTTAGCCTTGTCACCTATGTCTCGCACTAAAATATCTCAATCCTAATTACTCTTGCTCTAGCCCCACTTCCCACTCACCCCCTATCCCTGAACATTCTCTCTCTTAGCCTGAAAGAAAGAGTGGTTTACAGTATTTATACAGTGAATTATCATCCTTAAGCAGGGGCTCCCAATAGGAGAGCAAAGCATCAGAGTATGAGAATGCGTGAAAGCTGTGCTGGATGGGAGGAGGGGCGTCTACTGACTGGGGACAGAGGTGCATGGGGCCGTTTCGTTCGTGGCCACCCCTTCGGGGATCACGGCGTCCAGCAATAGATAGATAGATAGATAGAGCTGTACAAGTGTGAGCTGCAACAAGAAGGACCTCCCGAGACCCTCCTTCAAGGTAAAAAAAATACTGTAGTTATAAGATCCCTGTCAAGCTAATCTTGTACATTGTTCAGTAGATAAATATCTCGGCCTAAGCCAAAGCCAGTTTCTTATGAATTGCAGGTTCGCTCTCGTTCACCAGGTAAAAATCGACACCTGAATGGGGACTAAATGTCTATTGTAATTGCCAACTATTGAGGTGAGATGTTTTTAAGTAACCACATTCCCATAGGTATCTTGAAGCTGTACGAGTGTGAGCTGAGACAACAAGAGTGCACGGCGACAGTGGCCCAGTTCCTGACCCGCCTACCTGATGACCTGTGCCCGGATGCCCTCTTCCGCTCCCTCACGTCTGTCACCACCTCTGCCCACCGACGACCCTTCAACTCCATACTCAAGGCACACATTGAACACAAACCTCCCATGCCCACCAATGTTTAGATCGTCATTTGTTACTCTTGGTTTTTTATTGATTTTAGTTGCCTTTTGTGTCATTCTATCGGTACTTTATTATCTTGTCTACTTCTCTGCCAATCTCCACCGTACTCAGAGCGCACATGGAAGCAGGACCTCCCATGCCCGCTTCTGATTTAGTTGTGTGGATTTACTTTTTAGTACCGTACTTACCTATAGTATACTGGTACAGTACAGTACAGTAATACCTGTTATTTTTTATTTTTTTTCTTATCAGAAGAGGTGTTTGTCTGAAAATGCAAAATATTCTAAAATATAAAACACCTCGGTCTTTCATACTTTTACCACTTTCCTGAGAGACCGAGGTGATGATCTGAAAACACTAGCTATTAAATATCCTTGCCCCACAGTTTCTTTTAGCCTTGTTTGCTTTACATTAATGCCATTTTATATAATTTTCTATTTATCTATTGCCAGACATCTTGATCCATGAGGTGGTGCCCACAAATGAATCGCCTCCATATTCCTAGACAATTTGTGTAATTTTCTAGCTTGTTTCAGGGAGGGTCGCGAGCCGAACCACTTTATTTGGTAATTTTTCTTCATACTTCCGTTACGTTTGTTATTTATCTTTTTCAATTTTTTCACAATTCTGATTATTTCAATTGTCCCACATTCCCCCTAATATCATTTAGATATATTAATGGCATAGTTTCCGTTAGCAATTTTTTACCTTCTCGTTTAATTTTCAGTTGTTATCCTTATTTTTTCTGTAAATAATGTTTTATTGTTTTTCCCTACAAAAGCATGTGGTAGTTTATAATATATATTTTACATCTGTTTTTTAATCTATGCGTACCAGTTTCATATGTTCTTATTTTCTTACTCGAGCCACACTCCGCCTGGTCTGTCGGATTCAGTGGTCGACCTGTCCGCTATCCGGGTTTTATGTCTTGCTAATTAATTTTAACCACTTCATACTCTTTTACCTGTTCTCATATATTTAAGCTTATAAGAAGTGCCTATTTTTAGCATTACTATCAGTTCCTGCAATTATACTGTAGTATGTCGGTGTTCGTAGGCTTATAGATTTTATCCTCTCGGCATATCAGTTTCTTAGTTTAGGTTTTAAGATTGCAATATATACTTCTTTTTGAGGTTTATTATTTTTACTTTTAAGCCATGCAAACAGGAGTCTAGCTTTTCTTAGTCATCCTTTCATTTTATTATCTATATTTTCTTGATCCTTTTAATTCTTCTTTATCCTTTCATCATCCTTCCTTTTCTCCCTTTCCTTTTCATTTAACTTCTTCATCCCTTACTCATGAAACTGGAAGTGAGTGAACTATCTTGGACTGCAACTATAACTGCACGTGAAGGGTAGCTTAAGTTAGATAAATTACATAAACTTGCTAGGCATCATCAATGTCATCATCAACCATGTACTGTACAGTTACTCATATAAATTTGTGGACCTCTCCTGTTTTTCTTCATGCAAATACATTGATCAGGATTGATTTATGGGTGTGATTTGGTCTTTATTCAATTATAGAATAGAGTTTATTATTTATGTATGTAAAATGTCAATAAAAAAGCTACTTACATAGATATACTCGTACTTGCATCGTGAGAAATATGTGAGGTCAGTGAATTTTAATGAGTAACTTTGCCTCATCGTACAGTACCCCATGATTGGGCTTTCATACAATACTCTTATTTAACTAGTAAATTAAAAGATGGAAATGGGTAAATCTGTACTGCTCCTGGGTAGAGAATCTCAGGAGGATGGTTTGAATCTCCATGGGTAGCGATCTATTTGTGAAGGCGGTGTCACATATGCATTATTGGGGGCATTTTTACTTTAGTCTATTCGCTGTAAGTAGGTGAGAAATTATGACCTCTAACCTCTGTAACTCAAAAACGACTAGAGTAATCGAGCTAATGTTTCTATTTGGGAAGAGTCAATCAAAGAATAGATATGGAAATTTACAGCCAATTTGCTCTAGCCCTTTTTGAGTTACAGAGGATGGAGGTCATGATTTCTCACCAACTTACAGCGAATAGATTATAGCCATAACTGATTGTGTCCTGCGAGTCTTGGGCACTTGACGCTTGAATCCATACATCACACTCGTCAAGTAATTAACTTTAGAGTCAATAAGGATCATACATAATTATAATGTAAAACTTGCAAAGTAAGCAACCAATACTTATACAAACACAGTAAAAAGACAAAACAACTAATCAAAATCGCTATGTGGAAACAACGCTTAAGTAAAATAATCATTTATAAATAAAAGAACACAATCCACCAAATAGGGTGTACATTACTGCATGAGCAAGTTAATCTGGTTCCTAAGCAAACTAATCGCACACATAACAACGCACTATCATCACGTTCAAGGAATTAGTAAATTTGGGAAGTCGGGTAAATCAGGTAACTGATGGTAGAACCAGCGAACATTTAATGAAGAAGGATAGCCATTATCGGTAACAGGCTAGAAATATGGGCCAATATACTGTCCGTGTGACACCACCTTCATAGCTTATAATCCACTTTCCAGAGAGCTTTGACTGATAAAAGAACAATGGTTTGAATACCTCTACATCATCGTGCGTGAACATTTGACTCTATAAGCCTACTATACCGGGTAATTCTTTACTTTGCGTTTTACCGTTTTTTATACTCCTTGATGAGAGTAGGGAGGTTGGTGACTGGGCTGACTAGGTATTACTATTGTATGAGTTATATGTTGCCTTGATCAAATTTCTATATATTTATCTATTGTACAATCGCGCTAATAAGTGATGTCTCGGCATCATGTATGTTTTGATAAATAATTGGTATCAGTAATATCTAAGCTTCATTTCTTCATATCGAGTGAAATATACAAACATGTTCCTACACTTGCTCACCCTATTCAACATCTGACAGACATTAATACAGCCCAGAGCAAGCCAAACGTAATGACAGCTGGGACATGACTTATTAGCATAAATCTGATGCTTCGGTTGTTACTGTACAGTTGAGAGCGCTAGTAGCGATAATCCCATTTGCATCAGTATCAAACAAAAACAATTAGATATACTGTATTGTTCTGTTAATCCCTTCTGTACCGGCGACGTCTTTTTAATTATATTCTAGCTATATTTAGACTATTTAGTGTAGTTTAACCCTTCCAGCCCGGCTGTCCTGTTATAAGGACACCGCAGCAGTTGGGCAGGACCCCGGGTGTCCTTATAACAGGAAGTAAGCTTGAAAGCCTATTCAGCTTGGTCTGAACGCCGTGCGTCCGACGCATGTAAACAAAGCCGGTCATTCCGTCACCGCACCTCCGAAAACAAGAAGGAGACGTCGGATCAATGTTGTTGTTGTATGGTATTACGAAATTAGTGTCTGAAAAGCTCCGATATTGTCAACATCGCGGAAAATTTCGCTCCACGGAAATCGTCATCACAACTGAATCAGTTGACTTACAGAGCTCTACTCAATGCCAGTCTACAGATTGGAAACCGCACTACGTTTAGAGATGCGTAGGAAATTTCTAGCAGTTAAAATAACAAAGATACGGTAGCCTAGGCCTAGACGTTTTTCGGCCAAATCACCCGGGTACCCGACACTGTCCTTAGGAGGGGGACCCCGGGTCAGAAGGGTTAAGAAGGATCTGCGGTAGTAACAAGGGTTAAGCGAGAGTCCGAAGCCTTATAATTGCTAGAGGCCCTTTTTAAGCTGAATAAAATTGTCTAATAGTAGCCAGAATAAAGTTAAAAAGACGGCTCGGTAATGAAGGGGTTAACTGTCTTGATAGCGTAATGCTTAGTGCGCCAAATTACGGTGTGAGTATCTTGGGTTCGAGTCCTTGGAGTACCACATATATTTATTAGTTTAATTTATATCATTAATGAGGTTTATTTGTAAGTTAGTTGCTGGGTTGGTGAATATCTATGAAATTATATCTCAAATGCTTTGGAACCTGGCTTTAAAGGTTTTAACATACAAATAGGTGAAACCTTATTAGCGCTGTAGACTACTTTCATAGGTAATTTTCCAAAAGAAATTTTAAGGGGGGTCACCTGTTTTTTTGTTCTCTTCTTTTCTCCATCTCTGGCTAGTATCCATTCGGCCTCATTCAGCCTACTGTTTTAAGACGTTTACCCCCATTCAGGTGTCAGTATTTTCCTAGGCGAGCGGTAGCGAGCCAGCATATATATATATTTTTGTTTTGACAGCAAGCTAAATTTGTAAATTTTTCGATAGAAAAATGTCTCTGGCGAAGCCGGATTTCTCCATACAGTGCTGGCTCGCTATCGCTCGCCAGGAAGAAATCGACAACTGGATGGGTATAATTGTCTTAAAACAGTTGGCTGAATGCGGCCGAATGGATACAAGCCAGGGAAAGAGACAAAAGGAGAGAAAGATAAAAAAAAAAAAGCCGGTGACCCCCCCTTAAGAAACATGGCTATTCTCATGAGGTCTTGGACAATCTTGGGTACTCATATACTGTATACTAGCTCAGTTTTTAGCCGTATAGTTATTTTGATAATTTGAAAGACTAGCCTATAAATATTTTCGTATTCCTAGTTATTTTTTCTTTGATAATTTGAAAGACTATAAATATTTTCTTATTCCCAGAGTTTCCTAATTGTTTTATAGAGATTAATTATTATACAGTATAGTATATTTTAAATAGTTTTGTAGCCTGAATACAGTACTTTGGTTATTATTTTTCTGTGTATTGTATTTTAATTTTAAAATTTAAGACAGAGCCCGAACAGGAACAACAGAACAAAAAACAACACACAAAATATACTGTACCGGTACCATATTCCTCCCCACCATATACAGTAAAGCCGGTATCACACAAGAGCTTTTATAGTCAACATTCGATCATCAACATTTTTCTGGCAACATTTCTGGGATATTTTGCACTGGTAACGGAAACTAGACTGATGGTAGATGAATTTAGGTAACAGATATATTTTATAAGTTGACCTCATAAGCTGCCAGACCAGTGTTGAGGATAAATGTTGAGCGAAAAAGTGCTTGTGTGATACCGGCTTAAATTATGAGGGCTTTTGCCCAGTAGGCTGTAGACAAATAGTTTTTATTATTATTTATTATGATACCGGCTTAAAACACATCCATGTATGTATGTATGTATGTAGGCCTATGTATGTACTCTGGCACCTTCCCCATTTTTTTTTTTTTTTTTTTGTTTTATATGGGGGTGGCCGACTCGAGACAGAGCCCGGACAGGGACATCACAACATATCAGAACAACAAAACACAAAATCTTACACACATCTAGGTCGCCCAGGAGAAATACCCAGAGACCCAGGCCCATCCATTTCCAAAAATTAAATGGACCCCAATAGTTCCCCGGCATCTATCACGGTACCTCACTCCTCACTCTTTTATGAAACAGCCAAAGCTTTTCATTGTATTGATCAAGAGAATCTCAAGAGTTCCTCATATTTTCTTTCCTAGAGCAAATATTATGTGTATTATAATGTAAAACTTGCAAAATAAACAAACCAAAACTGGGACGACACAAGATAAATGCAAAAGAACTAATCAAAATCGCTATGTGGAAATAACGCTTAATATGGTAGGTAAGTTCATTAACCCTGTCAGTACCAGCCATGTCTTATCTTTTCATTATATTGCTCAAGAGAATCTCAAGAGTTCCTCATATTTTCTTTCCTAGAGCAAATATTATGATATGTATATGGTAAGTTCATTAACCCTGTCAGTACTGGCCATGTCTAATTAATTTTATTCTAGTTGATTTTATACAGTTTAGGAAAGATTTGTGGTGGTTAACCATTTGAGTACCAGCGACGTGTTATATTATATTCTAGCTATATTTAGACGATATTATGCAGCTTAGGAAGAATCTGTGGTAGTTAAAGGGGTTAGTTGAGATGTTTTGAAGCCTTATTATTGCTAGAGGTCCTCCCAAAGCTGAATAAAATAGTCTAATAGTTGCCAGAATATGAGGAAAAGGACGTCCCTGGTACTCAACGGGTTAAAGGGGTTAATTCAGATAGTTTAAAATATTATAAGCTATAATTTGCTGGGGAAACCAATTCACTTACTCATATAGTGATGTACATTCTGTGTCGTTTTGTTATTTATTTCAAAAATATATTTTACTCAATTGTTATTTCCACAGTGATTTTCATATATTCTTTTGTATATATTTTGTGCCATTCCTGTTTTGGTTTGTTTGTTTTGCAAGTTTTACAATTTAATTTGTTAAAGGCCCTTCCTAAACTGAATATAATCGCCGAGAGGGTTAGTGATAGGGTTAATCACAGCCATTTTATTTACAGTGTACAGTACCTATATATTTCACAACACTACAGATGGTTCCTGCAATGTGAACGTATATACTTTAAAAAAAATGATCAGAATCTCAATCTTAGATGGGGTTTAATCACAGCCATTTTATTTACAGTGTACAGTACCTATATATTTCTGCAATGTGAACGTATATACTTTTAATTTTGTTATCAGAATCTCAATCTTAGATGGGGTATCTAATAGCTTGGAAAAGCAAATAAGTCCATTAAGGTGGAAAAGTTTATTTTCTGGTCGATTTTCTCATTTATATATATATATATACTGTATATATATATTTTTTTTTCATCTCTAAACCCCCATTGATCTTTAAAAAAAAACATCCGCAAGATCCCCCTTGGGAGGGCAGTGGGGGATGTCGTCGGTCCATAGGTTACGGGTATGTAGCTTTGGGCCAAGGCTTCCTCCATCCACAGCCCCTCCCAGCAGTATCCTTAGACCCGGAATCCTGCAAGTACTGTACTGTATATCCTATTCATTATAGGTGCGCCAAAAATTCTGACCTCTATCCTCAGTGACTCAAAAAGGGCTAGAACAAATGGGCTGTAAATGTTGTCACCTGTTCCCTAGCTGACTTCCCAATTGGTACAAAAATGAACTCGATAACTCTAGTCCTTTTTTGAGTTACAGCAGTTAAAAGTCAAGAATTACTTATAATGAATAGGGTATATATATACCAGTATGTATGTATGTATATATATATATATATTTTTTGTTTTTTGTTAATGGGTTGCCGGCCCGGCAAGGGCAAAGGCAAGAAATAGGGTGGTCAGTATGGAAGTGAAGAAGTCCTTGCATGACAGTGTGGTAATCCCGACACTGACTTACGGAAGCGAAGCATGGACGTTGGTCGAGAGACTCAGACCAAGAGTGAGAGCAGTGGAAATGAATTACTTAAGGAGTGCGTGCGGAGTTACATGGAGGGATACAGACTAATGAGGAAGTAAGAAGGAGGTGTGGTGTGGAGGTAGATGTGCTGGAAAGTGTGAAAAGGAACAACTTGAGATGGTTTGGCCATATGGAACGTATGGAAAGCGAGAGAATGACCAAGAGGGTGTACGAGAGCGAGGTGGATGGACAGAGAGGGAGAGGTAGACCGAATGAGAGGTGGAAGGATGGAGTGAGGAAGTACATGAACGAAGGCGGTGCTGGTTGGGGGGAGGGGCGTCGACTGACTGGGGACAGAGGTGCATGGGGGCGGTTCGTTCGTGGCCACCCCTTCGGTGATCACGGCGTCAGGCAATAGATAGATAGATAGATAGAAGGGCCGGAGGATCCGAAGACCCCTTTTCACCCTGTCGCGTAACCTATTTTACTGTCAGGCGAAACAAAGGCAAGGGGTGTGAAGAGATTGCCCAAACTATTGAATCAATAAGGGAGTTTGAAAGGAATCTTGATAAAGCATGGGGAAGACAAGATTTGAAGTTTGATTATAAAACAAAAATACAGAATAGTAAAAATGTTGCGTCTGCTACCGCCGCCGCCAACACCGTGAACGACCGCAGCAGTGCAAGTACTGGTACTGAGCTGGATACACAGGCATAGTTTGCCTTTTTCCAGAGGATCTACTGTAAGAAACTGTAAGAAAACTATCTCCACCAGCCGAGAATCGAACTCGGTCCTCCCGGTTAGAAACCGAGCGCTCTACCAATGTCGCTACTGGTCACCCCCGTATAGTCATTTACGATCACCAGTGAATAGTAGACAATAATATGCTTGAATGATCATGTTTGCCCATTTAGATGTCTGACTGACTAAATATATTACTCATGTGGTGAATAGTACTTGAACATTTTGAGTAAGTAAACCAAAAACCAATGTGAGATAATGCAAGCTTGGTTCCATGTCTCAACTGTACCAGTATATAAAATGAGCTTAATCTAGACTTCAGTTTACAGGAAAAGTTATTGATGAAATTTCCAATTTAATGTCTCGTCTGTATAAAGAATGAGCTTAATGCAGACGTCAGTTTACAAGAAAAGATATTCATGATATTTGTAAGTAGCCTACAGTATAACCTGCATGAATGGAATGGTTGTAATATGAATTATATAAACTGTAGGCTACAGCCATGTTCAAAAGTAGTTTCCTGCCTTCACAAGTTTGATTTACTTTCCTGTTGATGCATAAGAAAAAATACACTTAACCAAACTAAATACAGTATATATTTTACATAATCAGTCTCTTCATGTGTATTTATTCTTTTTAACAAATATTTCAGTAAGCATTGTGTACAGTATGGAGGTAGGATATGACTTTTGGGCATACACTGTATTTCCTGATCAGCCTCTAGCATATCAGAAAAGAGGCGATGGGATTCATAGACCCTTCTTCTCTCCCTGAATAATTCTAAAGTCAACAACACTAAAGTGGCCACAGCATGAATGTTGCCACCTGACCCCAAAATCAGCATAATACTATACTTTTTAATTGTATGTAGTATATTGACACCTTTTTTCCTTTTTTTTTAAGGTTATCATTCATTCATTTTAAATGTGACCTGTGGGTCAATGTTGAACAAAATATGATATACAGTATACTAACAGAATGCTGTAAAAATATGCTATAGTAGTGAACTCATTAAATCACCTTATAAAAGTCTACTGGTGAATTTTAGAACAAGTAGGAGTTTACTGCAGTGACCACATTAAGGGGACAGTGGCTTTTTGGGGGGTATATTAATTTATATATTCATTTATCTTTTAGTATCCTCGCAGGCTCGTTATCGCTTGCCAGGAAAAAATCGACACCTAAAAGGCGCAAAAGGTCTTGATATTGATATATAAATGAGGTGACTGGTTTTAAAATCTGAAAACTAATGGGACTAAACATGAGGAAGAAGGGGGAGCAGAAAAACGACCCATCTCTCCTTTATGTAACAATGGCACTTTAATACACCAGTGAATTTAATAAAGTGATAACTTTTATACTGTGGCGACTTTACTGTTGTTGATGGAGTCCACCTATATTGCGGGAAGTTTGTGCGAGTGTGTTAAACAGAGACCGATCTTTGAGATTAAAGCCGGTATCACACTAGAGCATTTATAGTCAACATTTTTCTGGCAACATTTCTGGAATATTTTGCACTGGTATCGGAAACTAGACTGGTGGTAGATGAATTTATGTGACCGAAATATTATAAATTTGGACCTAATAAGCTGCCAGACCAGTGTTAAGGATAAATATTGAGTGAAAAAGCGCTCGTGTGATACCGGCTTTACTGTATATTGTATAGCGTTTGTATTGTACATTTATACTCAACTTTGGATTCTATGCATATGTTTTGTTATGGAAATTTCTATGGATGTATAATAATGTAAGTTTTATATTGAATGATGTATTAAGCACAATGCTAGTGTAGTGTAGATATTGGTGCAGTATATTGAATCTCATTTATAATAAAAGTAGCCAACACTTTAAGCAGGACTGATGTAGATAATAATAAAAAATTTGCATTATTTTAAATAAATAAATTATATAGTTATATGTGTAGGATAAGGTGGGGGTGAATCCGCCGGGGGGTGGAATCGCCGCGGACGTAAGATACTTGTCTAAAACAATTAGTCATAAATCCAAATACGTATGGAATTGATTCTAGGTATGTTTATAGTACGTGTAGATGATGATAGAACACAAAAATGCGTAGTTGTCATTTATTTAACGAAGAAAAATATTTTTCCATAATATTTCAAACTGAAAAATATGTAAGCGGTCTTGAACATTTTTCGTGGCGGCTACTTTGCGGCGACTTTACATTTCCCAATACACTTTTTTTCGTTACAAGATGGTTGTCTGTGATTTCTAAGTGGAAACTAAAAAAAGAAAAAAAAAAATCAGGCATAAATATATATAATTTTCTAAATTCTATAATTATATAAATATATAATATATAATTATATAATTATACCAAAATACTTGGATTATATCAATCAAATAATAAAACATCTTAATTGTTACTTGGGGGTAAAATCGCCGTGGCAGGATTAAATCATCGATAATATATATAACCGCGGCGGATTCACCCCGGCGGGCGGGGTGAATCCGCCGCGCGAGTAACGGTTTTCGCCACCCATTACAAACCTTAATGTTTTGTTTTTCAAATAAAAATGATATGAGCGTGTGCAGGAAAGCGAGAATGTTAGTTATGTAAACAAAAAATTCTGAATTCTGATTCAGTTGGATGCTGTTATTAAAAAAACACATTTCGTGGCGGATTCACCCCACCTTACCCTAATTATATATGCATCAAAGACATATATCGTATTAATTGCCCGAAATTTTGGCATTTAGGACGTAAGACCGAAACCACTCTCTCTGTGGATAAAGTGGTCTTTAAACTTGTATGTACCGGTATGTATATAATTCAATATTTGAAGGATCACAAAAATAACATTTGTGCTTTCACAGAGAATGTTTATGTAGTGGACAATTTCAGTATGGGGTACATGCAAATATTATAATAAATAATTTTAGATGATCTCTTTCTTCTTAGGTGGTTTATTAGTATGAAATCAGGAGTTGGATCTTATTTTGTTGATATTACAAAGTTATATATTAAGAGGACAAACCGGGACAACACCATGATGCCAGCAGCCGCCATGATAAAGTAAGACTCTGTTTATCCGGTATCCAAAACAGCCTGTACATTTGAATAACTGGTAGATATCACCAGGAAATTAATTAATTAATAATTACTTCTAATACCCAAAATATTACCAAAATTACGTCCGGGCGAGGTTTAAACACTAATCTACAATAACTACTGGATATGCTAACCTTTTCTATGTGTACATGCCCTGTGTGCTAGCCCTCTGGTTTGCATTTGTGTAACCGACGCTAATAGCACCGAACAATTCATTGATGTAGTGATGCACAAGCAACCAGAGTCCAGAGCCCAAATCAAGCGATAGAGAGGTAGAACCAGAGAGTACCGTGTCGTAGAATGAAGTGAGCAGTGCCAATTCAATGCTCATAAATTTGTAGAGACAGAAGTTTATCACCGCACATCAAATAATGTGGCTTCTCCAAGAACAAGATACTCTCCTCACTGAAAAGTCCTAGGCCATCAAGCATTATTTTGGTATACAACACTTGCATCTTTATTCACTAGTGGTTTTTACTTATGCTTAGGTATATTGGGGGTACAGTATATATAAAACTATATGTCAAGTATCTGGACATTCGGCATATCCGGCATCTTCAACTTCCCAAGCGTACCGTACCGGATAAGTGGAGTCTTTCTTGTACCATGCCCAACCAAGCTGAATACTCGCTGAAATGTACGTCATATCACAACCAAAATTACAGGGTGAATCCGCTTGTTTGCATACTTTTTACATTACTATTATCAATATTGAGTTATCTACAGTGATACATATTCCTTAACAATACATTTCACAACAAAGTCTTTGTATACATTTCACAACAAAGTCTTTGTAATAGCTAATTAATCAAGATCGGAATAAATTACCGTCAGCTAAAACACGTCTCCCGGTATCAGTTAGTTTATACCAGTACACACACACAGTCAGTAAAAAAAGTGAGTCTCAGTATCGTAGCAGTGCATTGAGATATTTTGATACTAATCTTATGAGTATATTGTATGGATTATTTTCTGATATTGTTTCACTATTTTGTGAAAATTTGCCTCGGTTAGGACATCTCTTATCACAAAATGTATTAATCCACAACTTTTGGGGGGCATTTCCTTTCAGCATACAGTACAGTACTGTATATATTTATGATTCGGCTTAAAAAAATCTGATTAATAAAGGTTGTTCCTATTTATTGTTACTATATAATTAATTCAGTTTATAAAGCTTGCTTAGAGTATGTCAGTGATACATGCAAACTCATTGATCTATCACTACTGAATATACATTAGACAGGATACTATAATGTAATCCCGTAATTTGTATGTGTTTGATATTTCTCTGTTGTGCATCATATTTTATTTGCCTTATAAGAATTATATTTTTGTTTAAGGATTGTTTAGATCTGATTATTTTAATACTTTTGTCATTACTGTCTTTAACTTATTTATTGGAAAATTAGTGCAGTAATGTTTTATATTAATTTGGTAATTACATTACGTAGATTTTTTTTATGCCTAGTTTATAATGACATTGCAAAATTCTTCTTTTATAAAGAGTATACTGTATGATGCTCCTTCTCATTTTATATAAATACAGTACAGTACTTGAGCAGCATCATGTGCCATTCAGTTGGTCTGCCGGATTCAGTGCTACAGTATATTTTAGTGTTGGCTATCAAATTCAGTATTCCTTTATGTTGCATAGTTTCATAAAATATTTGCTATAAAGGTTGTATCTGATGTT
Organism: Paralithodes platypus; assembly: GCA_032716605.1. NCBI lineage: Eukaryota > Metazoa > Arthropoda > Malacostraca > Decapoda > Lithodidae > Paralithodes > Paralithodes platypus. The sequence goes on along the minus strand of CM064525.1, from coordinate 11,329,422 downwards.
GTGAATTACATATTATTTAACAATGTAAGTCAAAACACCTATAGTCTTTTCATCTTGAACAGTCTAGCAAACCCATCCCCCAACCTTTTGTAACTGAAAAATGACTCGAGCAATCAAGTTGACATTCCTACCATATGACAAGAGTCAACCAGTAACTGCAGTAGGTGTGGAAATTTACAGCCCGTTTGCTCCAGGCCTCTGTGAGTTACATGAGCCTATAGTCCATTCATTATAGGTAGGCGTCAAAATATCGAGAACTGTCATAATAAATAGACAATGGCTAGTATCTAGTTTGCCGGCCTGCATAGTGGGCAGGATGTCATCAAATGTAAAGTGTGTAAGAAAACATGTCAAGTAAGGTCACATTTCCCTGAAATTTGATTGATTTTATCTAGTATTAACCCTTTCAGCATGATGAGTAATTTTAACTATATTTAGGATAACACTACTGTACAGGTAAACTGTATTAATTAAAAAAAAAAAAAATCAAGGCTTGCAAAATCCATTAACCATTTAACCCCTTCAGCACAATATTTTTTTGTAAAATTTACTCTCGTCTGCACTAATGCGCATTTTTATTATTTTTTTCACCACCGCGACAACCTACTGTACCCAAATACAGCAGTTACACGTCCGTCATTTGTGAAAATTAAAATACTAATTAAATCGCCTACCATAGAATCCACGAGCGACATCATTGGCATTTTGATTTCCCCTCTTCCCTTTTTAGTTCTTGTGCATTTATTTTATCCTCTCTCTCCATTTTGCAAGTTTCCCGGCCCAGGAGGCTGTAAAAAAAAAAAATCTTTCATTCATTCATTCTTCAACAATATAATTATGATCATCGTGAAGACCGCCTTTTTTTTTTTTTTTTTTTATATAATTATGAAGATAATCCTTAAACGAACACTTTCCCTTTGGGGTTGGGGCCTTGGAACTAACATAATAATTTCCCATAGATTACATAATTATTAACTAACATGGTTTTTCACCGACACTTGTAGTTTTGGAAACAACTAACATTAGGACAAAAGACTGAAACTGCACGTATGTGTGGAACACTCAGTCTTAAAATGTTATGTATGTATGTATGTATTAGTGCAGACATAACTGTTTATGTTTACCCCTAGACCCCGGGTGGCGTCAGCTTTTTTGCGCCAAATCAATCAAATCGCCATGGTGCGATCGCGACCCTATCGGCCTTGTGATGAATTACGCTCCATCGCCAGCCCTTTCTGTACTCTCGCAAGCCTGTCCTTACTTACCCCCAATATCTACCCCACCCACAAGCACCCCCAACCATCATCCCTCCCTCCCCTACCTCTCGCGTCATGCGTCGCACGGCCGTGAGGCAGTGTGTGACTGAGGAGAGTGAGGGACTGTAGCCTTTGTCTGAGCCACGTGATCAACACACTCACACACGAGTATTGATCGATTTCTAGTCCCACAAATATATAAGCACGGACGCTCAAGAAGTTGATTTGATGCTTGAAGCTCGGGTGGTAATAAACATAAAACAAATCGATGTAGAACGATAGGGTTTTCACCATTCTCAAGCTGAATGAAGGTACAGTTGGTCAAAGTTCCAGCTTACCCACCCTCGCTCTGGGGCTCGCAGAATTATCTGGCAAATCTACGAACTTTGGGTGAATGTTTGGGATCATACATAGCGATGTATGCATTTTTATTTGAGATAGGCTTACTTTCCCTTGTTTAGTATATGTTCTAACAATGATATAGCCGAAATCAGATCTACCAATCCCAATCTTTGTAAGACACACCTCCTTCCTACACCAGTATTGCCAGCTAATTCTGCGAGCCCCAGAACGAGGGTAGGTCAGCTGGAACTTTGACCAACTGTACATGAACATATATTTTATTTAATATCGCATTCATAGCATAAATTAAGCTACAATATGTATAAACCAAGCGTTTGTGCGCCAAATATGCATGGGTAGGCCGAGTGGTATGTGATTTAAACCGCCAGGCTCTGGGATTTGCTGGATACACAATTACACATCATAATATTTCATATCACCTGGTGAGAGTTGTTTTGAAGTAGCAAGGTCTAACATAGATGGAATACTGTATTTGATAGCATCCCTATCATCGCACTCATTATTAATCATATTCATAACATTTGTCCACTCCATTTTATACTTGTTGCATTTCAAGGAAGTTGTCACCATAAAGGAACTTTTATTATTATAGTTTTATTAACACCTAACTCATTTACTAGACTAACTTAACCCCTTCTGTACCGGCGACATATTTTATATTTCATTTCAGATACACTTTAATGATTTTATGAAGCTTAGGAAGGTTATATGGTAGCTAAAAGGATTAATTGAGATAGTCTGTAGCCTTTGAATGGGTAGATGGCCTTCCTAAGCTAAATAAAATAGTCTAATATTTACAGAGTCTGTAGCCTTGAATGGGTAGATGTCCTTCCTAAGCTAAATAAAATAGTCTAATATTTACCAGAATATAATTAATAGGACGTCACCGGTACTTAATGGGTTAATAGGAAGGTACTTTTATTATTATTTTATTATTTTGCTTATACCTATGTGGTAGTGGAAATACAAGAATAATATGTTTTATGTGTCTACTGCGTGTTGTTGTTGTTGTTGTTGTTCCCCAAGCTGCCTGGCCGAACAGCCCCAAGGCCCCGAGTAAGGCCAAGGCCATAAACGAGCGCCCCCACAGAACCCTCCCTGCCGACCACAATAAAGCCTGGGTGACCGAAGCCACTCCAGGGCGGGGAGCTGAGAGGGTGCGTAAACGCCCGGGAAACCAAAGCCTCACCCAGGGCCCTGTGCCCCTCAGCAATTATGAAGAGAAAGTTGAGGGGCAAAGGAGTAATGTGACGCTTTAGCTTCCAATCTTGGTAGATTGGGAGGTCAATCCACGGAAGAGACGCCGTCACTTGAGATCTAGAAAATATATAAGGAAAAGGAACAGTCAGAGTAAGCTATGGGTATGGCAGAGATCGCTCAGGTCTCACTCTGATAGACCAGCCCATCACCAGCCCATCTACTGCGTGTTGTAAAAAGTGATTAAAAGGGGGATGATGTAAGTTTGGGCCACCGTTTATACTATTTGGTTCATTTCAGCCTCATGGGACACCAGAGCACCAAATCTTATCTCTGGAATGGCTGTTCTTGCCATGAAGGGCTGCCTTGTGGCATTTGGGCTGGTTCTTTTGCTTGCATGGAGCTAGAAACTTATTTATGGAATAAGTAACTTCACCCCCTATCTATCATGTTTGTGTCCGTCTATTTCTCTCTGTACAGTACCGGTATGTACTTACACTAGTTGTACTTACACTAGTTGTATTTGCGGGAGTGAGCATGCTCGTTAATTCCCGCCTCCTAAGATATGTTTGTCATACCGTGCTTTGAAACTATGCACTGATGGTGCAGACACTACTTCGGCTGGCAATTTGTTCCACCCACTAATCGAGTTGGTAGGAAATCTTTTACTTTTCAGATCAGATTTACTATTTAGCACTTTTAGTTTGTAGCTGTGACCTCTTGTCCTCTCACCTCCATCCCTCTCTATGAAGTTTTCTTGGTCGATTTTGTTAATACCTCTAACACATTTATATATCTGAATTTGCTGTCCTCATTTCCTTCTCTGTTCCAGTGTAGGTAGATTCAATCTCTCGAGCCTCTCTTGGTACTCCAAATTTTCCAAACCTGGGATCATCCTCGTAGCTGCTCTCTGTACCCTCTCAATTTTGTGGATATGTTTCTTCAAGTGAGGGGACCACACTACAGATGCATATTCCATCCTGGGTCTTATTATTGCCGTTATTATTTGTTTCATGGTGTTTTCATTAAGATAATTGAAAGACATCCTGATATTTGCCAATAGTGCTAGTGATTCTCTCGCTATCTTATTTACGTGGCTTTCTGGAGACATGTTATCCTTAAATTCTATCCCCAAGTCTCTTTCTTTTTCTGCTTTGGGAATCACTTAGTTTCCTAATTTATAATCTTTTCTAGGTCTGTACTTGCTTTTACCCATTTCTAGAGTCTTACATTTCCCTGCATTGAACTCCATATTCCATTTGATGCTCCATTCATGGATCTTTTTCAAATCTGCTTGGAGCTCAAGGCAATCCTCCTGGGTTCTGATCGTTTTAAGCAGCTTAGCATCGTCCGCAAACATGCTCATGTAGCTTGTTAGTCCCTCAGGTAAGTCATTTACAAATATTAGAAACATGATTGGGGCTAGAACAGATCCTTGTGGTACCTCACTCGTAATTTGAGTCCAGTTTGACGATTTCCCCCTTACTGTTGTTCTCATCTGTCTTCCGCTAAGGTAGCTCTCCATCCATTTCAGCAGTTTGTCTCCTACTTTTCCCTCATGTTTTAATTTCCACAGCAATCTCTTGTGTGGAACTTTGTCAAATGCCTTTTTAAAGTCTAGGTAGGCACAGTCTACCCATCCTTCCCTCTTGTCCACTGTGTCTATTACTCTAGAGTAAAAACTCAACAAGTTGCTTACACATGATCTGCCACCTCTGAATCCAAATTGTCGGTCAGTAATTAATCTTTTGGATTCCAGGTAGTTCACCCATTTGTCCCTTATTAATCCTTCCAGAATCTTCATGAGGATGCTCAATAGTGATACAGGTCTATAGTTCAGTGGTTTATCTCTGCTTCCTCCCTTAAATATAGGAATAATGTTTGCTCTTTTCCATTCTGTAGGTACTATCCCTGTGTCCAATGATTTGGTCATTATGTCATATAACGGTATACTCAGTTCCATAGCATTTTCTTTAATAATCCAGCCTGATACTCCGTCCGGTCCAGCGGCTTTGTTTGGATCCACCTTACTCATTTTGTCTATGAGCTCTGGTCTGTTAAATGTTACTTCCAGCATTTCCTCTGTACCTATCTCATTGGTTTCTGGTGCAATGAATTCTCCTTCTTTTGTAAATACTGATGCAAAATTTCTATTTAGTTCTTCCGCAATCTCTGTATCCTCTTCTATGATTCTGTTTCCACTTTTAATCTTAACGATTGTGGCTTTTATCTTCCTTTTGCCGTTTACAAACTTGAAAAACATTTTTGGATTCTTTTCATAGTTCTCCACTATCCCCTTCTCATGGTTTGCCTCTGACCTCCTCCTCATTTCTGTGTATTTGTTTCTCTCCTCTTTATACTTTTGCCTGTTATCTTCCGAATCCCAGTTTCTCATCTTTTTCCAGGCTTTGTTTTTTGCTTCCTGTGCTTGCCTACATTCGCGGTTAAACCATACTTTGCGATTACTTTTTTTCCTTTTATTAATGTACTTAGGGACAAAAGTTTTTATACCAGTATCATAGATCTCCATGAATGCCTTGAGTTTTTTGTCTACCTCAGGGAGGAGTACAGGAGAGCAGTGGAAAGACGACTAGGTGGGTTCGACCTGGAAGTTATGGAGGAGATGAGCAAGGTGTTTAAGGATGAGATCTGTGCAGCATGTGAGGAGGTGTGTGGAGTGAGGAGAAGAGGGAGGGGAGTGAAAGGTACAGCATGGTGGACAGAAGAGGTACGAATAGCTGTAGAAGAAAAGAAGAAAGCATATAGAGAGTGGTTGGGTAGCAGAGGGAATGAAGATTCCGAGAGACAGAAACGAGCGAGGTACGTGGAGAGTAAGAGGGTGGTGAAGAGAGTAGTGAAGGAAAGTAAGAGAAGAGTAGATGAGGAATTTGGAAGGAATCTGAGTGTAAAATGGAGGGAGAGTAAGAAACTGTTCTGGAAAGAAGTCAAGAAAGTTAGGGAAGGTAGCAAGGGAAACAGTAAGGGTGTGTGAAAGATAAGAATGGGAGAATGCTAGCCGAGAAGCAAGAGAGAGTCGAAAGATGGAGGGAGTACTTCAGTGAGTTGCTAAATGAAAGGAATGAAGAGCCAGCAAACATAGCTGGATATGGTATGGGAGGGAGAAGAAGAGAAGTAGTGGAGGAGGAGGTGGGGATCAGGAGGTCAGAAGTGTGGGAAGCCATGAAAAGAGTGAAGTTGGGGAAAGCACCAGGAACAGATGGAGTGTGTGGGGAAATGTTGAGGTATGGTGGTGAGATAGTGATAGAATGGGTATGGAAAATGTGCAAACTAGCATGGGAGACGGGGAGTGCACCCGATGACTGGAAGACTGGCATAATAGTCCCCCTATATAAGGGCAAAGGGGAAAGAGGAGTGTGTGGTAACCACAGAGGAATATGTCTTCTAAGCGTAGTAGGGAAGGTATACAGTAGGGTAGTGATTGAGAGAGTGAGAGTGAGAACGGAGAAATGGATAGGCGACGAGCAGGGAGGTTTTAGGAAGGGAAGAGGATGTGTAGATCAGATTTTTACCCTGAATTGTGTTGTGGAGAAGTATCTGGAGAAGAAACAAAAGGTGTATGTTGCCTTTATGGACTTGGAGAAGGCCTATGACAGAGTGGATAGAGAAGGTTTGTGGAAAGTACTTAGAATATACGGAGTAGAGGGCAAGTTGCTGAAAGCAGTGAAGAGCATGTATGAGGGTGCAAAGGCGGCAGTACGTGTGGAGAGTGAGCAGAGCGAGTTCTTTGACCTGAATGTTGGTTTGAAACAGGGGTGTGTGATGTCCCCGTGGTTGTTTACTGTATATATGGATGGAGTTATGAAAGAAATACTATCAAGAGCAGTGGATGTTGGTGTATCGCTGAAAAGGGAGGGAATTGAGTGGAAGCTACCTATACTGCTGTTTGCGGATGATACAGTTCTGATGAGTGATAATGAATGGGAGTTGCAGGGTCTGGTAAATGAGTTTGGAGCAGTGTGCGAAAAACGGAATTTGAAGGTAAATACGGGGAAGAGCAAGGTTATGGTCTTCGAAAGGGGTGAAGTCACAGAGTGTGAGGTGAAGCTGAACGGTCAGGCTATGGAGATCGTCAACTCTTAAGTATCTGGGCAGTGTGTTGAGTAAAGATGGGACTATGGATGAAGAGGTGCGGGAGAGGGTACAACAGGGGAAGAGGGTTGTAGGAACGCTAAAAGCAGTAACAAGAAATAGGGTGGTCAGTATGGAAGTGAAGAAGTCCTTGCATGACAGTGTGGTAATCCCGACACTGACTTACGGAAGCGAAGCATGGACGTTGGTTGAGAGACTCAGACCAAGAGTGAGAGCAGTGGAAATGAATTACTTAAGGAGTGCGTGCGGAGTTACATGGAGGGATAGACAGACTAATGAGGAAGTAAGAAGGAGGTGTGGTGTGGTGTGGAGGTAGATGTGCTGGAAAGTGTGAAAAGGAACAACTTGAGATGGTTCGGCCATATGGAACGTATGGAAAGCGAGAGAATGACTAAGAGGGTGTATGAGAGCGAGGTGGAGGGACAGAGGGGGAGAGGTAGACCGAATATGAGGTGGAAGGATGGAGTGAGGAAGTACATGAACGAAGGTGGTGCTGGTTGGGGGGAGGGGCGTCGACTGACTGGGGACAGAGGTGCATGGGGGCGGTTCGTTCGTGGCCACCCCTTCGGGGATCACGGCGTCAGGCAATAGATAGATAGAATAGACTTTCAGATAACACCTGATCCCAATTTTGTGACTTGAAAAAATCCCGTAGTCCTACGAAATCGGTTCTGGAATACATCCAGTTATTTTCCTTGTGCTTTTCCCTTCCCTTGGGTAGATTATACTTCAATAGTAAGTCTATGTCTAGAACTGCATGGTCGCTTTTTCCTAGTGGGCATAGGTACTGAATACTTTGAACCTCCTCCTCCCTTCTTGTGAATAGAAGGTCCAATCTAGCTGGTTGATCACTTCCCCTTACTCTTGTTGACTCTTTTACATGTTGGTATATAGAATTTTCCATGGCCATACTTAAAAATTCATAGCTCCAACTTTCCTCCCCTGCTCCGGCTTCAAGATCTTCCCAATTCACTTCCTTGCAGTTAAAGTCCCCACACATGACTATTTCATCCTTTGAAGCAAAGATATTTCCTAGCACACTAATTGTTTCCTTACGCATTAGGCTATGCTCCTCCTTACCCCATGTCTTCGTCTTGGGAGGTACATACGCTACTATCACCACTATTTTTTTCGTTTCCACCAATCTCTATTGCTAAAACTTCTGCTGTTGAAGTTACTAGTTTTATCTCAGACACAATCAAATCTTTCCTAGTAAGGATGCACACTCCACCTCCATGACAACATTTTCTGTCCCTCCTCCAAATCCTGTATTCAGACCATCCTAGCAAATTTATATCGAGGTCTTCTCTTAGTTTTGTCTCAGTGAGACATACTATTTCTGGTTTCTTAGTATTGAGTAAGTCTGTTAGTTCTAGTTTCTTAGAGATTAGCCCATCGACATTGCTATATAATCCTTATACTTCTAGTCCCCCATTACCTGCTCCAAGCCCCTTATCTGCGGCGGTCTGTTCCCTACCCTCTTTTACTTTTAGTTTCTTTTTACCGAAAGTTTCATAATCTTCCCCTTTCTTACTCCGTAAAAAAACCTTATTCTTTTCTTGTTCTGTCCTCTTGCTATTTTCCTCCTTGGCGGTTTTCCTTAGTTCAGCCTCCTTCTTTCTCTCTTCTTCTGGTAAGTCTCGCCTGATGTAGATTTTGTCCTTACCCTCTAACCCTTTTAGCCTAGCCGCTACTGCCATGATTTCATCAAATGTCCTTCTTGACTTAAATTCGATTTTTACCAGTCTATTGTATTCCTTTGTATATTTTCCCAGCCTAAACATGTCTGATATTTCCTCCTTCCAGGTACTGTATACTGTACTGTATGCATGTGTACAGTATGTGTATGTATATATTGGGCTGCACAGTATACTGTGATATATATATATATATATATATATATATGTTGGTAAAGCCAGGTAATAAATTTTCTTTAATACATACGAGGTTGAAAGAAATGGCAATTTCTGCGTTGGAAATTTTATTATTCAAAGTTTCCAGGTCTCTGATGAGTTTTCGCTGGGTGGCAGGAAGTAGATGAAGGAGATGAGCAAAATTCATGGTGGTACAGGGTTACATTAAAGTACATGATGATACAGGATATACGACGCGTTTCACTGGACAACCAGCATTATCAAGTAAGGAAGGAATGATATAAAAGGTAAACAGGAAGGGTATATATAGAGGGTGGAGGATCAGAGGAGGCGGAAAACAGGGGGCAAAAGTCTGCTATTGGTGGAAGGGAAAACTAGGAGAGAAAAAGGGGGTAACCGCTTCACGCATGCGCACTGGATGCGGGATGGTGGTCGATAGGTGGGGTCGAAGCTGATTGGCTGCGTGTCGAGGGGCGTGGCCTAAGATGTGTGGCGCCTGCAGAAGACGAAGCTGAAGGAGGTAGCGCGGGGGGCTGCGTCAAGGGCACCGGGGGGCGAGGAGGGGTGTTAGGTCCTGTAGGGTAGTGCCTTTTGGCAGAAGGAAGGATCTGAAGGTCCAGAGTTTGGTTGTTGATGTTGGGATGTAAGGCTTGGATATATAAAGCTTCGAGTATAGGTAATCTCCTTGGGTCACTTTCTTTATCGAGTATGGTGGTGTGTTTCTCTAACTCGTTGCGTGTGAGGTGAGGGTGGTTAGGGGTGAGATAGTGGTCTTTGATGGCTCCAGCCTGAAGGTGAAGAGTTAACCGACGTGAAAGACGAGTCTGCGTCATACCAATATAGGAATGAGGTCCACAGTCCTCATAATTACAGGTATGTTGGTAAATGACGTGATCGTCGGTCATCGGGCTCTTTATCTTGGTGGAGGCTGGTTTGTTGCGGAGAACGAGGTTGGAGGTCTTGGGGGATTTGTAATAAATTATTAATTTGATTTTGTTTTCCGGGTTGGTTGGGTGGACATGCTTGGAGATTATTTCTTTTAAGACGGCCTCGTCATTTTTGTGTTCAGAGGACATGTAATTGCGGTAGAAGATCTTAATTTCATTGGGGGGGTCAATGTTGGGAGGGCTTTGGGTGTACCATTTTTCAAGATGGTGGTTGATGGTGCTGGAGATGTCGGAGTTGGAGTATCCGTTATTTACTAAAACTTGGGATAGTCTTTCTAGTTCCTGGTGGGTGTCGGCCCAGGTAGAGCAGTGCGTGAGGGCTCTCCTAACATAGGCGGAGATGGAGGATAGAAGATAACGGCGGGGGCATTCACTATCACCGTTGAGGCATTGTCCTGTTAACACAGGACAATGCCTCAACGGTGATAGTGAATGCCCCCGCCGTTATCTTCTATCCTCCATCTCCGCCTATGTTAGGAGAGCCCTCACGCATTGCTCTACCTGGGCCGACACCCACCAGGAACTAGAAAGACTATCCCAAGTTTTAGTAAATAACGGATACTCCAACTCCGACATCTCCAGCACCATCAACCACCATCTTGAAAAATGGTACACCCAAAGCCCTCCCAACATTGACCCCCCCAATGAAATTAAGATCTTCTACCGCAATTACATGTCCTCTGAACACAAAAATGACGAGGCCGTCTTAAAAGAAATAATCTCCAAGCATGTCCACCCAACCAACCCGGAAAACAAAATCAAATTAATAATTTATTACAAATCCCCCAAGACCTCCAACCTCGTTCTCCGCAACAAACCAGCCTCCACCAAGATAAAGAGCCCGATGACCGACGATCACGTCATTTACCAACATACCTGTAATTATGAGGACTGTGGACCTCATTCCTATATTGGTATGACGCAGACTCGTCTTCACGTCGGTTAACTCTTCACCTTCAGGCTGGAGCCATCAAAGACCACTATCTCACCCCTAACCACCCTCACCTCACACGCAACGAGTTAGAGAACACACCACCATACTCGATAAAGAAAGTGACCCAAGGAGATTACCTATACTCGAAGCTTTATATATCCAAGCCTTACATCCCAACATCAACAACCAAACTCTGGACCTTCAGATCCTTCCTTCTGCCAAAAGGCACTACCCTACAGGACTAACACCCCTCCTCGCCCCCCGGTGCCCTTGACGCAGCCCCCCGCGCTACCTCCTTCAGCTTCGTCTTCTGCAGGCGCCACACATCTTAGGCCACGCCCCTCGACACGCAGCCAATCAGCTTCGACCCCACCTATCGACCACCATCCCGCATCCAGTGCGCATGCGTGAAGCGGTTACCCCCTTTTTCTCTCCTAGTTTTCCCTTCCACCAATAGCAGACTTTTGCCCCCTGTTTTCCGCCTCCTCTGATCCTCCACCCTCTATATATACCCTTCCTGTTTACCTTTTATATCATTCCTTCCTTACTTGATAATGCTGGTTGTCCAGTGAAACGCGTCGTATATCCTGTATCATCATGTACTTTAATGTAACCCTGTACCACCATGAATTTTGCTCATCTCCTTCATCTACTTCCTGCCACCCAGCGAAAACTCATCAGAGACCTGGAAACTTTGAATAATAAAATTTCCAACGCAGAAATTGCCATTTCTTTCAACCTCGTATGTATTAAAGAAAAATATATATATATATATATATATATATATATATATATACAGTATAATTATAGTCAGGCAGCTGAGGAAGGGGTGGATGGGACTCGTTAGCCTTGGCCGGCAACCCATCTGGGTGGATGGGACTCGTCAGCCTTGGTCGGCAACCTGTCTAGGGGAGTAAACCTGATACAAATCTGTACTGCTTACCTAAGGGTAAGGCATGTTAGTGGATGGACTAGCTGAACACCACTGTAGAAAAATAGTGCTGAAGAGATACATAGAGGGCCTCGGGGTCGGATGGACCCTAAATTGAGTGGTCAATCCTCTAAGTCCTTCAGTAAACTGGCATGGGTTGTCCCTCTTACATAGGATAGGTCCGCTTGGGGGCCTTCTGTGTATGGCCACCTTCATTAAGGGGAATAAGGCATCCGGCAATAGATAGATAGATAGCTGAAGAAAGATATTTACTTAACTCCCTAAAAGCGGACATGCTTGTTGACGTGACCGTATTGCTAGGCGGGTATATTTACCGAAAAAGAGCTTCATTCCATGCTCTTTTTCATGCATAAACAAGAGGGAAAGGTGTATGTATGCCTCATGTGTTAGAAGTGCAATGACGTATGCCTCCGAAACATGGGCCGTTAAAGTAGAGAATGTCAACAGAATGGAACGTAATAAGATGAGAATGGTGAGATGGATGTGTGGGGCCAGGCTGCAGGATAGAATAACAAATGAGTTGAAGAGATGTTTAGGTATAAAGAGTATTAGCGAGGTGATGCGTACAAGTAGACTTGGATGGTATGGACATGTGGAGAGAATGGATGAACAAAATTGGGTGAAAAAATGCAGGTCTGTGATTGTGGAGGGAGCTGCACCAAGCCAGGGCATTGTCATCACTGTTAGCAAGCGAGTGCAAGAGGGAGAGAGAGAGTATCAATCGACAGTGTCTCTCCAGACGTGGGGAAAAGTGGCGGGAAAGGAGGTTGCCTCAGCCATACATTATGTAACTCCCGGCCTGTATCGCCGATTTTGACCATCCAAACGCTGTTTCCACTTGTTTTATTGTTGTAACAGGTTAATACCTTTATAATCAACCTATAATAGGCGCATATGGATAAGTATTAATGCTATTTATGGTAAAATAACGATGTTAGTGATGGAAACAGCTCAAATATGTGCGCACAGGCAGTGGTGTCTCATACCCCCATGCGCACTTCAGAGGTTAAGAGCTTTGCCGCCGTCGCCCAGTAAAACCTCTTAAGAGCTTTCTCGCCGTTCCCGGGTTAAAGTACTGTAGTGAGCGCATAAGTGTATACTGTCTCTGGCTCTTGACTTAGCATAGTCGCGTAATTGTTTAAGTTACTGTATTTAGAAATAAGGCAACATTTAGGCCTAAGACTTCATGAGCATGTTAAAGCAGCTATTGTTGTAGACCAGTTCTGTACAGTACTTTACATAAGACTTGTAACTAGGCTAACCAAGTAACCAATATTGGGATGGATGTAGTTACCGGGTGTACCACTACCGACATAGCCTACAGCATAAATCATCTATAAATACATAATAAAATAAATTCTTATAAATCTATAATACTAGGTTAGACATATCACTAGTAAAAAGGATAAAAAGCAGAGGGCCCAGTACACTACCCTGAGGTACACCAGATTTAACAATGTTAAAAGAACTAAAATTGCCATCAACTACCACACGTTGATGTCTGTTAGTTAACCCGGGAGCTGCGGGGAGACTCTTAAGAGTTCCCCCGGCGCACTGCGGGAAGACTCTTAAGAGTCAGAGAAAATAAAAATCAACTTTTGACATCGAAAAAAAAAAATTTTTTTATATTTTTTTTTTTTATTTTTTTTTTTTTTTTGGCCCCTGGCCCATGCAAAATCTCAGTCCTCTACCTCCCCTCCTTCCCCACTTTCCTCCTCTCCTTCAGTTATCACCTATTTTCCCTGTTATTCCCTTATTCTGAGGTATATTTTCGTGCTAACATTAGAAATCCGATTGGAGGGTGTGGTCATCACTGATAGCAAGCGAGTGCAAGAGAGAGAGAGAGTATCGATCGACTGCGTCTCAGTGGCCTTGGGGGAAATTGGCGGGAAAGCAGATTGCCTCACCCATACATTATACAACTCGCGGGCTATATCTCCGATTTTGACCATCCAAACGCTGTTTTCACTCGTTTTATTGTTGTTTCAGGTTAATACCTTTATAATCAACCCATAATAGGCGCATATGGATAAATATTAATGCTATTAATGGCACAATGAATATTTTAGTGACGGAAACACCTCAAATACGTCAGCACAGGGGGACGTTTCCAATTACCCCCATGCGCACTTCAGAGGTTAACCCTTCCTACCCGGGCTGCCTTAGGTAATGACAGCACGAAAGAAGGGCCAATACCCGGTATGCCTTATCTAAGGCATGAGCTTAATAGCCTAATTAAGCTTGGTCCGAACGCCGTGCGTACGACGTATGTCAACAAACCCAAGCGTTCGTCACCGCACCTCCGAAAACAAGAAGAAGAAGACTCCTCAATGTTATTGTTATGACGTCATGACGAAATTAGTGTCTGAAAAGCCCCATATTGGCAACATCTCTGCAATATTGGCTCCACTGAAATCGTCATCACAACTGAACCAGTTGACTTACAGAGCTCTACTCAATGCCAAAATACAGATTGAAAACCACACTACGATTATAGATGAGTGGGAAAGTTCTAGCAGTGAAAATAAACATAAATACAGTAGCCTAGGCCTAGACGTTTTTCGGCCATATCGCCCGGGTAGGGGCGACCGTCATTGGCTGAGACAGCCCGGGTAGGAAGGGTTAAACACATAGAAATCATATTTAACCCTTCTTTGGCGGGGCCCGGCTATAGTCGGAATAGAGAACCAAGGCTTAAAGAGCGGGGCCCAGCTTTAGTCGCATGCGATGTTGAGCACATGGTCGGCTCTGAGAGAGAGTCCGAGCGGTGGGAGGAGCGCGGGTGGGCTCTGACCATTCGGCATGGGCGTTGTCCCGCCACTGACGATTTCATCACATCCCATGTCCCGCAATACAGGGTAAAAACTGACGAAATTACTGTATTTTAGGGATTTTCCCTTAGTGTTGCACGATCGTTGCAAGAGAACCCGTGGTCGTACAAGGATGATTCAGGTGTCGTTGGAAAGCTCAATTATCGCCCTTTAACGGATACATAATTGTATTACACTCTGGCTCTTCTTTATGCATGAAAAAGAGCATGGAATGAAGCTCGTTTAGGGTAAATCTGCCCGCTTGGCAGGTAGTAGATGTTACAAACGGCCCCGCTCTTAGGGTGTTAAAACTGAACCACCAATCCCCATGGAACTGAGTTTGAATAATAGAGCCTTATTATTAACCCATCGGCTGCTGGAAGACTCTTTAAGAGGTTGTGCTTAGGTGAGATAATTTACCTCCATTACTTTCTACCACTCCTACACATGTGCCCCCCCCCCCCCCCTCCTCAATTATCAGGTATTTTCTCTAATTATTCCCGATATTTATCGAGTATAAGGAGTGTAACTCCGACCCTCCAAGCCAGTCTGAGTCCACCCTTTGTCTCTCAGTGCCAAGCGAGACATGAGAGAGTGAGGGTGTTAGTCTCTCACTGCTCAAGGCCATATTACGACCACGGGGCTAAAATATACAATTTTCACCAGCCAATTGCTGTTACCACTTGTTTTATTGCTTTCCCATGTTCATATTAAAAGTAAAATAGGCGCATATGGATAAGTATTAATTATATACAGTAAACTCTCGCTATCTCGGACTAATTGGGGGGAGACCCAGTCCGAGATGACCGAAAATCCGAGATGTCCGAAGTCCGACTTATGTCCGACTTAAGAGAGGGAAAATTCCGAATTAGAAGAGGAAAGTCCGCGTCACCAGAGAAATTGAGATTTTTTTTTTTTTTTTTTTATATCTATTTAATGCATCTATCTCCTTTATACATATACTGTATATATAACTATGTCTTATTTGGTATTTTTTTTAATCTATGAATCAATTCTAATACGATGGAATTGAAAACAATATTACCCTTCTAACACAAATAATAAAATGAAAAAGAGAGTAAATAAAAATTTCTCCTTTGTCTTTCAGAAACATAAGTCTGTCTCGTATATGTTAGTATTTTATCGCTCGCTCGCCCCTAGCCACTCTCTGAGAGAGGGCATGGCGAGCAAGGGTTTAAGAGTCAATATTAACAAAACCAAGGTTATGCATTGTAGATTGAGACGAAGCAATGTGCAAAAGAGCGGTGCATACCCATGTGCAGTGTGTGGAAAGGGTGTGGGCGTTAACTCAATTCAATGTAGCATCTGTCGATGTTGGGTACACCATGGGAGTAAGCGCTGTAGTAGAATAAAGGGACCCTGCCGAAGGATAAGTCAGAAATAGAGAAATTTGAGTGCGTAGTGTGCAAAGGTGAGCTTGTGTTAAGTGATGATCCTGTGGCTGTGTATTTTGGAAATGAGTCATTGGAGCTGGTGAACAAGTTTGTTACCTAGGAGATACCATCTCTGCCGGTGGGGGGGCCGAGGCTGCCACTGTTTCTAGAATTAGATGTGGCTGGGCGAAGTTCAGAGAACTGCTGCCAATCCTGACCATGAAAAGAATGCCTCTCCCTCTGAAGGGAAAGGTGTATGCCTCATGTGTTAGAAGTGCAATGACGTATGCTTCAGAAACATGGGCTGTTAAAGTAGAGGATGTCAACAGAATGGAACGTAATGAGATGAGAATGGTGAGATGGATGTTTGGGGCCAGGCTACAGG
This sequence comes from Paralithodes platypus, assembly GCA_032716605.1. Lineage (NCBI taxonomy): Eukaryota > Metazoa > Arthropoda > Malacostraca > Decapoda > Lithodidae > Paralithodes > Paralithodes platypus. Next base: position 11,313,200 of record CM064525.1, on the reverse strand, counting down.
ATAGAATAACAAATGTTGAGCTGAGGAGACGTTTAGGTATAAAGAGTATTAGCGAGGTGATGCGTACAAGTAGACTGGGATGATATGGACATGTGGAGAGAATGGATGAACAAAATTGGGTGAAAAAATGCAGGTCTGTGATTGTGGAGGGAGCTGCACCAAGGGGTGGACCGACGAAGACTTGGGATCAGACTATACGTGCCGATCTCAAATCCAAAACTTGACAAATGAAGCAGCCCTTAACAGGGTTGCCTGGAACGCCGCCATTAGGACAAGAGACTGAAATTTCACGTATGTGTGGAACACTCAGTCTTAAAATTCTATGTATGTATGTATGTATGTACCTGGTACTTATCGCAGATAGTGTGGGGGTTGCCGAGGCCAAGTTCAGGAGATGGAGAGAGGGCATGGCAAGTAAAGGATTAACAAGAGTTAATATATATAAAACCTAGGTTTTACACAGTAGATTAGAACTTGGAAAGGTGGAAAAAAGTGGTGTATACCCATGCGCAGTACGTAGAAAAGGGGTGGGTGCGACCTCAATTCAGTGTAGTGTCTGCCCCTGCTGGGTACTCAACGGAAAAGAAGCGAATAAAGGGACCCTTACCGAGGAAGCAGTCCGAAGATGAGACATTTGCATAAGTATGTAGCATGTAAAGGTAAGCTTGTGATCAATGATTGGCTTGAGCGTTAACTTTGGAAATGAGGTACGGTACTAGAAGAGATGGCGGACAATTTTGCTATTTGGGAAATACCATCTCATCTCCGCCGGTGGTGGGGCTAAGGCCGTAACTATCGCCAGAATCAGATGCAACTGGGGAAAGATCAGATAGCTTTTTTTTTGTTTTTTGTTTTTTTTCCTATGTGAGTGAGGGAGGCAAAAGGCAGAACTGCCTATAGTGAGTGCCTCCTCCATAGTTGAAAGAGTGACAGGGCCAAAATCAAGGGACGTTCGAGCCAAAATGCCTGGACACACGGAGTTTGAAGCAATTTAAGTCAGGAAGAGGGAAAGACTGATTCTGGGAGAGAGTTCCAGAGCTCAGCTGTTGAATAGAAGAAAGTCTGAGGGCAACGTTTCACTCTTGGGTTGGAGAGTTGCACAGAGTAGGGGTGGGATTGTGTTGCAAGACAGGTACCACGTGCCCTATGTAAAGGAGGTGGTATACACTGGGAAAGCTCTGAGGAACACTGATTATTATAGTAGCGATAGAATAGCGAGAGAGATGCAACATTGCGGCGAAGAGAGAGATTGCAGAGAGTTGGTGAGTGGACGGGCGTTAATGATACGAAAGGCCTTCCTTTCAATTTTGTCTAGGAGAGCGGTGTGAGAGGAACCTCCCCACACATGTGAACAATACTCAATACAAGGAAGCACTATGCCCCTGTACAGAGCAAGAAGCTGTGCAGGGGTAAAGAACCCCCTAAGGCGGTTGAGCACACCCAGCTTCTGGGAGGCTGCCTTAGCAAGATTGGTAATATGGTCCTTCCAACTGAGAGCAGAAGAAAAAGAGACACCAAGAATATTGAGAGAAGATGAAGGATTGATTTTTGTATTGTTGAAGAATAAGGGATAGTCCGCAGGGAGTTCCTGACGGGTAGATAGATGGAGAAATTGGGTTTTGGAAGCATTAAAGGTAACAAGGTTTTCTCTGCCCCAATTGGAGATAGTAGTTAGATCAGAATTTAATTGTTCTATGGCTTCATTCCATTTGTCGTTGAGGAATTGCTGGCTTGGGCATTCTGAAAACCTAATGGAGTAGTGTAAGGTTGAATCGTCTGCGTATGAATGGATGGGAATTGAGGTACAGTTGAGAAGATCATTTATAAAAATTAGAAAGAGAATAGGATCAAGATAGGACAGAGCCCTGAGGAACACCAGAGTTTATAGGGTGAGGAAGTGAGCGATGGCCGTCCACAACCGCAGCTATGGAACGGCCGGAGAGGAAATTAGAGACAATGGCACAGATGGAGGGATAGAAACCGAAGGAGGGTAGTTTAGAAATTAAAGATTTGTGCCAGACTCTATCGAAGGCTTTCGATATGTCTAGTGCAATAGAAAAAGTCTCACCGAAGTCCCGAAAGGAGGATGACCAAGAGTTAGTAGATATGAAAGAAGATCACCAGTAGAGCAACCCTTAAGGAAGCCATACTGGCGATCTGAGAGCAGATTATGAGAAGAGAAATGCTTAAGAAATTTGGAAGCAAGAATAGTTTCAAAAACTTTAGAAATACAAGAGATGAGAGCAATTGGACGATAGTTGGAGGGTTGAGAACGGTCACCCTTCTTTGGGACAGGCAGGTTGAATGAGAGCAAATTTCCAGCATGAAGGGAAGACGTTAGAGGATAGACAGAGACGAAAGAGTTTGCCTAGGCAGGGAGTCAGCACGGAAGCACAGTTTTTGAGTACAACAGGAGGAACACCGTCCGGACCGTACGCCTTCTTAGTATTAAGCCCAGAGAGGGTAGAAAGTAGCCTACATCTTTAGAAGAGATTAGGATATTATAGGCATAAGTAAGAGAGAGGAGGGTGGAGAGGGAGGAATAGCACCAGAATCATCCAAGGTGGAGTTTCTAGCAAAAGTTTGAGTGAAGAGTTTAGCTTTGTCAGAGGAAGAAGTGATGGTTGTGCCATCAGAGTGGGAAAGGGGAGGGAAAGACGAGGAAGAGAAATTATTGGAGAGGTTTTTGGCTAGATGCCAGAAAGCTTGGGAAGAGCTAGAGTTGGATAGTTCAGTGCATTTATTATTATTATTATTATTATTATTTATTTATTTATTTATTTATTGCCCCTACTTGCTATGAGAAGACCCTCTCCACTTGAAGGGAAAGGTGTACACTTCAAGTGTTAGAAGCGCAATGACATATGCTTCAGAAACATGGCTTGTCAAATTGGATGATGTCAGCAGAATGGAACGTAACGAGAATGGTGAGATGTATGTGGTGGGCCAAATTGTAAGATATGATATAGGCTACTTAGGAGACAGTTAGCTATCAAGAGTATCAGTGATGAGGTGTGTACTAGTGCCTGTCACAATAGATACCATCAACCTGTTGAAAGAGAAACATCCGCAACCTAGTATTTCCGAGAGTCTGAGGCAGGAGGGGGCTTATATACCACCGAACCCTGTCGTCTACGAACAAATCACGGGCGAGATGATCTGGAAAAAGGCTCTCGGGACACAAGGCAGTGCAGGACCCTACGTAGAGGAGGTGGTATACACTGGGAAAGCTCCGAGGAACACTGATTATTGTAGTAGTGATAGAATAGCGAGAGAGATGCAACATTGCGGCGAAGAGAGATTGCAGAGAGTTGGTGAGTGGACGGGAGTTAATGATACGAAAGGCTTTCCTTTCTACTTTGTCTAGGAGTGCGGTGTGAGAGGATCCACCCCACACATGTGAACAATACTCAATACAAGGACGCACTGTGCCCCTGTACAGAGTAAGAAGCTGCGCAGGGGTAAAGAACCCCTTGAGGTGGTTGAGCACACCCAGCTTCTGGGAGGCTGCCTTAGCAACACTGGTAATATGCTCCTTCCAAGTGAGAGCAGAAGAAAAAGAGACACCAAGAATATTGAGAGAAGATGAAGGATTGATTTTTGTATTGTTGAAGAATAAGGGATAGACTAGTCCTCTGGAGGTTCCGAACGGGTAGTAAGATGTGGAAATTGGGTCTTGGAAGCATTAAATGCAACAAGGTTTTCTCTACCCCAATTGGAAATAGTAGCTAGATCAGAAGATAAGTGTTCTATGGCTTCATTACGCTTGCTTTTGAGGGACTGCTGGCTGGGGTGCTCTGGAAAACCAATTGAGTAGGGTAAGACGGGGTAATTTCGCCGAAAATCACGTTTTTTGACGAATAGAAACTGCCACAAATGGAATTTTGAATTTTTTATTTTGTTTATCTATACATTCAGCCTTTTTGCTATAGATGCCCAAAAAACAAAACAAAATATATAATGTTTTGGTCATGCTGCCGATTTTTTGAAAAAATTACCCCGCCGGGCGGGGTAATTTCGCCGTGACCTATTTTACGCATCATCTAGCTAGTAAACTAGATAACATTATATGATTAATGGCCAGACAAAACACTAGCGCACAGGGAAAACCAATGAAAACATTCACAAACCCAAACTGCCACTAAACATGCCAATAGAAAAACGTCGCACGCACACACACACAGCTGAACAGGGCGGGCAGAGATGCAGGTGTGTCACACGTGTAGGCCTAGGCGCCACTGTGTCTAGTGCGGGTGTGGAGTTGTGGACATGTAGTGCGGGTGTGGACGTGTCTAGTGCGGTTGTGGACGTATTTATTAGGCCTACGGGTGTGGAAGTATTTAGTGCGGGTGTGGACGTGTCTCGTGTGGGTGCGGCGTGTAGGGTGCTAGTGCAAAGTACCAGGCAGCAGCTGACGGCTACTGCCAACACTGTGTCACACGCACCACCACAGTGTACGCACATACATACAAACACACCCACAAACACCCCCACACACAGCCGACCATACCGTCAGACGCGCCGCTAGCCCCGGCACCAGGCCCCGCGAAACTGCAACACAACCTAAGCCAAACTAGCTCTACAACCTAAGCCAAACTAGCTATACAACCTAAGCCAAACTAGCTCTACAACCTAAGCAAAAACTGCTCTACAACCTAAGCCAAACTGCAGCCGAAGCCATGCAATAGTTTCGGAGATATCGGCGTTTGAATGAAAATTATTAGCGCCGCGGCGAAATTAACCTGCGGCGAAATTACCCCGTCTTACCCTAGTGTAAGGTAGAGTCGTCTGCATATGAATGGATGGGACTGGATGTACAGTTGAGAAGATAATTTATGAAAATTATAAAGAGAATAGGAGATAGGACAGAACCCTGAGGAACACCAGAGTTGATAGGATGAGGAAGTGAGCGATGGCTGTCCACAACCTCAGCAATGGAATGGCTGGAAAGGAAATTAGAGACAAAGGCACAGATGGAGCGACAAAAACCGAAGGAGGGTACTGTAGTTTAGCAATTAATTATTTGTGCCAGACTCTATCGAAGGCCTTCGATATGTCTAGTGCAACAGAAAAAGTCTCACCGAAGTCCTGAAAGGAGGATGACCAAGAGTTAGTAAGATATGAAAGAAGATCACCAGTAGAGCGACCCTTAACCCTTGTCCAACGGGGATGTTTGTAACATCTACTACCTGGCAGGAGGGAATATTTACCCTAAACGAGCTTCATTCCATGCTCTTTTTCATGCATAAACAAGAGCCAAGCCAAAGCGTAATACAATTATGTATCCGTGAAAGGGCGATAATAGAGCTTTCCAATGACACCTGAATCATCCTTGTACGACCACGGGTTATCCTGTAGCGATCGCGCAACACGAGGGGAAAAACCCTAAAATACGGTAATTTCCTGGTCTCGCAAGGCCGTGGGTGTGGAATGTTGTGGAGGTAGTGACAGTCGCGGCACTGGGTCCGTGCCGAGCGGTCAGAGCCCGCCTATCGTCCTTCCAATGCGTGGACTCTCTCTCAGAGCCGATAATGTGCTCAACATCCCTTGCGTATGTCGGGCCCCGCAGAGGTGGCCAGGATTCTCTCACTCGACATATGTCGGGCCCCGCGGCTTGAGTGTTAAGGAAGCCATACTGGCGATCTGAGAGCAGATTATGAGAAGAGAAATGCTTAAGAAATTTGGAAGCAAGAATAGTTTCAAAATTTTAGAGATACAAGAGATAAGAGCAATTGAACGATAGCTGGAGGGTTGAGAGCGGTCACCCTTCTTTGGGACAGGTTCAATGAGAGCAAACTTCCAGCAAGAAGATGTTAGAGGAGAGACAGAGACGAAAGAGTTTGCCTAGGCAGGGGGTCAGCACGAAAGCACAGTTTTGAGTACAACAGGAGGAACAGCGTCCAGACCGTACGCCTTCTTAGTATTATAAGCCCAGAGAGGGTAGAAAGTACATCTTTAGAAGAGATTAGGATATTAGGCATAATTAGGAGAGAGGGGGGTGGAGAGGGAGCTGAATAGCACCGGAATCATCCAAGGTGGAGTTTCTAGCAAAAGTTTGAGCGAAGAGTCCATACCCGAAAGAGGATTTATGGAGCTCCGATCTTACTCTCAACCATCTGAAACATTTTACCAACACACCTAAACTTTGTTAAATGCGGAAATAGCCTCACGAAAATATCAAGCCCTGGTGGGGGCACGAACTCTCGACCCTTGGGTGTGAGGCAGACACCTTACCAGTTAGACCGAGAGAGATATCCCACTTGGCCTGGTCGGCTCAGGGTATTTCCGCATCCGATCTGTTTTAGGCTAGCCTATTTTCACTGACTTTACACTACTTCACCTTCTGGGAAGCGAAAGCTCCGAACAGAGAGGAACAAGCTTGAGCTGAATCGACCGAGAGTCCGTCAGAGAGATGAACGGGATTTGGTGAGTCAACTTCACTGAGCGGTGCACCACACGCACCTACTAACTGCCCAGTTGGCAACTCGCTTGGGTTGCTGGCAACGCCACAACCCAACCCAAGCGAATCTCACAACACTCCCTGCTCTCTCCTATCCTCTTCCTTGTCCTGTAGGAATCTGACCTGTAGGGATCGGTTTTTACACCATACCCGAAAGAGGATTTATGGAGCTCCGATCTTACTCTCAACCATCTGAACAATTTTACCAACACACCTAAACTTCGTTAAATGCGGAAATAGCCTCACGAAAATATCAAGCCCTGGTGGGGGCACGAACTCTCGACCCTCGGGTGTGAGGCAGACACCTTACCAGTTAGACCAAGAGAGATATCCCACTTGGCCTGGTTGGCTCAGGGTATTTCTGCATCCAATCTGTTTTAGGCTAGCCTATTTTCACTGACTTTACAGTTGTGCCATCAGAGTGGAAAAGGGAAGGGACGAGGAAGAAAAATTGTTGGAGAGGTTTTTGGCTAGATGCCAGAAAGCTTGGGAAGAGCTAGAGTTGTATAGTTCAGTGCATTTATTATTGATGAAAGAGCGCTTGCCAAGTCGAAGAACAGATTTGGCTTGATTCCGGGCAGAAACATAGGAAGAATGAGATCCTTGAGTTTTAAGGCGTAGGTTCCGTTTGAATGCTTCCTCCTTGTTGTGGATAGCAGTAGAACAAGCATGAGTAAACCAAGATTTTTTTGCATTAGACTGAGAGAAAGAAAATGAAATGTACGCTTCCATGCCCGAGAGGATTACCTCGGTAATGCGTTCAGCACTCTCCGAGGGTCCTCGGCCACGGAAGCAGAAGTCATTCCATGGGAAATCAAAGAAGTACTGCCGGAGAGCCTCCCAGTCGGCAGCGCCAAAGTGCCACAATCGCCGCCGGCTGGAAGGATCAGGTGGCCGTACTGGAGAGATAGGACAGGTAACGGAGATAAGTTTATGGTCGGAGGAGCCCAAAGGAGAGAAAAGATTGACAGTATAAGAAGAAGGGTTAGAAGTCAGAAATAAGTCAAGAATGTTGGGCCGATCTCCGAAGAGATCCGGGATAAGGGTGGGTTGCTGGACCAGCTGCTCTATGTCATTTATGATAGAAAAGACGTAGGCCTGTTCACCAGGTTGGTCAGTAGTGTGAGAGGAGAGCCATTGGCGGTGGTGAACGTTGAAATCTCCTAAGATGGAGATTTCAGAGAAGGGAAAGATGGATAGAATGTGTTCCACTTTAGAGTTTAGTCAAAGAATTTGGGAAAGTCGGTAGAGTTAGGGGAAAGATAGACAGCACAGAAATATTTAGTATGAGAATGACAGGATAGTTTGAGCCACAAAGATGAGAATTCAGAAGAGTCGAAATTGGGAACACGAGAGCAAGTGAGTTTGTTGTGCATGTATGTACAACATCCGCCTTTGGCTTTGAAACTAGGATAGAGAAAGTAGGAGGATACAGAGAAGGGGCTGCTGGCAGTTGTCTCAGATACCTGGATTTCGGTGAGGAAAAGAAGATCAGGTTTGTAGGAGGAGAGATGGTGTTCAACTGAGTGCAAATTAGAGGAAAGGCCACGAATATTGCAAAAGATGATAGTAAGTGTGATATACAGGGTGTCCCGCGAGTTTTGTCAAATACTTCCAGTACTGAAAGATTATGTAATTCTAAGAAGAAAATTTTCTATAACCACATGTTTTTTCGGCGTCAGTGCTTGGTATTCGGTCATTTAAATTTTGAGCACACACTAACTATAGTCCATTCATCATAGGTGGGCCAGAAATCGTGACCCCAAACCTCTGTAACTCAAAAAGGGGTTAGAGCAAATGGGCTATAAATATCCACACTTTTTCCCAGGCTAACCTTTCCCAAATGGTGAATTATTAGCTCGATAACCTACTCTAGTCGTTCATGAGTTATAGAGGTAGCCTATGTGATCAAGATTTTTGGCCCTACCTATAATGAATTGACTATAGCATAGTAAATGTCGCTAAAATAGAGTAGAGCTGGTCATGGGATATCAGATAGCGGGACTGATCGGTTTTGCTCAAATTTCTATCAATGAATATATCATATATTTTATGGGGGAAGGGGGTATTTTTCTCTCTAGACCTCTATCAAGCTAAAAAAAAAAATAAAAAAAAAATAAAAAAAAATAAAGATTAATTAGTACATTTTTCGCCCGTAAACCGGTCGCCGGAAATCCTCAAGATCCACCGTCGAGATTAATTTGTACATTTTTCGGTAGAAAAATGTTCCTGCTAAAGGCCGGTTCCTCCAAAATTTCAAGTTGGCTATCGCTAGCCTGTTGAAAATCGACTAAATGGCATGAAAGGTCTTGATATTGATAAAAAAAAATGGGGCGAAAGGTCTTAATATCGACAAAGTAATGGGACGAACGTCTTAAAATCTCAAAACGAATGGGGCTAAGCATGATGGAGAAGGGGGTCTAGAAAAACGACATGCCTCCTCCGTAACACTGTGGCATCCACTCCACTTATTGCCTGTATATTAATTACTGCCAGACAGTTAATTAAGCTAAGGAAGGGCCACTCGTAATAAAAAAATGTACTAATCCTTTTAACCCGTTCCGTACCGGCGCCGTGCTTTTCAGTGTATGATGGTTGCTGTTAGACGATTGTATTCAGTGTAAGAAGGGCTTCCAGCAGTGAACATGCTTTGAACTATCTTAATTAACCGTTTTTACTACCACAGATCCTTCTTAATCTGCACAAAATCGTCAAAATATAGCTAGAATAAAACAAGAAAAGACGTCGTTGGTACAAAAGGGGTTAATCTAATAGACCTTATCATACAATATTTTTGTAATGTGACCCAGCCAAGTCTTAATATTGACAAATAAATGGGGCAAAAAGTCTTAAAATCGCCTAAGGGGCCAAACGTCATAAAATATGAAAACTAATGGGGTTAAACATGAGGGAGAAGGGGGACCAGAAAAGCGACCCACTCCCCTTAAGTATTTCCAGAAAAGATCAAGCATGAACAATGACAGAAGATAAATCATAGATTGGAGATCGCACCCATGTGCAATATTATGCTTACTAATGAAACTGTAGCTACTGATTGATACATGGTAGAATGCATTTGGAGTTTGATGACATTTCCATTATTGTGGTAAATAATCTAATTTATACATTTCACTCCCAACACCAAACACCTCCCAATGAAATTAATGAAAGTATATGATCCACCCGGGATTCGAACCTGGGTTACCACATACAGATCTTAAACACTCAAACCATTACACCATCAAGACAGTTAAGCTAGATCAGTGTATAAAATAAATTCTCCAATCGAAGTACTAAAATACCTATATCAGTTACTCAGCAATAAATCACGTTTTTACGCTACTGTTATTTTGTTGTTATTCTGTATGATGCTTCCCTGCTGCAAGAGGAGCTAGACTACCCGGTGACAGCATTAGAGCACTGTCGTCATGGCGGAGACGTTAATAGCGGTAATATAGCGACATAATATTGACGCCAACCTGTTGTGCCTCAGTCATCACAATCCCGCGCCTGTGCAGGTGTTTTGGGAGAGGAGCCCTCACTCACACGCCCTTCGAGTCACCTTTCTCGCTTCAGTAGCGTCCTACGTCATTCTAAGGCGTTGGCTTGCAGTTTAACAGTCGCATACGTCAATGAAGAAGCAATATTAATTGAAGTTGTCTGATTGCTTGCGCTAGAATAATTGTATTTGTATGAAACCTGATATCCGTGAGAGTTCTAGAGGGATGATGAGGAAGGAGGCAGCATCCGTGAGACGGTGAGAGCCTCCCGTTGCTTCCGAGTGCCAGTCTACCTCCATATGTGATAAAAGAAGGGGTTGAGCTGTGCCGCTCCTTTTAAAGATGTGAATATTGGGAATATATGTGTGCAATAAACTCTTGCGGATTGAAGAGTAATTTAGAGCTGAATATTATTTATGAGATACGCCCTCGCTGCTACAGAGAAACACAGTGAAATACTCGTTATTCTGCGAGCATTGTTGCAAATCGCTGAATTATTTGCTTTTCCGATCACCATTTTCGCAATATCTTACAAAATGGATATGCGAGTTATGCTAAGAGCTTCTATATCACTAGATAATAAATAGTAGCATAATCGAATAATAAATAGGCCTACACCAGTAGTAATATCTAGAGTGTGACTATTCAGATATTACAACTAAACTTTTAAAGATTATTCTAGAAATTATGTAAAAGAAAAAGAAGATAAGTAACCGACTAAAATACATATAATTAGTAAATGACCTAGCACCACATTGAACGGAGATAGAGAGAGAGAGAGAGAACTATATGGAAATAAAGTAGTAGTTATTTTCTTATGAACGTTTGACCAACACTCGCCATTAACCCTTACAGTACCGGTGACGTGTCTTTTATTTGATATCAGCTACATTTAGACACATTTATGAAGCTTGGAAAAATCTATGGTGCAGCTACTGACAAATGTTCGTGAGTTCTTGTGATTTTCGTTATGCAAATATATCCATTTAGATTGATGCTCAGATCAAATCAGCTATAATCTATGTTTTATTAATTTCACCACACCACCAAACACCTCCAATTAAATTAATGAAAGCATATATGTGATCCACCGGGATTCGAACCAGCTGGGTTATCACACACTGATTTTTAGACATCTTAACCATTACACCACCAAGACGATTAAAGGTTTATGCACACGCCTACGACTTATTATCCATTCTCGAATACTGGATATTAATCTAATCATGTTCATATTCCCACCGCACTATGGTAGCCTAATGTTTAAGTGAGAGGAAAGAATATTCATGGGGCACAGAACATATAGAACGGCCTCGCTACGAAATATCCCTGAATACATAGGCCCTATATAAATAAAAAATCACGAACATTTCTCAGTAGCTGTACCTAAAAGGATTGATTGAGATAATCTGTCGCCTTGTAATTGATAGACGTCCTTCCTAAGCTGAATTAAATTGTCAAATAGTTACCAGACTATAATGGAAAAGTCTTCACCGGTACTGAATGGGTTAACCCTTTGAGTACAAGAGGCATTATTAGTGTAACCCTTTCAGTACTGTCTATCCTTTTCGTGGTATTCTGGCCATCAGGAGACGATTTTATTCATTTTAGGAAGAACATCTAGGTGTATAAAAGATCAGTTATCTTAATCAATCCTTTGAATCCTCGAAAGCTGCATAACATCGTCTAGTAAAAGGTCCTTGCGTACCGAAAGGCTTAAGGGGAGTGACCTGCTTATTTTTTTTTCTCTTGGTTGTATGATCTTGTATCTATCTATTCGGTCCCGTTCAGCTTACTGTTTTAAGACATTAATCCTCACCCAGGTGTCGATTTTTTCCTGGCGAGCGATTGTGAGCCAGCATTATATGGAGAAATCCCGCTTCGCCGAAGAATTTTTTTCTATCGAAAAATGTACAAACTTAGCCAGCTGTCTAACATATCCAAAATATGGTGGCTCGCTATCACTCGTCAGGTATAAATCGACACCTGGATGAGGATAAACGTCTTAAAACAGTAGGCTGAATGGGGCCCAATGGATACAACCAAGAGAGAAAAAATCCGGTTACCCTCATAATAAAATCGTCTATAAAGTAAACAAGACACGAGGTATAATTGTACTATATAATTATAGACTAGGTGTTACTTGAAATAGTACCAAACCTTATGACTAAGACGTCTTTCCTATGCTGAATACAATTGCATAATGTTATATTACCCGGTATTGTTATTATTATTATTAGTATTACTACTACTACGGTACTACTACTAATAGTAATACTAGTAATAATATTAATAATACTATAATAATAATACTGCTTCCAGAAAGGTCCAAATACTACTTGAAATATGTGAGTCAATTGAGATTGCGAGTCTAGTGCACGGCGAGAGTAACCAATCGATAATACGTGTCTTCCCCGCTCACCCACTCTTGCACTGGGCCAACATCAAATACAACTCCTAGGCCATTATCATCATTATGTTATTGTTCTATAGTCCCTTCATTATATTATGTAGGCGAGAGATCTTAAATTCTATCCTCTGTAACTTAAAAAGGGCTAGAACAAATGGGCCGTAAATTCCCACACCTATTCCCTGGCTGACTCTTCCTAAATAGTAGAAATATTAACTCGATTACTCTAGTAGTTTGTGAGTTAAGGAGGATAGAAGTTAAGATCTCTCGCCTACATACTGTATAATGCATGGATTAGTCTGCCTAACCCTTTCAGAACACCATGATGCGGACTTTCGTATTTATTGGCTATTATCAGGTTATTTTGTTCAGTTTATGAAGGGTCTGAGTCAGCTAAGGGGGGATGGCGTGTTTATTACCTCATTTATATATTTTTTCATCATGTTTTTAGTTTCCTCCTTAGACCTCCCTCAAGCTTTAAATATACACCCCCCCCCCCCCCCTTCAAGATAAATGTGTACATTTTTCGATAGCAAAATATCCCGGCCTTTCCTCCTAAATTACTGGCTCGCTGTCGCTCGCCAGGAAAATATCGACACAGAAATGACACGAAAATTCTTAATATTGACAAAAGAAATGGGGCGGCCGGAACATTGTTCTAACGAAAAATGTACACATTTATCTTGAAGGAGAGTCACAGGTGGTGTTTTTAAAGCTTGAATGAGGTCTAGGGAGGAAACTAAAAAATAATTATGTAATAGATCCATAAATGAGCAAATAATTACACCCATTTCCCCTTATAAGCCGTCTGTACCCCATAGACGGCATAGGGTAAATATGTTTTGCCTGGAAGTTGGACAAGAAAATAGTATGCACACTGACTATTATTCCTCTAATAGCAACAATAAATTAACAATTCTGATTTTGAGTTTATTCTATAAAAATCGGGCCTATGTAAACCTGACATTTTCAGAAAGTAAGGTAAACAAAAATAAAGTTGTAGCCAAAAGACGAATGCGACTCTAAAACGTATATTAATCAATGACAAAAAGCATGATTACAAAACAAACGAAACTAAACAAAAATATATAATATTGATATCTAACAAACAAGGTAGACTGTACAAAATAGAAGAAAAACTTATAAAGTTATGCAACATAGCGTTCAAGTGATAACAATAATTTAACGGAAGAAAAACCAAAGGTGAAACAGCAAGAATGGGAGAAAATAAGAAACAAAGCCTCGGGGAACGAATGCAAAACAAGAGAACAAAATATGAAAACACGACCTCCGATACATGAAGGAAGGCCAATGTAAAAAGAAGAAGAGAGACGAAGCGGAGAGAAGAGGAATACAGTAGGTCTAGAGAAGAAGAAGACGAAGAGAAGATGGGGAAGAGGAAGGCATCGGACGCGGAGTGGGAGAGGGAAGAGCTGGCGGTTCCTCTCCCTATACAAACCTTCCTTTGGCGCCAGAGCAGGTGAGTGTGTGTGTGTGTGTGTGTGTGTGAGAGAGAGAGAGTAGAATAGACGAGAGTAAGCGTGGAAAAGAGCAAACGTAATAGATCAGAGACCATGGAAGAGAGACAGAGAGCGAAAGGAGAAATGTAGCCTATAGGCCTATCACAGTTTATATTGTGTCATGGAGGGGCGATGTAGCATTTAGAGAAAGAATTATTATTATCGATGTAGCATTTAGAGAAAGAATGATTATTATCTGTCTTACTATATCTATTCTACCAAACGAGGTAATGTGGCCATATCATGCTGTTCATCTGTAAACAGTCAGTTAAGGGCGAGATAATTGTCTAATCGATTGTTTAGGTTTGAACAGTGATGCAGTCTATGATATTGCTTGCCAGGCCATTCCATAAGTTTAAAACTCGGTTTAAAAAACATATGTTATGTTTTGCTTCATGGGAGTGAACGGGCTTACGAATTATTTTACAGCCTTGCCCTCCTGTGTAATTAGTTTAGGCCTAATCGATTGTGAAGTATTTGATGGCATCCATAATGTCGACACCATTAATTATCTTAAATACGGTACTTAAATCATGTCCCATCGTAGTCTGTGCTTAGTCAAGCTGAAAAGGTTTAATTCTTCTAGATCTAGACATTCTTCATATGGCTTATTCCTTAGTCTGGGAATCATTATGTTATTCTTCGCTGTACTCTTTCAAGTTTGTCTATATATTTTTGATAGTAAGGAGACTAAAATAGAACGCAGTATTCTAGATTAGGTCGAACAAATGAATTTTATAAGATGCGAATAACAAACTCTACCAATGAATGTAAAACTTTTATCCAAAGACCAAACTATGTATCTTATGCCAGATTTTCCGAATGTTTATTATAGGTATGGATATTATAATGTATTGAGTGTAGAGAGAGTTAAACTCGTTTAGTACGGTACCAGTTATGTCCTTTTTATTTTATACTGGACAATAATACAAGATTTTATTCAGTTTAAGAAGGGCCTCTGGCAATTAACAGGCATCGAACTATCTTAATTTACCTCTTTAACTACCACAGATCCTTCTAAAGCTGCACACAATTGTCTAAATATAGCTAAATTAATATAAAAGAGGTTGCCGGTACAGAAGGGGTTAAATACACCAGTGTCACCGATATGGCGGAGGTTGGTGTATAATATTTGTATAATACTTATTGAATGACGGGTATGATTGAGGTCTCGAATCATTAGAGTGAGTTGTTGTTCCCCAGACTGCCTTATTTATGATTGTGTAGTGCTGCCATCTAGGTGTGTGTGGTATAAGCTTTGAATAAATGTGAATTAGATGAGTCGTGATTCGTGAAGCAGTTGAATGAATAATTGTTTGTGCGAGTTTCCTTTTTTTTTATGTACAGACCAAAGTTATTTGTCATGATGTATTTATTGAGAGTTCAGCTCATTAGCCATCTCTGTAGTGTACCATACGCACCTCGCTATTAATAAAGAAGAAACGTTTGCTGTGTGTGTATTGCCATGAGCTGGAGACATCACAGTTGTTACTATAAGGTCGGTAGTATCCAGAGTTTGGCCGGGACAGTAACAGTTTTAGGCAGATAATATTATGACTTTTGGGAGTGTAGGGAGCTTTGCCCTAATTTGTTACGCCACCCGAATATGAGCGTCTTTTGGGACGAAGGGTTCTTCCCACTACGAGACTATACTTGTCTAATTATTATGGTTTGTCCCTTGGTGGGGCTCCCTCCACGCTCACGGACTTGCATCTTGTCACGCAGCTTAATTAATCCATCCTCTCCACATGTCTAAACCATCCAACCTTTCAAACTCATTAGTTTGTCTATTTTAAGAAATTTCGCCCCATTTCTTTGTAATTTCACCACTGACACTCTTGATACATAACCGTCTCCTCAACTCCGCGCTATAGCCTATATCCTTGCAGTTTGGGCCCACACATCCATCTAAACATTCTCATCTCTTTTCGTTCCATTCTGTTGAGATATCCGCCTTGCAATACGGCTATTATGCAGAATTTTTGAGCGTGACTGTACTTCCCGGTAATTATACAGTCAATTCCTAACTTATTCAAGCTCTCGATAATCGAAGGTAAACGGTCTATTACGTAACTTTTGTGTGGTAGTAGCGTGGAGGTCTGTGTTTAATAGGGGGTAGGGGTTATTTATTTGTTTATATATTTAGTTCTTTAATATTTGTTTAGTTTCCTCCCTAGGCCTCCACTAAGCTTAAGAAATACATCAAGATCCATCTTCGGGATAAATTTTTACATTTTCCCTTCAAAATTACAGGCTTGCGATCACGCGTTAGGAAAAAAAAAATCGACAACTAAATGGCACGAAAGGTCTTGATAATGATAAAGAAATGGGACGAAAGGTCTTTAAATCGACAAACTAATGGGGTGACAGTCTTAAAATCTCAACACTAATGGGACTAAATATGAGAGAAGGGGATCCAGAAAAAGCAACTACCTTCCTTAACTAGACAGCCGTTCAGTCACAATCAAAACTCGCCTCACATGAGTTCAGCTTATTTTTCACAAAGACATATATCTTTTACAACCGTCCTGGTGGTGTAATGGTTAAGGTGGCAAAAATATGTGTGTGATAACCCGGGTTCGAATCCCGGTGGATCATATATACTTTAATTAATTTCATTGGGGGTGTGGTGGTGAGATTAATAAAAATAACATAAGAGGACTAACCAATTTGTTCTCATTTATCATCATTTTGTAATATAAGATGATAGGGATTTTTATGCCTGGTATCAATGAGCATTTAGCATAGATTTGTAGTCTTCCATTGCAAAGTACACCCGGATACCATAGCCTCTAGTCCACTCATAAGTATTCGTGGACTTCACCTATTTCTAATTCTGGAAAAAGTTAATGAACATATGCATCTAAACATCGACTACAAAACAACCCGGTATATACTGTATACTATCTATTGACAACCAAATTCTATCAACAAATCAATCCAGATAAATATAATTGCATAAATAAAAACATAGGGGTACACGAAGCCTTATGAGTGGGCTACAGACTATGGCACCCGAGTGTACCGGTATATACAGTATATATATATATTTATTTTATTTTATTTTCTATATTCCAACTACTCTCTCGGGCATAGGCTGAGAGCCTGCACACTCTACCGCTGAACACGGTGAGGCCCGTGAGGTCTTGTTCCAGTCTAGGGAGTGAGACGTGCGAAGCACCTATTCACGGCTCGAACCCAACTCCATCTCTGAAGCTGCTTCGCCTCTGCGCTTCACCGTCTCACTCCCCAGACTCGGACCCTCACTCTCAGAACGCCACCTATTGAGCAATTAACTCACTAGGCATTGCCCCCCTGTAGCATATTTTGAATATGGGAATATTAATACAGTGCTATTTAATCGGAGAACAATGAGGGTATTTTGTTTTGGCATTTCGGTGTGCTGTGGTAATTACTGAAACTAGGTACAGCACAAATTCCATCCCAGCCTAACATGTCACGTGAAATGGTGGATTAGTATTATGTCGGCATTGTGTGGTAATGAACTGATGTCGATTTGTCCTATTCATTATGTGTACAGTTGGCCACATAAGTGTTGTTCCTATACGTGATAGCAGGGGGGGGGGGGACGGACACTATAAAGATTATGTAATTAAATTCATACATCGATTTTATCGTGGCCTATAGGTTACTTATACCATGTATTGGTTTAATGTTATTTTAATACCACGAATTTTGTTGATATATTTGAAGATAAATAATGAATCTATATGCTCTAAAGATCATAAGAAAATTTGTTTTAACCCTCGGCAAAACCTAATAAAAAAGTATGGTACTAAAATGTCTTTTTCGTAACAAGGTTGTCAATACGGTACTTTCAGTTATCGATAGCTCTAAAGATCATATGAAAATGTGTTAAATCCTCGGAAAAACCTAATATAAAAGTATGGTACTAAAATTTAATTTTCGTAACAAGGTTGTCAATACGGTACTTTCCCGTTATCAATGTACAATCAAGCTGAAGATTGCAGAGTAAACACCATAGACTTCATCGACTTTTCTTTCACCTTCGTATAATCGACAGCCAATTTTTTTTATTTTTGTATTAAGGGATTAGTACTCAACCAGCGGGGGTTGGGGGCGGCAGCCCCCACCCATAATACTAGACTAGGTTAGGTTAGGTAAGGTTGTTAGGTTAGGCTAATGTCTTTTCAAATCACTATCGGGGAGCGTGTCTCAACATCGATCGATAGGCCTAATGGGGAAAATAGGTTTTCCCGAGATTTCTAATTAATTACAAACACTATATATTGATGCAAATGACCAATTTTGTTTATAAAAAACACTCTGAAAATTCGTGGTATTAAAATAAAAAATGGTAAGATCCTATGTAGCGGTAGTCACCGTATTTTGTTTGCCCATTAACTAAGGATCCTTATTTATATCCTCATATCCCTTAGTTATTTTCTTCACTTACCTCAACAATACTAAACTCCGATAGCTGGGGAGGGTATGAAATATATCCGGGAAAGAGAGGGGATGAAACACGGAGATTAACTAGAATATAGCCATCTTGATTAACCAAGCCAATACGTTGTGTATCCTTGCATGTGATTGGTTGTTGATTATCGTGACGTCATCAACCAAGGCGGGCCTCAGCGATGACGTCATTCCAGCCCTCGGCCAACATGTCGTCATTACACCCGCTTAATCTTACACCCGGTTAATTTAACATCAGCGGTGTATATGTTTCACACAACGTGTATTATAATGTCATTAGTGCACTGTATAATTTGCGTCTTGATATTCAAACCGTTTCTATTTATCAATACTAATTAGTATCCCCCACCCCCGTATTTGCCTCATGAACGGTAAGGTTAATTTGCGAGAGCGGTATCGTCCCAAGATGAAGTGATATATTGGTAATAATAGGGAATAGGCTCGCACCCTTATTTGTTATGTTTTTTCCTCCAGATTTTGAGAAATGAGTGTAGTCCCTATTCATGGTCTTAGTTATAATGCCAATGTTGGATACACAATGGGTTGAGGGGGGGCTTTGCCCCCCCCCCCCCCCCCCATGAATTATTGAAATCGTCATCTATGTTGCCAGCAGGGGGTAAATATTGATTACACTGCATAAAGAAGGCGTTTGTAAACTGTGACTGTCCGAAAGAGCTCTGAGATTTATTAGAATGGGCGTTTTTTCGGTCAATATTAAGGAGACGGTCCACAGCTATTTTCAATGATTGTATTTTTGTTGATTTGTTATTTATATGATTATTAGGTTTCTATAGGCCTATTACAATTTGTTCATGCAAATTAAGGAACATATCCAGGAACCTGGCCAACTTTTATTTCGTGAGTTTTTTGGGGGGGGTTTTAACTAGTTTTCATCATTATACAGTGGTTGTCATTAATTAGAATCTCCGGAAAAAAAAAGTTTCCCCATTATCCAACAATCTTAAGATACGGCCCCCGATAGTGGGGAGGGCTATGAAGTACAGGGAAATTGAGGGGTAAAAGACGAAAATAAGGGGTAATATTAGCGTAACCTAACAACCTTACCTAACCTAACCTAGTATATTAGGTGGGGGCTGCCGCCCCCACACCCCCGCTGGTTTGGTATTTAGCCTTATTCATAAAAGATTGACGGTCGGCAAAAGAGTTAATTATAAGAGTGAGAGAACTCTATTTCTTATTGCTAATCTGCCAACCTCTGCGTCATTTGAGTCTGAAGGGGTTAAGTGGGCTAAGAGTTAATCAACATGGCTAAATTGCAGATAATGTTTCAACATCACTGTAATTGTTTAGTGTATGGCCTCCTAAAGAAAATGGATTTTTGAGCACAGACTGAACCAAATGTTCACTACTGTATTTACATAGCTGGTCATTAACCTAAGGTAACCTGGGGGCTGCTGCCCCCAGACCCCCACTGGTCTTGGGTTGAAAAGTGATAAAAAACACATAGCCTATCTCTTACCTCATTATTCAAAGTTTTGTATTTTGTTTAATATACACTTCCCAGGTCATTTGAACAGTTCTATTGCTTCTATATATCATATAATACACCATAGAATACGTTTTTAATAACTAGAAAAAGAGGACTTCGATTAAACAATTACGATCTTAAGATACGGCCCCCCGATAGTGGGGAGGGCTATGAAGTACAGGGAAATTGAGGGGTAAAAGACGAAAATAAGGGGTAATATTAGCGTAACCTAACAACCTTACCTAACCTAACCTAGTATATTAGGTGGGGGCTGCCGCCCCCCACACCCCCGCTGGTTTGGTATTTAATTCATAAAAGATTGACGGTCGCCTAAAGAGGCAATTATAAGAGTGAGAGAACTCTATTTCTTATTGCTAATCTGCCAACCTCTGCGTCATATGAGTCTGAAGGGGTTAAGTGGGCTAAGAGTTAATCAACATGGCTAAATTGCAGATAATGTTTCAACATCACTTTTTCTTTGATATAATTCAGGGCCTCTCCACCTATATGGGTTATTATTGATGAGGTAAGTGAAGGAAATAAGTCTGTATTGAGGATATTCATTAAAGATTCCGTGGTAAACGTAGCCTAGGCTTGGACCCAAATAACGACGGTATAAAACCCTTACCCTTGGTGTACTGGACAATAATGGTCTGCAGCCAAATTAACACAATGCCGCTGGAAGCTCCGTTCGTAATCCTGTTAACCCGGGAACTGCGGGGAGACTCTTAAGAGTCTGAGAAAAAAAAAATCAACTTTTGACATCGAAAAAAAAAATATATATATATTTTTTTATTTTTTTATTTATTTTTTTGGCCCCTGGGCCATGCAAAATCTCAGTCCTCTACCCTCCCCTCCTTCCCCACTTTCCTCCTCTCCTTCAGTTATCACCTATTTTCCCTGTTATTCCCTTATTCTGAGGTATATTTTCGTGCTAACATTAGAAATCCGGTTGCAGGGTGTGGTCATCACTGATAGCAAGCGAATGCAAGAGAGAGAGAGAGAGTATCGATCGACTGTGTCTCAGTGGCCTTGGGGGAAATTGGGGGGAAAGCAGCTTGCCTCACCCATACATTATACAACTCGCGGGCTATATCTCCGATTTTGACCATCCAAACGCTGTTTTCACTCGTTTTATTGTTGTTTCAGGTTAATACCTTTATAATCAACCCATAATAGGCGCATATGGATAAGTATTAATGCTATTAATGGTACAATGAATATTTTAGTGACGGAAACACCTCAAATACATGCGCACAGGGAGAGGTGTCTAATTACCCCCATGCACACTTCAGAGGTTAAATAGATGTTGTAGGTGTTTTCATAAAGCAAAAACACTTCACTATTCATTGAACAACAGTTCCACCATTTCAAATATAGCCGACTGGCCCGAATCCGAGAGATTATAAACACCAAGGATAATAAATGAATCAATGTGACGTCGTAGAGGGATTGAGAAACAAAAGCGGCTCATTATATGGACTGACGTGTATTTCTACACCCGTTAAAATGTCGCGAGAATTTGTGACGTCACCGTCTAGACAGTGACGTACTCCCACAACAACCATTCATATGCCATCATCGCTCGTGACGTCACACCCAGTTTATTGACCAATAGAATATCAGTATACAACTCGACTCACCTCCACTCGTCGCCCACCAGCTGAGCTGGGAAATTGTAAAAGTGAGTCCATAGATGCCCTCTAATTATTCATTTACCAAGTATATTTTCCATTTATAGTATACTACGAAGCAACATACATAATACATATATATGTACAAACAACAAATATGCTATAACATTGCCCAGTTCTTAAGATATAATGCATGCCGTTTCGCAGGAATATACCTAAAAATACTCTATATCGCCTACCTCGCAAGAGGCGGGTGGCTTTGTTTACATCCGCCGCGAAGAAGAAGCAGCAGCGTTGGGGAAAATTAGTTTTTTGCCCCCTACTGTTGTTGTTGTTGCTGTTCCCCAATCTGCCTGGCCGAACAGCCCCAAGGCCCCGAGCAAGGCCAAGGCCATAACCGAGCGCCTCCACAGAACCCTCCCTGCCGACCACAATAAAGCCTGGGTGACCGAAGCCACTCCATGGCGGGGAGCTGAGGAGGGTGCAGAAACGCCCGGGAAACCAAAGCCCAACCCAGGGCCCTGTGCCCCTCAGCAATTATGAAGAGAAAGTTGAGGGGCAAAGGAAAAATGTGACGCTTTGGCTTCCAATCTTGGTAGATTGGGAGGTCAATCCACGGAAGAGACGCCGTCACTCGAGATCTAGAAAATATATAAGTAAAAGGAACAGTCAGAGTAAGCTATAGGTATGGCAGAGATCGCTCAGTTCTCACTCTGATAGACCAGCCCATCACCACATGACTAGAACCCAATCCTCTTAGCATCAGCTAGGAAAGGCCCTAGAAAGCCACCTTTGGCGGGGGGATAGCTCCCCTATTTCAACCCTTTTCGGGGTTGGGCACCCGCCGGCCCCCTACTGTTTAAATATATGACTATTTCAATAAATCCTGGGCGGGCTTTCCCCCCCCCCCCCCAACATATTTTGTATCCCACGGCAAACGGTTATGGCCAAATAGTTATTTTTCGCGAGTGAAGGGGCGTGTTTTTAGATTGTTGTTAATGGGTAAATATGTATTTCCGCCTATTATTACACATCAAAACACCCTTACACAACTCTAAACTAGATAAATATATTGGCCAGACGGCTGAATTTAATGACAAACTTTATATTGTTCGTAGTTTCTTATGCAGTAGTCGACTGATAGTTAAACAATTAACACTTGCAATTTATTCATACTATTTTACTTTCATACATAAGATCACGATGGGGTAACTAACTTATGTTGTAAATATAACTTGTACATAATATTTTCACTTGGTGTTCATGAAGAGGATAACTTAACGAATGTAATAAAAAAGGGAGTTAGCAATACATGTTAAAAGCAATAGGTAATTGTTTACATGAACGGCTTCTCCGACGTGCATGACCGCCGCCCCCGCCTAGCGAGGATAGGCTACTCGCGGACGTAAACAGTCACGTGACTCGCCAGCCTTCTGCAGACCTCCGACGACAATCTTGTCATTACCCTAACCTAAAAACCTAACGTAACCTGGGGGCTGCAGCCCCCAGACCCCCGCTGCTCTTAAAAATTATGTAGAAGTCCTATTACTAGAAAGCACTGGGGGAAGAGTGAAAAACACTTCCGACATCGCTCATCATGACCATAGAAAACGGGAACTTTCGAGGGTAAGCTTGGCTCTGTCCACAAATAATAGACGAAGTCATAAATTCGCCCATTTCCGTTCTGAATTTTTCTATTCTATGGATTCCTAGTCATATTTATTTTATTTGGAACAGTTTCTAAGGGAGTAGAGCGGAAGCTAACATATAGAGTTCTAAGGCTTTGAGAAAACTATAAAGCAGTCAAAGGATACATATCACGTGGTATGGGGTGTTGTGAGGGTATTACTGACTTTTAGCACCAACAATTACATCTTATATCGTTTTATGTAGCACCAACAGTTACATCTTATATCTTGTTATGCCTATTAGATCCGGTATAGCATATAAATCATTGCTATATGTCAGGAGCAGAAATGTATTATAAGGGAGATATATAAGAAAACAAAAATTCTCTCCATCATCAGCTGTTCGTCTAAACTGTGTGCTGTCTATAAGACAGTTTATTTTTTGTTTTACAGTAGGTAGACATATTGTTACAGTACTATCTTATTGTTTTACTGAGGGTTGAATTTTTTTTTAATAGGTTAATAAGTACCATAGGCCTAATATGTTTTTTGTCCCCTACTGACAAAATAGCTGAAGATTTCGGTAAAAATTGAAGACTCCGGACAGCCTTTTTACTAGTTATGCGGGGGTGTGGGGGCGGCAGCCCCACTCATACTACTAGGATAGGTTAGGTAAGGTTGTTAGGTTAATTAAAACTACACTGTATATCAAAGAAAAAAAAAAAAAAATCTAGTAAATAGGCTGTCTGTGGTCTTCAATTTTTTTACCAAGATTTCAATAGCCTAAGTCCTGGGGGGGGGGGGGGGGTAGGGTAGAGAAATTCTGTATCCCACAGTAAACTATTATGGTCACGTATAGGCCTAGCTTATTTTTTTTAATTTATGGTCTTTAACCCCACATTTTCCTTGATTTTCATAGCCCTGCCCGCTAGTGGGAGCCATGTAACTTTTAGATAGTTGGAATGGTCAATATGCATTTTAGGTCATGTGTTTTTCTTATTAGGTCTATAGGCTTAATCCTTTTTCTCATCAGTTCCTTCATTGATTAGGCCTAGTGTGTGTTGATGTGTTTTTTCTTCTGGAAATGCATGTTTACCCATTATTTAGCAATATCAATTAATGTCTCCCAAAAATCATGTTTTGTCATTAACCTAACCTAACCTGGGGGCTGCCGCCCCCAGACCTCCGCTGGTCTTGCCATTTATATAGATTATATAGAGGATGACAAAATACTATAAATACAGTGGAAAACTTAAAACATTTGTTCTCCACTGATCCAAGATGGCCGCCATTTTTCCTTCCACCCTTATTTAAGCCTAGGCCTAACCCACAAAGTCTAATGGATTTTTTTTTTTTTTTTGCAGCATAAAGACATTGGCCTATATTGCGTTGACAGTATAACTATGTTAATACCACGATTTTTGTTTTATATATTTGAAGATAAATATGGAAATTTGGAATCTACAGTAGGCTATAATTAGGCTATGCTCTAAAGATCATATGAACAAATTTTGTTTTAACCCTCGGCAAAACCTAATAAAAAAGTATGGCACTAAAATGTCTTTTTCGTAACAAGGTTGTCAATACGGTACTTCCAGTTATCGACAGCTCTAAAGATCATATGAAAATGTGTTTTAACCCTCGGAAAAACCTTAGGCCTATATAAAAGTAGCCTATGCTACTAAAATGTAATTTTCGTAACAAGGTTGTCAATACGGTACTTTCCTGTTACCAACGTACACCGTTGAAGATTGCAGAGTAAATACCGTAGACTTCATCGATATTTATTTCGCCTTTGTATTATCGACAGCAAAAATTTTGTTTTTTACTAAGGGATTAGTACCCAACCAGCTGGGGTGTGGGCCCGTTGGGGCGGCAGCCCCCACCCATAATACTAGGATAGGTTAGGTAAGGTTAATATTTTGTCATTTTGTTGTTAGGTTAGGCTAATGTCTTCAAATCATAGCCCTCCCCACTATCGGGGGGGGGGGGGGTCTCAACATCGATCCGATCGAAAATGGGGAAAATAGGTTTTTTCGATATTTCTAATTAGGCTAGGCCTAATGACACACTATAGGCTAGGCTATATTGATGCAAATGAACAAAATAAATCGTGGTATGGCCCTAGGCTATAAAAAATAAATATTTTCCGCGGTGACTAATAATGTAAGACAGTTATAGAAAACACTTAGAGAATTATAGGCTATCCCGGGCCATACGTGACCTAAAATGCAATAATGCATAGGCTATTGTCCGTTGGAAAATGGGTAGGCCTACATACTAATTTCTGCTCCAAATCTGTATAGGCCTAGGCCTAGGCCTAGGCCTAATGCAACACTAGCCTAGGCTATAATTATCTGGAGGACAAAGTCTGACAAGAACACACCCAAAATTACTTACTAAAATTGCTGTTGGTTATCTTACCTTACCTTGGTGCTAAAAGTCAGGTTTACCGTTGTGGGCTGGTTCAGGGTGAGCAGGCAGGTTGGGTGTGAGGAAGCAACAAGAAAATTAGGTGTTGTCTGAACGGAATCTAATAAATAAAGATCGCGGCGTCTCAACACAACGCAACATCAACACCAGACTTCACGCCTGAGGGTTGGTTCTTTTTAGCCAATACTAATATTTAAATACCCCATTAACTAATACCTTCACCAAAGGCTATATAAATTTGGTATAATCTATAATCTACTTACGAATCCCATTAAATTAAAATTAAGGAAATAATAGCGAAGTAACCAAGACAATTATGTAAACGAAATGGCAATCGTAGGCAGTACTTTACAGTTATGAGGTACGATAATTACAAATCAATTAGCTATCGTACAGCAGTTTGGGACCAATCTGATTTATTTGAATGATTTCTTCCAAAGTTTTTCCATTAGACTTTAGACATGCTCATTGTGTTTGTGAAAAGGATGAGGCACATAATTAAATAAATAAGCATAAACAATAAAACTATATTTTCTTTTCTCTCTTCCCCAGTCCGTTCATCAGACCAAAGCTGGGTAAACTTCACGAGGCCACATGTATGGTAAGTCTCCCACTGTATTATATGTATAGCATTTACTCGGGAACTTTTTATTACGGATAGGTAGAACAGGAGGCAATATTTACGTATTTGCCTTTAACCCTTTGTGTACCAGCGACGTCTGTTTTTGATGGTGTAATGGTTAGAGCGGATAAGTTCTGTGTGTGATATCCTTGGTTCGAATCACGTGTTTTCATTAATTTCATTTGGGGTGTTATTGGTGTTAAGGAAGATGTTAAATTTGTTTTATTCTAGCTATATTTAGATGATTGTATGCGGCTTAGGAAGGATCTGTGGTAGTTAAGAGCTGATTGAGCTAGTTTGAAGCCTTATAATTGCTAGAAATCCTTCCTAAACTGAATACAATCATCTAATAGTTGCCAGAATATAATGAAAAAGACGTCGCCGGTACAGAAGGGGTTAATATGTGTTAGGGTAATAGGGTTGATATACGAATTTTTGTAAACATAATATTAGGGAATAAACGTAGGGTTGCAAATATGTATAGATTGTATACTATTGTGTAAGGTGAAAATAATAAGACTTCTAAGCAATAAACAAATATCAGATTTAAAAGTTCTGTAGTAGGCCTATATTTAAGTTAAATATAAAGTATAAAACCGAACATAAAGATAGAGTATACTATAGGCTACGTAAACCTGCAATTATATGATATTTTATTATAAGTATGTAGCATATCATTGTACTGAATACCGTTCAATGTGAGCAATAATAGGATATAATGCTATAATTGAATAATTAATTTAAAATAGACACTTGTGAAATATAAATATACTGCGAGCAATGTGTGAATATATAGTAACTGCTGTACACTGTGTGTGTATATATATAAATATATTATGTATGTACAGTATGTATATATATATATATATATATATATATATATATATATATATTATTGTGTGTGCGAGAGAGAGAGAGTGAATGTGTGAATGTTATGTACAGAAAACTAGTGTGTGTGTGTGGGGGTGGGGGGGGGGGGTATTCTTAATATGTGGAGGCCTTGATATGGATACCCACCCCTCCTATGACTATATCCTAGAGCTATATGTTGTATTCTCAGCAGATGCCGCCTCTCGACAACCACGGCCATCTGATTCCTTATTGATCTCCTCGGCTATTTTTAGACCATCACATTAGGTACCAGTTTCTGTGTGTATTTGTTTACTTAAAGTTATTAATTATTGGTTAATTTATCTTTTGTATAGTTATTTATTTATCTTAATTATTCATCTATGTTGCAATGATAGATTTCTTAAATATATTTTAAGTTGATTATGTGCAATATTATAGCCATCAATCTATCCCTTCTACATGTATTTAATTATCTATTATATATATAGGCCTATTTATATATATATATATATATATATGGTGTGGAGGTAGATGTGCTGGAAAGTGTGAAAAAGGAACAACTTGAGATGGTTCGGCCATATGGAACGTATGGAAAGCGAGAGAATGACTAAGAGGGTGTACGAGAGCGAGGTGGAGGGACAGAGAGGGAGATGTAGACCGAAAGAGGTGGAAGGATGGAGTGAGGAAGTATATGAACGAAGGCGGTGCTGGTTGGGAGGAGGGGCGTAGACTGACTGGGGACAGAGGTGCATGGGGGCGTTTCGTGCGTGGCCACCCCTTAGGGGATCATGGCGTCAGGCAATATATATATATACTGTATATATATATAGAGTATATATATATATATATATATATATATATATATATATATATATATATATACTGTATATATATATATATATAATTTATATATAATATGTATCTGTCTGTTTAAATTATTTATCTTTATCTTTTGTTAGCACTCTCAGTATGGTACAATGTTTTTATAATAACTTTCTCCATACGTATTTGTATTATTATATCTTATTTTTTCCCATTTAATAAATCCGTACTACGTTATTTTACATATAACACAGCTACGTAGATGTCTAGAAACTATAGGCTACAGTAGATGTGTGTTAAGGGCCCTACACTATTTTCTCTCTCTCTCTCTCTCTCTCTCTCTCTCTCTCTCTCTCTCTCTCTCTCTCTCTCTCTCTCTCTCTCTCTCTCTCTCTCTCTCTCTCTCTCTCATGTAAAACTTATTTTTTACATTGGTAGAGATTGGTGACATTGGTAGAGATTGAAAGAAATACCGGTACTAGAATGGAGAGAGAGAGAGAGAGGAAAAGAGGGATGATCAAGGGTAAGTGGGGCGGAGGGGAATATATTGCTTCCTTGAGAACCCCCCCCCTCTCTCTCTCTCTCTCTCTCTCTCTATCAACCTATATCTATATATCTATTAACCTATATTTATCTATCTATCCTGGTTTTGAGCTCTTTCGCTCTTAACATTTCGTAAGCTCTTATTTCTGTATTTCTATTACATTAACCCCTTCTGTACCAGGGCAATCGGTTATATTTTATTCTAGCTATATTTAGACGATTTTATGCAGCCTAGGAAGGATCTGTGGTAGTTAAAAGGGGTGAGTGAGATAGTTCGAAGCCTTATAATTGCTAGAGACCCTTCCTCAACTGAATACAATCGATTAGTAGTAGCCAGAGTAAAATCAAAAGGATATCGACGGTACAGAAGGGGTTAAAGGGAGGATTGTTTTTTGCTGGCCCACTTTCTCTTGTTAAGCCTCATTAGTTTTTATATTTTAAGATGTTGGCTTCATTAGTTTGACGATTTTAAGACCTTTCGACCCATTTTTTGTTTTCAATATTAAGACATTTTGTGCCATTTACGTGTCAATCTTTTGCTGGCGAGCGATAGCAAACCTGTATTATAGTAGGAATCGGCCTTTGGCCGGAATATTTTTCTGCCGAAAAGTGTACAAATTTATCTCGAAGGGGGATCTTGGTTTTTTGTTTCTTTTAGTTTGACAGAGATCTAGGGAATACATTTATAGTATATATATATATATATATATATATATATATATTAAAACAAAAACAGCCCTTCAGCAGATGGATATAAGGCGGATGTTTATACAGCGGTAGTAGCAGTTTGCAATACGGCCGTACGTGCAACAGGGGGTTTCCGATGGGGGGGTCACATCACAGCTTTTACCCACTATTTTCAGTGGATGCAATTTTCCCGGCAATTTTTGAGTGATCTTTTGCACTGGTATTGGAATCTAAACCGTAGATTGATTATTTAGAGAAGGTGAAATTGAAGATTGATTATTGACATAAGCCGAAATTGAGAATTGATTATTTACAAAAGCTGAAATTGAAGATTGATTATTTATAGAAGCTGAAATTGAAGATTGATTATTTATAGAAGCTGAAATTGAAGATTAAATTTTTATAGAAGCTGAAATTCTGCATAATTATATTTAAGAATGCGTCAGGATAGAAATGCCGAAGAAAGTTGAAGGACAAAATTGCTCGTGTGATACCGGAACCTAGATAAGCTTCCGAGCAACAGGGTGTGCCGGGGAGAACGGAACCTGGGAGACAATCATTTATGGCCAGATTTACAAGAGGGTTTTTTCTGGACCCTCTTCTCCCTCACGTTTAGCCCCATTAATTTTGAGATTTTAAGACGTTCGACCCATTAGTTTGGCGATTTAAAAAATAATTCGTCCCATTTTTTGCTTTGTCAATTTTAATACCTTTTGTGCCATTTTGGTGTCTATTATTTCCTGGCGAGCCTTTTGTGCCATTTAGGTGTCGATTTTTTTTCCTGGCGAGCGATAGGGAGCCTGTAATTTATAAGGGGCCTGGAAATTTTTCTACCGAAAAATGTACACGTTTATCTAGAAAGGGGGTCTAGGGGGTGCATTCTAAGCTTGATGGAGGTCTAGGAAACAAACTAAAATCCTCCCCTTAACCCTTTCACTATCTAAGATACATAGCTTCCATTTGGCCTGGCTATCAGTAGAACATTTTATTCCTTCACATCCTGCAGGGGTATAGTTTATAGTGAGAGATGTAGTGTAGGGCATAAAGGTGTAAAAGAACAAATAGGGATGTAGGGAAGAAGGGGTCTGCCTCGTATGGGCCAATAGGCACTATGCAGATTTCCATTTTTCTTATGTTCTTCTATAAATTCGGTTCCTTACATTTCGTTCGTTATGGAATTGATAGCAACCTTCTCATGTTTTTCATTCCATAGCTCTCCTTTTCTTCCACTCTCTTACAGTATATCCTTTGGTTACTTCTCTAAGACTATCCAGCACTCTCTTTATGCCACTCTTTGCTATTCTTTCTCCTTCACTCACTCACACTCTATTACACACCCTGTCACTCTTTATCATCCATTCCCTCCTACACGAGCTCTTGTACTCTCTGCCACCCTTTCTTTTCCATTTTGCCCTTATATTTCTCTTCCACGCCCTGCCATCACCACTTTCACCCTTCCAAAATACCCTGCCACTACCATCATACCCTATTATTACACACTACCACTACCACCATAATTCCACCCTACCACTGCACTATATTACAACCACCACACCCTACCACTACCTCCACCCTACCACCACCACCACCACACTCTACCACCGCTACACACTGCCACTACCACACCCTACCACTGCACTATACTACAACCACCACACCCTACCACTACCTCTACCCTACCACCACCACACCCTACCGCTACACACTACCACTACCACACCCTACCATTTCACTATACCACCACACCCTACCATTTCACTATACCACCACACCCTGCCAGAACACACTACCACTACCTCCACCCTACCGCCACACCCTACTTCCATCAAATAGATCACCTTACACTCTACAGGGTCAAACTCCCTCTACTCTATCCTTCCTTTTCTTTGTGTTCATCCTTTTCACGCCTATAGCTTAACACAAATATATAAAACATAGAAAACACCCTACATCTCTCTAGTATTCATATTATTATTAATTGGTCTATTTTTGTATTAATTGATCTATCTACCTACCTACAATATGTATATACAGTATATATATATATATATATATATATATATATATATATTATATAATGTGTGTGTGTGTGGGGGGGGGGGGGGCAGCTAGAAAGTTAATTGATATCGTTGTTTACCCCTTTGATTCCTAGAGATATTTCCTTAATTGCATAACATCGTCTTTTCGTAACCAAGATATAGTGTAAATTTGAGTCTTCAAATAATGAAAGTGCTAACAATAGTAGTCGGAGGGGTTGGTGGGTGGGATGAGAGCCTTCTTCTTTACTATGGTTCTCTACTACTTAGTAACACATCAATTAGCTTATAATTAGTTATGCCTTGTGAGCGTGATAAGGACCGCAAGTTTGTGCAGTCGGTCTCTCTCTCTCTCTCTCTCTCTCTCTCTCTCTCTCTCTCTCTCTCTCTCTCTCTCTCTCTCTCTCTCTCTCTCTCTCTCTCTCTCTCTCTCTCTCTCTTTCATATGCAAACAGGTATACACACTCGCACAAACACATGTAAAATCACATACAAGCACGCATTAAACACATAAAAGACTCGATAGCATAATACTCACGCAAGCAAATGAACACACCGTGAATATAATCACACACACACACACACACACACACACACACACACACACACACACACACACACACACACACACACACACACACACACACGGGCCATCATTACTGCATGTATAAGTACTATTTAAGAATTTATACTAGTTTAAAAGGGAAATTATTTTAATTAAAACAGAATCCGAACACCTGAGGCATTCATGAGAAGTCTGAAACAATTGGATTCCAATGACTGAACATTAAAGATTGGAACATGGAACTGTAATGCCCTGTACCCGCAAAAATACCGCATCCTATGTACTAAAGTCTATTCGCTGTAACTAGGCAAGAAATCATAACCTCTATCCTCTAAAACTCAAAAAGGGCTAGAGCAAATTGGCTCTAAATTTCCACATCTATTCCTTGGCTGACTCTTCCCAAATGATAGAAATATTAGCTTGATTAATCCAGTTGTTTGTGAGTTACAGAGGTTAGAGGTCATGAGTTCTTGCCTACTTACAGCGAATAGACTATACCCGAGTTGACGTCTGGGATAGTGTAAAATAGTCGTTGGTGGCGAAGTCTAATAAACCCATCACGTAAATCACCGAGAGACTATCACCTGGTTCTTTCAAGGAGAACTAAGGTTACTATCCTATTGAACGTCCGCAGTAGTACAGTGGGTTAGCGCAAGGACCTGGTTGACCTACTGAGGTCGCTAACCAGGTTCGAACCCCTCGCCAGGCATCTCAAAACCTGGGGAGTTTTCGAGAGGGTTAAATTCCCTTCGTTCACCCATCATTTCAGGAACAATGGGGAGAGAGAGAGAGAGAGAGAGAGAGTGTGAGAGTGTGAGTGTGAGTGTGAGTGAGAGTGAGAGTATATGTCTGTGTCACGGTGGTCTTGAAGAGGATGGTGAGGGTGGACGGAATACACAATGATCCCTATACTAGTTTTATACTAGTTTTTACTCTCTCTCTCTCTCTCTTTCTCTATCTTGCTGATAATACAATTCAAGTACAGTCTAAGAAATAGGAAAACCTGTAAAACTGTTAGTGGTGTAATGGTTAAGGTGCTT
Organism: Paralithodes platypus; assembly: GCA_032716605.1. Classification (NCBI taxonomy): domain Eukaryota; kingdom Metazoa; phylum Arthropoda; class Malacostraca; order Decapoda; family Lithodidae; genus Paralithodes; species Paralithodes platypus. Next base: position 11,280,498 of record CM064525.1, on the reverse strand, counting down.
ATGTTCTGGGTGTGGTGTCCCGAGTTCGAATCCCGGGAGGACCATATGCTTTCATTAGTTTATTAAAGTACATTGGGGTTTGTAATTGATGATTAATGTTAAGAACGGGGTGTTACTTATAATAATAATTATATATCCCGAAAGTTCCATGTTGTGAAACATGGCGTGTTGGTACCGTAGAGCTTTACGAGGGTTAATTGTCGGATCCATAATTATACAGTACTATGCCATTTATAATTATTGCCTTTGTCATTATCATCGTCTTTGTTATTATTATTGGTATTATTATTATTAATATTACTATTATTTATATTACTATTATTTATATTACTATTATTATTACTAGTAGTAGTAGTAGTAGTAGTAGTAGTATTACTATTCACTTTTGGAAAATGTATAAAACCATATAAAGCGCTGGGTGTATATATTGGCTAGTAGAGTAAAGTATTCCTAATAAACGAAGGAAAACTGGAGAGCTAGGGAAGGAATTTTGATGAGTAGTATAACAAAAAAGGGAGGGCCTTCTTTATATCTTCCTCCCCCGTCAGTCAAAGTAATGGGGGTGCCTACTCTTATACATTATTATCCTCTCTCTCTCTCTCTCTCTCTCTCTCTCTCTCTCTCTCTCTCTCTCTCTCTCTCTCTCTCTCTCTCTCTCTCTAATAGGACCCAAACAAACATTCAGAGAGCCTTGTGATGTCCCATTAATATTTTGTATATACATATTAGGTTTAAAGTCCCTCCTCCCTTTGTTCTCCTGTCTTGTCTTCTTCGTTTTCTTTTTGTGTTTTCTCCTCATATTTATCCCCCCCCCTTTTTCGTAGTTTTCTTTCTCTTTTGGTTTTACGTCTTCTATCTCTTTCACTTTATTCTTGCATTTGTCATTCCCTATTCCACTTTCCTGTTCGTTCAGTTAAATATCTGTCTTTACTTCCCCAATTATTGTTTTGCTGCCTTTCCTGTCATTATTCTTCCTATTTTCTCTCCTCAAATGTGTCTTCTATATATATATATATATATATATATATATATATATATATATATATATATATATATATATATATAAACACGTGTGTGTGTGTGTGTGTGTGTGTGTGTGTGTGTGTGTGTGTTTCTTCACGATTCCCATTGTGCTATATTTATATATAATTTGTTTTTGTTTTCTATATTCCAACTTACTTCCTCTCGGGCATAGGCTGAGAGCCTTAACATTCACCGCTTTACAATGAACAGTGAAGCCTGTGAGGTCTTGTTCCAGTCTAGGGAGTGAGACATGTGAAGCACGTAGAGTACAACGAGCACCTGCCATCTTGCCTTCACATGAGGCACGGTGCTCACTCATGGCCCGAAACGACCCCATCTCTGAAGCCACCTCGTTCCCGTGCTTCACTGTCTCACCCCCTACACTCGGACTCTCACACTTACACACACACAACGCCACCTGTTGAGCAGATAACTCACCAGGCATTGCACCCCTATAGCATATTTTTAATATGGGAATATTCATACAGTGCTATTTAATCAGGGAACAATGAGGGTATTTTATTGACGTTTCGGTGGGCTTGTGGTAATGCACTGATACCAGGTACAGCACAAATTCCATCCCAATAATATCTTCCCATTGATACATCGGGATTTGAACCCGGGACCTTTGGATTACCAGGCCAGTGGCAAGACCACTCCACCACACCTTTGTCTCAGTATACCCTCATATTTTCCTTCTCTGCATCATTCCCATATTCCTCCCTCCCTTCGCTTCGACTAATGGTCCTTTTTTTCCTGCTTTCCTACAATCCTGCTTTCCTTCATTCCTGCTTTCCTTCAATACTGCCTTCCTTCAATCCTGCTTTCCTTCAATCCTGCTTTCCTTCATTACTGCCTTCCTTCAATACTGCCTTCCTTCAATCCTGCTTTCCTTCATTACTGCCTTCCTTCATTCCTGCTTTCCTTCAATACTGCCTTCCTTCAATCCTGCTTTCCTTCAATCCTTCTTTCCTTCATTACTGCCTTCCTTCAATACTGCCTTCCTTCAACCCTGCTTTCCTTCATTACTGCCTTCCTTCAATTATGCCTTCCTTCAATACTGCTTCCTTCAATCCTGCCTTACTTCAATCCTGTTGCCTCAATCTGCCTTCAATACTGCCTTCCTTCATTCCTGCTTTCCTTCAATCCTTCTTTCCTTCAATCCTGCTTTCCTTCAATCCTGCTTTCCTTCATTACTGCCTTCCTTCATTCCTGCTTTCCTTCAATCCTGCTTTCCTTCATTCCTGCTTTCCTTCAATCCTAGTTTCCTTCAATCCTGCTTTCCTTCATTACTGCCTTCCTTCATTCCTGCCTCCTTCATTCCTGCTTTCCTTCATTCCTGCTTTCCTTCAATCCTAGTTTCCTTCAATCCTGCTTTCCTTCATTACTGCCTTCCTTCATTCCTGCTTTCATCCCTTCTTTTTTGGCGTCGTTTTTTCCGATCACTCCGTATATCCTGTCTCCCCGTGTTCTTTCTGTCCTTATGGCCGTCATTCTCTCTCCCCGTTTTGCCCCCAAGGACCAGGTAAGAAACATACCCGATTACCGAGTGTCAAACACCGTTTCCAGATACTCGCAGACAGACTCAGAGTGACGAAGAGGAAATCGAAGAAGTCCGGCTCTGGGTAGACTCGATGATACTGTGGTCAGGCTCACAGAGTTTTGCGGCCAGTTGGCACCTAAGACCAGGACAGCGTTTTGGTATCCCTGGTGGTGGTTGTGGATGACGTAGTTGGCATGCAGTTGACGAACAACGTATCAAAGCTGGCGCCCTGCAAATACAATGTACGTCATCCACGTTGGATCTCCAACGATATACAGCGAACCCGGTCGGAAGATTTGCTTTTAAACGTACCAGCAGCTGATAAAGTCGTTGAAGAAGAAGGCATCTAGGAACATCGTCTCAGGAACCGGCCCCCGGCTCGGTGTAGAGAGACGATTTTTACAACATAGCCACCAGCTACAAATCGTTGTCTAGCAAAAAACAACTCTGCAGGAAGGAGAACGTCCGGGATTCGGTCGACACCTGGGACATTTCTACTACGATGACTATTTGTTTTCGGGATGGATGGAGTTCATCTGAACCAGGTGGCAGCAGCGCGTTTTGGGCGTCCTTTCTCAACGCTGCGCGTGACGGATTTTCGGGCAGAAGAAAATCGACGCAGCACAGGACAACCAGGGAAGGCGGACCGAAGACCGCGAGGACGGCAATCTACAAAGGAATTAAATCCTAATCCGTCAAAGAACCGCGAATTTGGATAACGCTCCAACAACACGACCCCAATTCACAAACCGTCAGGGATAACGACCGAGGACCGAGGGACAGCCCTGAATGTAAATGTAGATCCGCCCAGAACCCAAAATTCGAGGAAAGAACGATCTGCGAGTTCTACAAACCGCAAACTTTAAAGGTTTTCTATGCAAACGCTCGTAGCACCTACGCAATAAATTTTCCGATTAGGAGGAACGTAGTGTTTACAGAAAAATACGATGTGATTGGCATAACAGGATCTTGGCTCACTACACAAGAGAGAGACTTTTTAGACGAGGTCTTCACGTCCCGGTTATGTAATGTTTGAGAACAGCCCGAATAAATAAAAATGGAGGTGGCGTTTCTTTATATCAAAGAAAAGTCTTAACCCGACCCTCGTGTCACACCCTCCACAATGTGAACGTCGACACATTATTTTGTGCTAATAAAGCCATAATAACGGGCTACAAAAATACTACGTGCGTTAATAGACAGACCTCCAGCTCATTCATTGCAAAGGACCGAGAAATTTCCGAACCAATTGCAGCTGTAAGTAACTCACAAGCACCGTAATTTTTGGCGACTTTAATGTACCGTGTGACCAAGTGGGGCGATACTCTTACGGGGTCACCCTCCGGACATGACTTGTATACGACCTTGCAAGAGAGTTCGCTTTATCAATTTGGCGAATGCCGACCTGTGGTCAAAACGTTCTTGACATTGTACTTGCACAAAAAAGAAGAACTGATAGAGAATTTGAATGTTGGTGATGAATTCAGTAACAGCGACCATCGTACGATAACTTTCACTTTAAAGTTTACTCGTAACGAAACCCAAGTAGTAGCATCGAACAAAGTCCCTAATTTCAAGAAAGCAAACTTCCAGAAACTTAGAGCTAGGTTAAAAGAAGCAAGAAAACTGACCTGAGCTTTTTACTTAACAACCCGACATAAATACATCTTGGACGTTATTCGAAACCCACTTACCTAAAAGCAGTGCAAGACTGCCTACCATCGAAAAAATACGGGCGCTCCAGGCCATACGAATAAGGGGGGGGCCCCAAATGGTGGAACAAGATATTTCAAACTGCCTGCTTGCTAAAAAATTTGCTAATGATAGATTAAAATCCTCACCAAAAGCAGGGAAGAACGGGTGAAATTTGTCGCGCTACGACGCAAAGCCAAAAAGTTAATTAAAGCAAAGTAAAACGACCTTCGAGTTACCCTATTGGCGAATCAAAGTAAACCAAACCACGAAAAGAATTCTATCGTTATATCAGACAGAAAAACGTCGTTACTTCAACTGTTGGACCATTAGGCGATGTGAAAAAGGAGAATACACCAAAGCCGACGTACAAATTGAGTACTGCCCTCAATACCTTCTTTGCATCAGGTTTACAACCGAAGACCTCAGTGATATCCCTACACCATCGCCGATTCAGATTGATATTTCAGAGGTTCTAAGCAATATCACAGTTACAGAGAGAGAAGTATTGAACTGTTTAGATCAAACTCAAGGCCATAAAACGCCAGGACCTGATACAATCTCGACTAGAGTTTCTAAAGGAAGCTAAGAGGAAGCTCTCCAAATCCACGGACATTACTATTCAATAAATCCTTGCCGTCTGGACCTATGCCCTGAACAGTGGAAGCTAGCCAACGTAACACCGCTATTCAAAAAAGGCCAGCAAAATCCTAGCAGTAACTATCGTCCAACAGCTTAACCTCAGTTGTATGTAAAATGCTAGATAGAACCGGTCATACGCGACCAGACTCGTAAATCACTTGGAGGAAACTAACATCCTTAAAGATACTCAACCCGGCTTTCGTAAAAAACGTCCCTGTTTAACCCACCTCTTAGACTTCTTCCACGATATCCTCAACCTCTACGATGAGCGTAAAGCTGTAGCTATTATCTACCTTGATTTTCAAAAGGCCTTTGACAAAGTTCCCCACAAACGTTTACTGCTAAAACTAAAAGCGCATGGTGAAGACAAGACGGTGTGTTGAAATGGATAGAAACCTTGGACCGCAGCCAACAGAAAGCAAAGGGTAGTCATAAACGGTAAGGCATCTGAAAGGACCCAATGTAAGTAGCGGGGTACCCCAGGGATCGGTACTAGGACCAGTTCTCTTTCTAATTTACATCAACGACCTAGCTGAGGGTCTCACCGGCACAATCTAAAAATTTGCTTGACGATACAAACATTGCACAATTAGTGTACTCTCAACAGAACAAGGGACGTTATGCCACACAATCTAGATAAATTGTCATGTTGGGCCCAAATTTGGAAAATGAGTTTCAATGCGGTATTAAATGTAAAGTAAAACTACATAGCGGATACCTAAAGAAGAAAGCAACCTATTCGATGAATGGCACTCAGCTTAAGAATGTCAACAGAGAACAAACTGATCTGGGAGTAAACAATATCGAGTAACCTAAACCGGACGGTCAACACTGTTCAGAAAGTTGTTAAGCAGGCCAACAAAATAATTGGCTTTATAGGCAGGTCATTTGAGCATAACTTCCAACGAAGTTATCCTAACCCTTTACAATTCCTTAGTCCGCCCTATCTGGAAAGACTGCGTTCAAATCCTGTGTGCCCTCTATTACCAAAAAGGATATAACACAAGCTAGAACGAGTGTTAAACGTAGAGGTTACCAAAATGATACCGGTGTAGCCTAAAGAACAAACCATACGAAGAGCGTCTTATGAGAATAAATTCTATTGCCTTTAACCCAGCGCAGATTAACGGCGACTTAATTCAACCGTGTTCAAAATCATCAAAGGCATCGACAAGATGAACTTGTAGTAAGTACTTCACTATCGACCAATCTAATTACACGCGGCCGGAAAACGGTTGACAAATTATTGGTAAATCTTTTAACTCGCACGCATCTAAGAATTTCTTCTTCAATCGAGTTGTCAACTGGTGGAATGGGCTTCCCCGGACGTTTAGA